>CM046443.1:12077155-12209655 GCA_025506515.1 Flaveria trinervia | reverse complement strand
AAATGAGCACACTTTATTTGATATCAAGTTTTAATGTGAAAACTATTTGAAATGTTAATTATGGTAACTTTTAATTGGCTTTTTATAATTAATAAATGTATTTTTTAAATATAAGTTAAAGATTCCAAATAAAATGAAATCATAATATAATAAATTTAGGCAGGAAAACACACATGGAGAGACTCTCATTGGTTGCCAAGTGTCTCTAGAAAATCTTGTTTTATTAGAGTAATAGATTATGAATTCTTAACAAAAAGGAGAAAAATGAACTTAAGAAAAAAAGCTAAATACTAAGATAAAAATGAGGAAAATGAGGGGGAAAAATTAAGAATACTAACTTGATGTATTAAGATTAAGAGTAAATAAAACATAAGTTGGTATATTCTTACAATACTAAGGTAAAAATGAGGAAAATGAGGGAAAAAATAAAGAGTACTAACTTGATGTGTTTTAAGATTACGATTAAATAAAACATACGTTTGGTATATTCTTACTATTTCTATATATAGTGATAATACTAAAAAAATGACTCATACTTTTTCAAATTTATATGTAGTGATAATACTATAAAAATGACTCATGCTTTTCGAAATATTTCATGTTTATTATTATATTTTTTTATTTAACCTTATGAAATTTGACAACCAACTTTTGAAAAAGAAAAAAAAAACTAGCTACGATATACTAATATTTAGTCACTAAACATACATTTTTATATGCGTTAGGCCATTTAAATTCTTCACTTAGAGTAGCTTAAATTCAACTTTCTTGAAAGATCTTACAAACAACTTACCATTAAATCATCTTGTAATGCTTAGTCACCAAACATATGTAACATTAGTAAGCTTTGAATTAACTGTTAATATTATCCAAGAACTTGACCTTTAAATATTTAATATTTGAAATTGTGACTTGTGTCTCAAATTAGTATTTCTAAGTTTGTGTTTTAAAACCTTTAAATGGTCAAGGAATTATCATTCAACATCAGAACTTGATTATGCAGGTCAAAAATTACATTCATAATAAGTTTACACTAATTTGAATCCATGTTGTCCAAAAATAATTGTAAGATCCAAGTGTAAGATCCCATACAACTGGTGTGATGATACTTCATCGTATCACTCATGAAAATATGTAGTATATTAATATGAAAAATATTGTATCACTCTTGTAAATATGGTTGTTGGAGTTGTAATCCGACATTGATGAGAGATTATTAGTAATCAGGATAATTATATAAGTGTAATATCTAGCTTCATATCTGTAATAAGTTATGCGTAATAAGTTATCCATAGGAATGGATCAAATAAGATCCATGCGGGTTGGCCTAGTTAGAAATTAAAATGTGGGTTAAAAGATAGTTGCTAGACTTAAAAAAAGGTAATTATTACAATTAGTTTAATAATGTTGTTTCAATTGATCAGTATAAATACCCTATGCATTAATATTTAAATTTAATGTATATATGTGTTCTTATTGTCTTATATTCTCTCTCTCTCCATCATATAAAATCTATAAATGAAAAAGTGTCTCTATTCTAGAATTACAATAATTGGTGCTTTTAGAAAATCTCAGGTAGAAAGATTAAAGGGTGTCGATTGGTGAAGCAAACTGATCGTGCCAATCATAACAAAATCGAGGGAGTCGATTTGTTCAAATGATTTAAATTATAAGAAATGACTGCTCTATTTGTGAAGGAAGTCTTGCGTGATTCAAAACCAAGCAATGGAAGACACGTATGTTTAGAGAAGTTATGATGGCGCATACGATTCAATGATGAATCCATTAAAAGTTTCTAAATTATGTAATGTATTGAACATACGTGCCAAACTCAAACAAGTCATTAGCAATAATTCTGAATGATGAAGATTTAATGCATCTACAAATTAAGAAAACTCATTGGTATAAGAAACAAATCGAAGGCCATGGAAGAAGAAGCATGTGTGCCTATAATGCAACAAACCTTGGCACTATCCAATGGTTTGTGAACAACAAATAAGTGAACTGAAATTCTTATAAAGGCACTGATAACAAGGGTGGAAACGAATGATTTTTTTATAAATCTTTTACGTAAACATCATGTAATACGTAATAAAATTTTGTTTAAACAATTCAAGAGTTCGTAGGGAATTGAAACTAGTCTTTCTAAAAAAGAAATGGTCTTTATGAAAAGGGGTGGCCATTTTGAAATCAACAGTAATGGGTGTGATCTAATTATAGAATCGATGTCTTATGTGCATAACTTTGGAAAGAATGTATTAAGTTTAGATCAACTGATGGTACAAGGCCATAAAGCTACCTTGAGGGTACTTTCTCATATATCATAAATGTATTTGAAAAGCATGAAGAAATACAGGAAGAGGAAGGCTCTATGACTGCAGATATGAAAGAGAACACCAAAATCGAAAGGTTACAATCTTATTGAAGCTTTGCATCTAAAAAGTACAAAAGAGATGATGAGAAGATTTCAAAACAAATGGAAAAAAGAGCATTGTGTATCAATAAAGGATCACTAAGATGGAAGAGATGATTGTGTTTATGGATCTTAACAATAACATCATCTATGGACAACCTATCATAAAAAAATTTAATGGTATGATGAAGTGGTTTGATAAATAAATAATGAAGCAACAAAGTGCGTTTCCACCATGATTAAAGCACAAGAATTCGATTTATATGATTTGTAAATGGGAGTTCAAATCGATGGTTGAAATATAAGAGTTAATAGTAAGAAGAGGTTTTGGCCACTTAAAGACATTGAAATTGGTATGTTAAATTGTTTCCATCTATAATGGTATGTTAACTTAATGGAATGGCATTATCAAAGAAAGGCAGGAAAAACCATGAAAAATCATATTTAAATTAGATGAATCAAGCAAGAAAGAAAAGGGATCGGGATTAAAATATAGAATTTAAATTAAATATAGAATTTAAATTAGCATACAAGATCGAGTAAAAGAAGGTTTTGTGTGATTAGCCATCACACTATGGTCCAAACCTTATAGTAAATGGAGATCAATGATGTCAAGATTAGGGGCATGAATATTCAAGTTGTAATCTCGACATCAATGGTAGATTTGTAGTAATCAAGGTTATTACATAAGTATAACACCTAGTCAAACATTTGTAATAACTATATGTATGTATGATTCAAATAAGATTCATGTGTTTGTAAGTACAGGCCTGTCTAGTTAGAATACATGGTTAAAAGATAATTGCTACACCAAACAAATAGGTAGTAAGGACAATTAATCTAATGACGTCGATTGGTAGAATAACCACCACAACTAATGGGCATATACCCCTATGTATTGACTTTTGAATGTAATGTATATATGTATTTTTGATTTCTTATCTTCTACATCTACTGTTTTCGAGAAGGATAATAATAGGATATAATTAAACTCCATATATGCATATGTATAAATTTATTTATTTATTATTAACTCAAAAGGTGAAGTGTGCTTTTTTAAAGGTTCACAATGATATCAATGTCTTCAACTTTTGTTTTGAGCTATTTTTTTACTACAAAAAAATAAACGTTTTGTTTCAAAACAAAACGTTTTAAAAAAAATATATCATTTTTTTAAATTTTTTTATTACAACTCCCAATTTAAAAAAATTTATAAATAATTTACTTTTTAAGAACACCAATTTTAAAATATTTCACATTTTAAAAAAGTTTTATGCTTTAGATGATTTTTATTTAAAAAAATTATTTTTAGAATAACTTTAATAAATAAATATCTTTTTTAATTATTAAAAAACTATTTGTGATCTAAAAAAATTAAATAATATTATTAGTAACTAATGTAAATAAAATATAGGAGAGAGAAACGGTTAAATTTTAATTAAAAGAAATATGATGTTGTCACGTCTCCTCATTAGTTTTGATGGTTTCGCATCTAAGCTTAAATGTGTAATAGCCTTATATTTACTATCTCCTTACAAAATATATCTTGGATATAATATATATATATATATATATTGGATATTTTTTAAAGACAACAAATCAAATTTTCCATTAAAATCTCACAACTGAATTAAATCACTAACGGGTCATTGGCGCACACGATTATCTACATTACACTTGTAGTTTCAACTTATTATTGATTTTTAATTGATTCAATTGGGATCTGATTTAGGTTTTAAAATGAAAAAGAGACGAATCAATTGGGTCGGTCAAACCCAAAAAAAAAGCTTGGCCCCTTACAAAAGTTTAAGGCTGTTTAACTTTTCAATAATTTAGAAATAAAAAAAGTGTAGATTTTTGTGCCGTGTAATATTTAATAAATCACATAAAGACCATAACAAATATCGTATGGTCGGGGAAAAATTCATGAACAAATGAAAACCTAAAATGCTTGTATACAATTATATATGATCTAAGAAAACTGTTTTTATTTGAGTTGATTAAATACAATCTAAAGCTTATTTTTAAAATACTACTTCACCTACCGAAAAAAGAAAATTTAGCATTGATGTTCATTGGTATTCTATCGTTTATCATCAAAATCTCCAACAGACTAGACAACTTGCCCGGCAATAGAAAAAAGTTATCATATTTGTACAATAATTTAAATTGTCATATTTTACTTTCATGTGTAAATTATTATAACTATAATTGTATAACCACTTAAAAGACCTCTAACTAGTCAAGTTTATGTTATTACTGTTATTACTTTTAGTTTACAGTTTTAAACTTCTTTCTCTACTTACCATCCTTTGTGTAGTAGAAATTTCAAAATGTCTCATAATTTTTTCAATTAAAAAGTTGTAAAAAAAAGTTGCATAGATTTGAAAATTTTATTCATCTAACTGTAATTTAAGTTACAAGTGAATCATAATGTTTTATCATTAATTTTTTTCACTACCCGAAGTATTACAATTGTTAATTATATCTATTATTGAAATCATCATCTAAATCGATTTAACTTTTGGATTTTGAACAACTGATAATACACAACTTTCTCCTTCACACATCAGTGCTAATGACATTATTACTATTAAGAAACTCTAACTTATCGATGAAAATAGTTTCTATAGAAATTCAAGAATACAAGTAATTAGCCGAAAGTGATCAGTTCCATAACGCATTATCACAAGAGCCACAACCGATCATCCTCACTAAAGGGATTACACTGATGATATTTTGCAACTGATAAGTTGATGCACTTAAAGATAATACAACTAATCATTTATTAAATGGTTAGTCGTTACCCAAGCATTATAGACTATTACAACTAATCACTCCAGCTGTTTAGTAGTAACCAGTGTTGTAGAACTCCTATATGCTATTCGAGTGTTTGTTACCGACTAGCAATTAATCCGATTGAAATTATGTATGTAATTTTTCAAACTTACACACACACATCTATATGATATAATACTTAAGAATAGTTTAAAACTCGTACAATTAAACTTAAACATAAGAAATCAAGCCTTGCAGATCGTTCATTCATGGCGGCTAGGTTAAATTAGAAGTAAAAGGGTTAAAAGGACTTGGCATCAATTGGAAAACACAAATTTGTTTGGGTCGCCTAGGACGATTTTGGGCCGCCTTAGATCGATTTTGGGCCGATTATGAATGAATATGACCTGCTACCGATGGTCTAAGGCCGATAAACGATTAATCCGCTATTAATCCCGCCTAGGTCTGATTTTTACAACACTAATTGTCACTATCATGTGAAGTTAGCGGCAAAAAGTGCATGTGCTCTATCTATTAACACTTGCGTATTCATTGTAAAATAGAAGTTTGGTGTGTATAACGTAGAGTGTGTTCATATGAATTGTAGGATGAGATCATTAATTAAATGGAGAGTCGGATTGTAATCGTTTCTTGCGATTAATAGGAATCTATGATGACGTATGATTAAAAGATTGTGTTTCTTCATTATGTATTGTTTATTTGATTATCCACGTTGCAAACTTTCCTATCTGATTATCAAATTAATAAACTAAAAGCTCCCATCATGTCTAACAATATTAATCAAAAGAGGTGACTTCATAAGATTTTTTCCCTTGAAAATTTATTATTGTGTGTGACGAATATGATAATAATGTGGGGATAATGATCACTAAAGCTCTGATGTCATAAATCGAAAAGGAATTGAACTAGGCTAGAGAATACAATGGGTAAAATATGATTTTTTTATATTTTGATTTCTCTCAATAATTACATTACATAAGGTATATAGAAACAAATGAAGATTAATGAGCTATTAAATACTATTTAATACTTATGTGTCACACCACAAAACTCAGCGCATGACGGATTTGTTTGGATTTATTCATCACATACAACGAAAGTACCGAACACAATAAAACGCTATGCGTTACTTAGTTTACTTACAATTTCACACTTAAAAAATAGGTAAACTGAATTTTTATTATTTAATACTATGATTTATTAACCGATAATAATTCGTATTATTAGATTGACTAATAATAATCGTAATTTTCAGTTTTGTTATCAAGAGCAATCCTAACAGCATAATTATCATCAATAAACACTTGATTTCTATACAATTTTCACTCCATTTTGTTGTATGTTTCTCTATTTTTATTTACAAATATTAGCGTGAGCAAAATCGAATGAAAATTAAGTGTAAATCAGTGCATGATTATGCTACTAGAACTGCACTCAATAATAAAAATAAATTAGGTTTATTGTTAGTCAAATTGATAGTGCGAAGTATTTTTTGCCAATAAATTATAATTTGGATTACTAAAATCAAATTTTCTATAATAAAAAATATAATGCATACCCAATAATCTAGGATTGCAACTACCCTGAGTAGCCTAAAGATCCCTCGTCATTGCTTACGTGCACTCATTGTAAAACAGGTGTTAAAACATGCCCGCTTTAATTGGCAAATCTTTAGTTTATAAGACACTCTCGTCATTGCTTACGTGCACTCATTGTAAAACAGGTGTTAAAACATGCCCATTTTAATAAAACATGCCCGCTTTAATTGGCAAATCTTTAGTTTATAAGACACACCACCTTATCAAAATATCTTTTAATTTTCAACCACTAATTAGATGAGTATTTAAAACTTCCCACACCATAACACCTATACCAGCATTCCGCACACCCACATATGCACACACGCTACACTATTCCCACATGCTACACACCCACACTTTACCGCTTTATCCAACTTGACTTTATCGTTGTTCAAAACTCATATTTGTTTTAAACACATTTCTATCACACTTATTGACACACAAAAATTGCATGTACTTATAATATGTGATTATTGATAACGTAGGGCCATATTGTTTTCCTCTAAATAGAATTGTACATTCGTGCCACTATTCAGGATAATTTTGGCACCATGCCCTTGATACAAAAACTTCCTACCCTCGTCTTTGGGTTTTCAATTGCCTCTATAACCCGATATCCTTATCCAGCACTACTTGCAAACTCTTTAAGCGCCCGTCAAACATATTAAACTCAACATTTAGTTTGTTCAAGAAAAGAAAATGAGGGGTCAAATTCGTGTAAAATGATTTAACTGTTTGAATTAACTGATTCATGTAAAATGACCAGAGGGGTAGTTATTCAACATTAGGCGGTGCAAGGGAGTTCGATGCATGGGTTTTTATAGGAGTAAATTACCATTTGCATCGTTGGCGTTTTTCCGTTTTAACCACTTGTATCCCTGCAGCTTCAAAGTCTCGATTTGCCCCCTAACGTTTCATTTTTATCTCCATTCAAGTCCAAAACACTAACGGCGTTAGATTTTCCTCTTAACTTTTGTAAAATGACAAAATTACCCTTATTTATTAATTCACATACCCCTCATGCTCACCCATCCTTATCTCTTTTTTCTCTCTCCGTCTCTTTCTCTTCTATCTCTCTCTCTCTCTCTCTTTATCTTTCTATCTCTCTTCTCTATTTCTATGTTTTTAATATACCACCAAAGCACCACTACCATCGCAAGCATTAATGTCGTCGCTACAACAACCTCCACCTCCACCGCAACCACCACCTCCATGATCACAACTACCGCCACCCCTATCTCTTCTCTTGCTTTCTCTCTCTATTTTTTTCTCTCTTTTCATGTGTGTATGTGATCGGTTATATGTATGATCGATAGTCCACAACCACGATTGATGAGAAATCACAGATCTAGATAGGATAGGGGTTATAGTGGTGGTGATGGGAGAGCTGCGCTGATGGTGATAGAGTGATGTGTTGGTGGTGATGGGGGGTTGCGATGATGGTGATGCGGGGCTGTGATGGTGGTGATAGGGGTCAAAGTTGTGATGGGGTCGTATGGTGGTGATGGGGGCCTGCGGTGGTGGTGATGGGGGCCTGCGTGGTGGTGATGGGGGCCTGCGGTGGTGGTGATAGGGGGTTGTGGTGTTGGTGATAGGGGTCGTGGGGTGGTGGTGATGGTTGCGGCAGTGGTAGTGATGGTGGTTGCGGCGGTGGTGATGGCAGTCATGTCGATGGTGATGGGTGACTCTAATAAAGGGATAAAATGTGTATGAGGGGGGACTATGGTGGTGGTGATGAGGGACATGGAGGTGGTGACGAGTGGATGTCGTGGTGGTAATGAGGGTTGTGGGGGTGGTGATGAGGGCTGCGGAGGTGGTGATAAGGGTTGTGGAGGTGGTGATGGGTGTGTTGGTAATAAAGAAGAAGATGTTGATGAATAGGTCCTACAAGTTTTTATTTATTTAATTAATTTAAGGGGTACTTTAGTCTTTTCAACAATAACTATAACAGAAAAACTAACTGTGTTAGTTATCTTAACTCAAATTGAAACAAAAGTAAAATGACAAACATTCAACTGAAGATAACATAAAACGTCAAGGGGCAGATGGCAATTTTAAAACTATAAGGATACAAACGGTTAAAATGAAAAATGTCAGGGATGCAAATGATAATTTACTCATTTTTATGTGAATATAAAGGAAATCATGAACTAAAAGGAATTTTTCTTCTCAAAGAAGTCACCCCTCTTAACTTTTCATCAAAACTCTCTTTTAACCCTATTTGAGAAGTCAATTCAGAAGCTTTATTTCAATACCAAATATTTTTTTGAACTTATTTACTTCTAAAAAGTTAATAAATTAAAAGTAATTTGAAAATAAACAATCCCAAACACCCACTAACTCATAGCTTTTTAGTGAAAACTAGAAATAAGCTTCCCGCATTGCGACGAATATGTAAAACCGTATCAAATAACAAAATGTCACACCACCTCTAGTGACCACCAACACTGAAGTTACAATGTGTTAATACGAAAATTTTTGACCAAAACATAAAACATAAAAAATATAACTAAGTGGATCTAAGATCCGTGTGTTGTGACGAACCTTTCAAATGGAAAAAATAGACGTAAAAATATTGAGCCACGCATGCACATTATGTTGTGTTAACTTATCAAATTTAGAATGAAACATAAAAATGTTGAATCACACATGTATATGTGTCGTGTTAATTTGCAAAACTTAAAACAAAACGTAAAACACAAATTTACGAAATATGAAAAGTATAGGGAACAAAGTTGAAAATATAAAAGTTGTGATATTAAATTACAAAATATGAAGATTTTTGGGTTAAATTTGAGAAGTTAAAGTGTAAAAAATAAAAAACATTTTGTTCAAAAATGAAGATTCAAAAAACAAAAAATTTAAAAAACCTCCTATGCATAAGATACAACATCTGGTGATGACTAGTATAATATAAATTTGTTAAGCTAGCCGACACAAATTTTAGATAAGATGTCTAGGTTAAATGTTGGACCGACCAACATACAATCAATGTAACTAATAATTTATGCGTATAAATTACAATTTCTTCCTTAAATCTATATATAACATGGTTACACCTAAGAAGAAGATAATAAAAAAACTAATTGCATAATATACCCAGAAATAAAGTTTTCTAAGTTCTTCTCACACACGGTATCTTGTTCATTACTAGTTCTGAGGATATATATAGAAGTAAGCGTTAACATTCATCTCTCGATTTTCAGCCTAGATACCATTTTCATATAGTACGTGATGAAATTCAATCATAATTTACGTATTAGCACGGTGGTATCATTACCGAAGACTAACAATACGTAGTCAAAATAAAATGGGAACCAAAGAGTTTTCGTCTAGCTGTATCCATGTGTATAAAATCAAATTTCAAGTCTGGCTATGCACACTGATGTAGCATCGGTATAATCAGATTTTCGTTAAATAAATATAGGATTCTTGAAATGGTATCATATTGGTTTATCATGTCTATACTAGCTCGATCTTGCATTAATGTCCTAACTCATGAACAAATAGAAGCCTTCAAATCTATTTTTAACAAGTAGTTGTGGAACTTATCATACTCGCCACCGAACCAAAGTGCTCATTAAAAGTTTTGATCTTCACCGTGCTTATATGCACTTTACATTACGATTTCAAAGTGTTCATCTCAGCTTAGAGCGGTAGTTGTTGAGGATCAAGGTTTTTGTGTGATGGGCGAAATTAAAAAGGTGTCAATAAAACTGGTCGAATGGTCTTCGAATAGGAGGAAAAGTAGAAAAGACAATTCTACACTCGCGTACCGACATTGTACATGTTCTCTCACATAAATGTGCTTTGAAATAAAATCCAACATCAAGAGTGCCACATTAGTACAATACGGTATACAAACGATTTCAAACGGATTAAACTTACACCCATGACCCATGCATGAATTTGATAAAAAATCAAAATCAAAAGGTATACATAAATCTTTCCACCTCAACCTACAAGGCTACAAGTACATCTTTAGGTCTTCTTCGCTTTACATTTTCTTGTCAACTTTTGTCTTTCCCTTTCTTGTATCACTTTCAAAAAAGATGTACCTCGATGTATATTATTTTATCTCACATACACTAATTATTAGGTGTAAACTCAAGTTTCACATTACAACATCATATTTTGAGTATATAATCACACGAGTTGCCCTTCTTATTGTCAATTGATTATAAAAAAGAATCGCGTGTACGAGTGATGAGCTTGATAACAAGCTGAGTGACTTTAAAGAAATAAAAATACTTCAGAAATTTAACCAAATCGCTTGGAAAACTTAATTACTTGAGGTAAAGTTACTTCTAAAATTTACTTTACCTCAAAACATGTTTGACACAACAATAAATATCACAAAATGGTTAACAATTAGATGTCTTAGATATGATTTTAATTTGACATGTACACTAACGGACACATTTTGCTTTTGGATTCCGACAAGAAAAGCTTCTTTGACTCGGTCATTTATCCATGGGTTGCCACATGCTTTGGCTTTGGTCTTTGAGTTTCACATTTGTGGCAAAAAGCCTTTGCAAAGAAAGCAAAAGCCATGTGTGGATAAGCAAAGGTGAATGTCACTTTTTCGAGTCAATTCACGAGTAAAAAGAGAATCGTTTGTACACGCAAATGTCGAAAGCAACAAAGTGAAGATGATAAACGAAGGAATGCCACACACTTACATCGTGTGCATCAACTTATCATATCATGTAGACCAAATGTCTCCATGAACCGAGGACAGTCCGACCACGTTATCTGATCTAGTTATTTGGTGAATCTAGACTCTTGTTTCCGCACCAATCAATCACTGTCTTTAGTTGTTTGCGCGTGTGGTTGGGACCAACCTAACGCTACTGGACCTACGATCCTGCAAGCACTAATCATCATGTAAACAGTGTGCCATATAATCTGTAGGTGGGACCATGGTGCTCCTAGATGGCTATGGTAGGATGCTTTATGTTGTGATTTCATGACTCAAACCTATGACTTTGTGGTGAGAAAGGGGTAAAGCAGCAGCAATGGTACGTCTTAGTAGTAGAGGCGGCCATTTTAAAACATCTCAATATAAATACGAGTAAATTCAGGTTTTATGCTATTGACGATGAGTTAAATGTAGAAAACTAGCTAGAAACAGAATGGGTCAAATAGGCTAAAACGTCAAAAGTCGCCTAACATGAATTCAAATGCTTAGAATTGTGTAAGGATATATTTAAAAGGCAGTATCTTATCATTCTCAATATAATGTTTATGATTACATATTTAATACATATAACTTTACAAAATACAAAAAATTTTGACAGACCTGTAATTATTAAATAAATTACTCGTTTTTTATCTGAAACGGTTTTAATACCCATTTTGACCAGAACCCATTTTGGACCGGTACCCACTTGTTCTAAGTAGATACTGAATGACAAACGTATCCAAATAATCTTAAGCGGGTCAAACCGCAACCAAGTTTCAGAAAGATGAATAAATTGAAAAGGCAACTATAAATTTCAATAAATTTACAAGGCAACTCTATGTAGACCACTAAAGTGTACCGATTAGATGTTCCGTACAGAAAAGCAAAGATGGGACTTAAGTTTTAGAAATACAACAACTTTCATGAGGTCATCTATTAGTTTAATTACAAAATATGCTTAAGAAAATAATTCGCATACCTTACAATTATCCAAGGTAATTGTCTCTGTAGTTGGATCTTCAATCACCACCTTATTCTGTACACCTATCAGTTATATGAACTGTTATCTACAAGACTACAACACAAAAGCAGGTCGTGAAATTTGATATGAGGAACTGGAAATAAATCTTTTAACACAAGGAACCACAAGAAAGTGTGATCAAACAATAGTAACAATACTATTGAGTGGGTGGGCCAGTCGAGTCGGGTCGGGTTACAGGTCACACCAGGTTCGTCCAGAACTGGCTGGTTTAAAAATGGTTCAATTTGGTCTGGTTAAAACTGGCCCTTTAAAATAATATATCAAATGTGACCAAACTTATTCAAATATAGTAACTGTTAAAAAATCTATCCCAACTTCTGAAATTTGCTATAAAAATCATTCAATTTCAAAAACAATGCCAGCTTATGAATCTGAAAATGTATGCCCAAAATTATAGAAATGAATAAAGATTAATATGATCAACCAAATCAGTAACTCAATCCCAACTTGCATACATCACATGTATAGGTGTAGTATACTAACAAAAAAATAATACTTGGCAAAAATCTCACTCACACATAGTAGGATCCACGGAGGGTGAGATGTAGGCAAACTTCTCCTCTATCCTAGTGGATAAGGTGGCCATGCCAAAAGGTGTAGTAAATTAGAATCAACTGAATAAATGCATGCTGCAAGGATTTTGAATTTTTGATCATCTTATTCAGTAACTATTTTGCAAATCGCCCTTATCCCACCAAAATAGACTGCCTGCAGTCTACAACTTAACTTCAAAACTACCAACATGAGTAATATAGATTAAGGAAAATATAGTAAGCAGCAAACTAACAGTGCAGTGTTTTTTTTCTTTGCAAAACTGCCCATGAGTAAATCAAAGTGCATCAATACCAGACAGTGAGATCAGGTACTTTACCAACCAACAAATTACCAAGATTGCAAGCCCAAGAACTCACATGGAACTTTATAAAAATAAATAAATAAATAAATAAAATAAGCAAAAATACAACAGATGTCAGATAGTTTATGGGCTTACTAAGGGTATTCACAGAAACAACAACAGAAGAGTTTTGGTATGGTTCTTAACTCAATTCAACAAGCAACATAACCCTGACATCAAAATGTAGATTTGTAACAGCAAGGTCTCTTCTTTTACTCAATTTCATTTCTAATTTAACAATCAACATATTATAGTTTTCATATACCTGACGTCAAAATGTTTGGATTATACACATTACCACTTGGATACTTTTATGATCCTGAAATCCCAATATGAATACTCTTTCAGGTATTATAGCACCATAGAGTTTAATTCAATTTTGGTTTGATATAAATATACAAAGAGTTGGTCATGATGATGAAAAATTAGGTATTTCATTGATGTTGAAGGACAACTATAAGCATAATTTTATTAAGCACCTATACATTGATATGACTAATAATTAAAGTTCTAATTGTTCCTTTTGGGCTGATGCTATTGTTATAAATCACAACTTAAATGTTCATAAACATCATAGTTGTCAATGGCTTTTTAAGCGAGGATTATATGATAAAGTATCATTTTAGGCTAGTTTAGCCGTTTTAGTATAATTCCAGACTTATAAAAGCTACTTTTGTTCAAGTGTATTTTATGTCGCTTAGTTTTGGGCTAGGTTAGTGGTTTTAGACATTATTTTATTAAGCACTTAGACGATTTTTGGCCGGAATTTCACCGGAACTTAGCCTGAAAATGGGGCTTATGAAGCAAGGCATCCAACAGACACAGGAAAACTGTAACAAGACATAAGAAACTCAATAGGCCCCCGAGTTCATTTTGAAGGGTTACCCTGTTCACAAATACAATTGGTGACTGATGACATTCCAGATTCAAACCATAACCAAGTTGTAGAGAAGTGAAGGGTTACCTTGTCTGCAATTACAATCAATTGTTTCAATGTATCAGAGAGTGTGGTGGTTTCCAATTATATTGTGGTTCATGATTTGCTGCAACTTGACTATTCACAAGTAGCTGTGTAGAAACTAATGTGATCAGAAGAAGAATAAAAGAAGCAGGCGTCTTCTTTCCTGTGGTCTGTTGTAGAGAAAAACCTAGGGACGCCATTCTTTTTCTGTTGTTTCAGCGCAGTTTGACCAGTGATATTCTTTTCATATTTTTACATCTGCCCAGTTTGATCCGTTGAGTATATTAGCTAACCCAAAGCCACACATAATAATCTATTAAAATTTAAGAGTCCAAAATTAACCCATATTTAAACATGTGAGTAAGAATTGCCACCCATAAATGATAAATGGTCATGAATGTATAGCATCATTTGACGTGTCAAGACCTTATATAAACAAGAGAAAATACAGGCATGCAATACAGCCAAGTGAAAACAGGAGTCAATTGTTAAAAATATTAAGTTGGCTTTTCAGTTTTTTTTTTGTCAAAAATAGATATTGAGATGAATTATGTCCATGAAATTGAATTAATAACAAAAAGAGCTAAATATATATATGCCTGAAGAATGATTGTACAAGTAGAATTTGAATGTTGATGTTTCCATATTTAGAAAATGACAAATTTACCCTTTGAACAATAGAGGTAGGTCAGTAGCAAACTAGCAAAACTTTAAATCTTCCTTTGCTTCTCAGGATATGTAGATTGTAACACTATGCCATCCTCCAACTCTCTTTCTATCCAATCTTCTCCATCATCCATGCCTTCTTCTACGTGCTTTCTTTTCAAACTTTTAATTAAATTCCTTTTCTTAAGCTTTTCTCTGATTTTATTTACATCTATTACCTGGCTATTTCCACATATACCCCCAACTGAAACTATCTTACAACTTGAGCTGAGATCAGACTTAACTGTAACAGGTTCACCAATGTCACCATCCTCAACGACACTAACTCCACTGCCCGTATCACTCACTTGACGATTTGTTTCTCTGGAATTATCATGTACTTTTTGAATGGCCTCTTTCTTTTCACAATTAGACACCATGGTAGTTGCTTTTTGATTGGTGATTCAGTTACTTTCTGATCCTTCAGTGCTGAGGTTTGCCTTTGGCTTTGGCTTTGACTTCGGCTTTGGCTTTGACTGTGCTCCCACAAACTCATCATCTGTTGGATTACATCTGAAAAAATACCAATACACTCAGAAGCCATAAAAAAAGCTAATTACATGGAACATGACAAGAGCTAAAAGATTTCACAACTTGAAAATTAACCAAAAATGCAAACGTGCGCAGACACCAATTCCTATCTCCATTCTCAGAATTCATCTCTCCAAATATAATGATTATAAGTTTGATGGGAATACAACAGTTGCATAGTTCATATTCCAATCATACCTTCTAACTGCTTAGGTGAAACATCAAACTCCATCCACCAAGTCTTCCCTTTTGATGATGGCAATTTTACCTTCATAATCTTGGCAGCAAGAAACAAAGAACCAGCAGCTATATAATGAGGCTTGTGCTGCAAGCATAATGAGGTCCGAAGCCTACACAGATATTGCATCAAAATCAATGTATGTAGCCAAATATATACTTCTGAAGACATTATTGTATACAACATACCAGTCATTCACAAAATTCCATGCTACTTTTACAAGATCTTTATTTGTAATGTCCAATCTTTTTAGGGCGGCAACAAGTGACTTGTATGGATGTTCTATATTCAGATCAAAAGCAAGAACATGCAAGAGAAGTCTTTCCCCAATTAAGATAAGTTCCTTCTGCTTATCATATATCTCCTACACAATATAAACCCCGATGAAAGATTATGGAACTGGCATAGAAAAAATTTATTCAAAAGACAGGTAAGGGAGTGTCTGTCACACCCGAATTTTCCTTGAAGCTGACGGATCCCACTTGTATATTAACTTATAAGCCACAACAACAAGTTCCCCTAACCACCGTGGTGTTTCTTCAGCTTTGCAAGCAAGAAACATGCATGTAGTTGCAATCGTCTATAAAAACAATCACCTTTAAGTTGTACTGAACCTTGAGATAGTGAGTTCAATGGTGGTTGGTGAGAAGGCAACATATGTTCACTAAAAATCCAATGTAGCCATAAATAACATAAAAAAAGAAAGTGAAATATAAAAAGATCCATGGGATTCAAACGAACAACCCTTTGGCCAGTACTTGCAATCTAGGTGACTTAAAATACACTTAAACAGAAGTAGCTTTCATTAGAATCTCTAACAATTACAGCAGCACATCTAGCAAAATAACAGCACATACAAATCAGAAAACTGAAATTTGTAAGAAAACAACAAAAGCTAGAGAAAACTGTGGGCAGGTATGTATAAAAACAGTGGTTTGACTAGATATTATCTTATTTATGAAATCACATCTGTGTATAGAGTTAAGACCAATAAGTTTTTTTAACAGCATTTTAAAGTACTCCTAATACTACACCATTGTCCACCGCAAGACTCAAACCCTTAGACCTTATGAGGAGAGGCATCATTTTACACATCTAGCACAAAGGCCCTTTGGTAGTTAAGATCAACTTAGGTGACATAATCTAGTAAATTTGAAAAGCTAAAGAGGTTAAAACCCCATAAATGGAAGATGTATGCCTTCAAACAATTGAGTTCAGTGACTCTGTCTACTTGATTCTATTAAAATCCAAGGAGTCATGGACCTTAATGTGCAGTTTGCATAGCCACTTATGAACGATTTCTAGGTCAATATGTACTTTCTAAACCCATGCAGGAATTCTTTGTTTTTGTAAAGATATTCCCTAAGGATTTATGTACACTTTTGTTAGAATATTGGCCCAGAAAAACAAAGATAATGCTCCGTATTTTGTGGGAACCACCACGACTCTTTTTATAAATATGAAGAACAAAAGACCACACCTTAAACCTATACAATGACCCTCTTTTATAATACTTTTAACCTTAATTTCTATGAAATCACAGCCATTCACCTTGACAACCCATATTCTACATATTAACCTTGACTAACCCATTCACAGCCAAAACATTCAATACTTTCCTAATATTTACCTTGACTAACATATTCTACATGTTAACTAATTCCACCCTTATTTTTCTTGGTTCACCCGTATACTCCCTTAAACATCAAGATTAATTTCTAACATCCTCGCCCTTATTCTTGATGTTGCATCACCTTGGTCTTGAATTCCAGTCGCTGGAACCATGTTTATTCTAAGTTTGATCAACCATTGATCTTCAAATTTACTTCACATAGATTTTGTTTAGTCTCACACTGCTTTTGTTTTGTTTTCTTCCTTGCTTACAGCCTTGCAAACCCTGCTATCACAGCAGCTCAACAATCTCACTTCCTAGCAAATCACTTGCCAATTGTTTCCTTTGATTCAAATAGCAACAAGCTATTCTTGCCCCTTGCTTTTTGGAGTTCTTCTCCTCACGACCTGTGTCACACAGATTGTCCCATATATGAATAATCCCTCACAGATTAAATCTTCTCGGTGGTGACCTGAATCGCTAAGGTTTTCTTAACTTCTGATCGCAACTTCACACAACGTTCTGCCTCGCATGGAACTCAATCTGTTTCGCACAGATCAGTTTCTCACTTCTTCACACGGATCACCCACTTTCCCACACTGATCAATCACGAATCAGTTCTTCTCGAACCCGCTTTCACAGCAAAGTTGGTTCAATCTTTCACAGATTAAACAACTTCTTCTTCACACCGGTGTCACACCTTTGTAACTTGTATCACACAGGTCTTCTTCTACTGCAGTTGCATCACACAACCAGTCTTCAATCGATCTGTCACAGATTAGTCACTTATCTTCACCTTGTTTTGATTGCTTCTCGCAACCGGCTCTCACAGCCCTTTGATCTTTCAACAAAAATAGAGAAGAAACTTCACAAATTTGGTCTGCACTCTGCTAGTTAATTGCTACCCAAAACAACCCTTTTATTAGAACCTTGCAACAGCCTCATATTCGATCAGTAGCCCTTCAATGGATCTATCACAAATGGTTTAAACCTGTCACGGATTCTTCTTCAGTCAGACTATCACAAAACTGAGCGGGTGGCTTCGTTCTACACGTCTTCAATTGTTACTTGATGTCCCTTCACCGCCACACAGATCTTCTTTGATCGTCTCGCTCTGATACCAATTGTTAGAATATTGGCCCAAAAAAAACAAAGATAATACTCCGTATTTTGTGGGAAGCACCACGACTCTTTTTATAAATATGAAGAAAAAAAGACCACACCTTAAATATATACAATGACCCTCTTTTATAATACTTTTAACCTTAATTTCTATGAAATCACAGCTCAAACACAGCTGGATGACAACCCATTCACAGCCAAAACATTCAATACTTTCCTAATATTTACCTTGACTAACATATTCTACATGTTAACTAATTCCACCCTTATCTTTCTTGGTTCACCCGTATACTCCCTTAAACATCAAGATTAATTTCTAACACTTTTGTGGGGTTAACAGTCCACAGCAAAAAAAGTGTAGAGACACCCATCATCCATGTCTGTAGTTTGACTCAAAAGTCAAAACAGCAAACACATCAATAGATCAAAAGAGTAAATTATCTGCGATACAAAAGAGAAGACATCCAGCAAAATACTTGCCTGCCAGTCATTCTTTGAATAGGACTGCCGCATGTAAAACCGGTGGCAAAACATCATCGCTGTTGCGATTGTTACCTGGGGTCTGAAGTTTGAAACAATAACGAATTTCCATTTAGCACATAATTATAAATCATTATCATTTAAAAATATAAAAAAAAACAGATGCAACTCAGCATGAAAGAAAAAAGAGGATTAGTACCAGCTAACCAAATAATCCGTTAAGTTACCAAATCAGATGTTTCAAACTTATTGTTGCAAAGAAACAAATCTTAACATTGAATGAAAAATGATTAGCTATCTTTAGTACTTGAAGACGTAAACTTATGCTAGCACTCCATATTTAGTATAGTATTATAGTCTTTCTTTAGTTCCATCAAGCATGCTTTATACCCAAACTTTCTCTTGCATTGTGTAAATCGGTTGTTTCCATGGCTCATGTTTATCTTGATAAATCAATACTTACAATTCTTTTAGGAATTCGCAAGGTGGATTCAATTTACATAATAAAGCAGACCCTACAAAGGTATAAAACTACTACGACTTCCAGATATATGCCACAAATTACATGAACAAGAAGACAGACAACAAACTCATTATAAGAAACAATTGTAATAGAAACCCTCAAATAAGTATCACCATTTATTGAAAAATAAAACATAAATAAATGAAACTATCAAATTAGCAGTAAGTTACCAAATCAGATGTTTTGAACTGTATTTGGTTGCAAAGAATGCAATCTTAACACTGAAACACGCATTTGTAATCTCCAGAAATGGAAGACCGAAACTTCATGCTATACTCCAGCTTTAGTATATAATATTTCTTTAGTTTTACCAAGAATGTTCTATACCCAATCTTTCTTTTTCATTTTACATATAGGCTGTTTCCGTTACTCATGTTTATCTTAATGAATTAATAATTACATAAGGTGTGGGAATTCACAAATCAATTTACATGATAAACACTGTACACAACTACTACAAGTTCCAAATACTTTACGAAATACATGAATGAGACTAAATAAATAATAATCCTCAACTACTACAATTCACAAGAAGACAGACAACAAACCCATCATAATCAACAATTAATAAAAATCCTCAAACGAGTATCACCCATATGTAAAAAGAAAACATGACTACTTTCCTAGAACATGAAAGAAACTAAAAAGGATCATAACAACTATCAGTAAGTATTGAACAACTTCTTGTCATGATATAGTTAACAATTTTTTTGAATAGGCTACATTATAAAATATTAAATCATTGTACGCTTATAGATTTCATGTGCCTTTTTAAGAGATGTGAAAGAAAACAAAAACTTACACTTTAAGCTCTATGCCAAGCTCTTGCAGGAAAGAGCAGTACAGTTTTCTTAGATGTTCTTCTGCTTGTAATCAATGCCATCAGACCTTGAAGGAGTATGTAATTCTATTTCTTTTCTGCTGAAATACCACTTTTGAGTAGGAAGCTGTGACGATTCTGCTGGATCTCCAACGATTTCTTTTGGGAGATATCGTTTTGCAATGGAACTGCCATGCTTCAGTCAAAATCTAGTGATTTACTCACTAGTCACTAGTGTTGTCACTTTATCTTGCTTACTTTGTATAGTATACTGAAAAAAAAGAACTATGCATCAAAAGAGCCTATCTGGAATTTCAATTGAAAGTGAAAATAGACATCTGCTTGTTAACATTTTATATAAACAGGTTAACAAGTAAATCATGCCAAAAAGTCCTTGATTGCTTCTACTGATCAACACATAAAATCGACCTACCTTGTCGTTCTATCATAAATACCCTTTTAGCCAATTTTCCACAATATCTTATGAGTCAAACACAAACGGTTCACATCAACGCACCAAAATGGCAAAATACCAATACATAAACAGTACAGATCCAGGCATAATCACTATTATTTCAATTAAATATCACAAAAAAAGAAGTCGAAAAACCGACTTCAAAACTAGTTCCAAATTAATCTTCATCCTTCAGACGTTAATCACCCTCAAAATCTCAGTATCAGCGACAAAGATAGAAGTAAAAAAATTTACTTAGTTCCAATATCGATCCCACGAAATAGATATAGTAACACATTAAATCTCATGTAGAATAGGTAGTAAATCACAACAAATATAGAATGCAACTAAAATTCTCAGCAAACAAACAGCAATCAACAACAGAAAATCATTAAACAAGATAAGATTATTAACACAACTACATTGATCCAACGAATGAAGCCGTCAGTCTTGAAAATTGAGATGCAAAAGCACATAAGTAAACCCTAAATTGGTTTCCTTTTGAATGTATAATGATATTATGATATTATCCAATCACATCCTCTTGTTAGTTTAAGAGAGAGTTACAGAATTAGTCCTTGGTAGACTTTGCATTGAAGTCAACTCGGTTATGTTTCAAATTGTCAAATCATAATGGCAGTTTTATAATGGTAGTTTAGTAAGTGTTAGACTTATTAATTAGCGTACTTAATCGTTGACTTTTGTGAACTTAGTTTTAACGGTGATTCTTTGAATCCTTAGGATGGAAAGAGTATATTTATAGAGATAAATTTTGTTGTACTGCTCTAAACTTTCTATTACTTAAACATAGTTAATTTTCATCCACCATCATCATTTAGCTCTAACTTATCTAAATCTAGCGTCTTTGCATTATTGAGAAAGTTGAACCGTAACATCCAAAGTTATAGATATGACACAATAAAAAAATTATGACTTGATCGTGAAGAAGCTTCTAAAATTCTAGAGAACGTTTACTTCAGCGAAAGACCAAAATACAATGAAAGGACATTTAAAACGAGATTTCGAATGTCCAATGAATTATTATATAAACGTCAAATTTAGAATGGTTTCAAGAAGGTTATGATGGGAGATTGAGAAAGAGGTCCACGTCGTTATAGAAACGTACATTGCGATTCGTCGACTAGCAATCGATAATGTTCTTGACGAATACAATGAATATTAAGCTTTATTACTAGGACTCATGTGAATACTTAGAACATTTGTGTAATGTAATTATTATAGAACACGGTTTTTTACATGCACGAGCTAGCACTTGCATCAATCTTTTATACAATGTACATGAAACAAGACATGACCTTCCAAAAATGTTTAGTAGCATCAACTATACACATAACGAATTAGGTTTGGAAGAATGTGTCCAAGAAGATTACAAGACCAATATCTCATGCTTAATGCGGTGAAGTCACGGGATTTACAGGTTTGACATACGTGTTTTGGTTGTCGATTCAAACAACAACAACATGTTCTCGATCAATCTTCATTATTCATTAATAAAATGTATGAAACCGCGTTGAGGTGTCCATTTCATGTTATGTTTGTGAAATCTTTTGCTTGGTTAATCGAAGACAAAACGAAAAAAAGTTCAAGGAAGTGTAAGCGTCGGTAAGAAACAAAAAGTCAAGCGTGTATTTTATGTTTTAAAATCTAAATTAGCTATAATTCAACAACCAACACAAGAAATGAAGCATGAAAGCAGTGGCGGATATACATAGGTTGAGCTCAACTTATTAAGGGCAGTGTAAAATGAATTAAAAGATATTACAATTTTATGTAAAAAAAAGTTACGGTTTTATGTTGCCCCTGAGAAAAAAAATACGTTACCCCTGAGAAAAAAATACGTTACCCCTAATTTTTTTCTAGAAAGTTTTAGATTTTATAAAAAAAGGTCTAATAATTTATAAAAGTAATACATTTTATAAGTTTTTGTTGATACATATGTACCTAGATTTGGATCTTAATGTAATATGTCTTGAATGTCTTACGCTTATGTAATGCTTGGGTACTTAATGAAATGAGAATGTTTGACTGTGATTTATAATGTTTAATATTTCATTAATGAGTTGTGTAACGCATATTGACTAGATTATATAGGTTTGTGATTGTTTGAATTGATATGTATAATGTTATAATAATGAATACATTCAAACTTGGTTAAGTGAAGTTCTCATGCGTCCGACTGGACCATGCGCCCCAACAGTGGTCATGCGTCCGAATGGCCATGCGACTGAGTGTCCATGCGCCTAAATAGTCCATACGCTGAACAACTTCATGCGACTGACTCAGTCACACGACTGAACACTTAGTCGTGCGAATGGATCAACCGCATGGCTCAATCGTACGAATGAACCATGCTAATGGTTCAGTCGCCCGAATGAGCAACCCTAACCTATAAATACCATCTAATTCGTGGAAAAAGAGAAGAATGATACACACTTCGACTCTAGATGAACCCTAGCCGTCCAGAGACCTCTAAGATCATACTCCAAGTTCATATATCGCATTAGATCGATTCCTAATCGATTCTTAACGTTAGATTCAATCACATAAATGTTTCTACGTGCGTTCTCACTTATTGGATCGCCAATCAAATAGGATTCCGCACTATTTGGTTCGGTATACACGTTAATCAGTTAGTACATCGTTCAGTACACGATCCCTAACAAGTGGTATCAGAGCCTTGGCTCTTGATTACGTTTTGATTCAATCATTTTTTATATAAAAATCGTGTTTTTTCACTAAAAACGCAATCCTTTTGTGTCAAACGGAGTCTTAGATGTTTCCTGACCATAAAGTTTAGTTTTTTCGCATACGGAAATTAGGGTTTGTGAAAATTCGAGTTTTTGCAGCCAAAACACGTTTAACCTACGAATTTTCAAACTTCAGCAGGCTTAGTCGCACGATTGGCTCAATCGCACGACTGAGTTCATTCGCATTCCCCAAACGCACGATTGGACTCATTCGTACCCTCATTCGTACGACTGAGAACCCTATTCAGACTGTTCAACCACATTAGTTCATTCAAACGACTGACTCGTCCACATTAGTTCAGTCACACGATTGAACCATTCGCCTAGTTCAATTGCCCGAATAAGCCCAATCGCATACCTTCATTCGCATACCTAAACAGTCTGTTTAATAGTAAAGTTAAGTGAAATGGAGGACCAGTTTTCAGCATACACAGCAAGTAGAGACACTCGTATTCAGAATCTACTGCTGTTGGAGAATGAAGTGGGAATTCATAATAAGCCCCCGAAGCTTATCACGTTAGACGACTACCCACAATGGAAGCAACGTTTCGAAATCTACTTAAATGGAGTTGATACAAATTTGTGGGAGGCAATAGAATCAGGGTACAGCATGCCTGTTGGAGCTGACGGTGTCAAACTTACGTTAAGTGGCATGACTGATGCACAAAAGGTAAAACACAACGCTGAGAAGAAAGTATACGCTTTGCTTACTCAGTCTATTCTGAAGGACATCTTCCATCAGTACTCGAAATACTCAAGCAAAGAAACTATGGGATGCATTGGAGAAGAGGTATGACGGAAATGCCTCACTCAAGGCCATTAAGGCCAAAGCTTTGAAGAAGGAGTTTGACAACTTCTCTTCAATGGGAAAGGAAGGCCTGGACGATGTGATCGACAGATTCTACCACTTGATGAGTGAGATGCACACTCATGGAGTTACTACATCGATGGAGGATAAGGTATCCAACTTTGCATATGGATTACCAGAGAAATGGGCTTCCTTCGTTTCTAATCTCAGATAGAATGGGATGCTCTCGAAGTTAGACATAAATGACTTCATTCTGAAACTGAGAGAGGAGGAGCTTAGGATGAAGTATAGAGCACAAAAGGCAACCTATGACCATAATCATGTGCTCTACAACGTGACTCCTCTAGTCATGACATCTGGAGCACCACTGCAGACTGCCTTCGTCTCAAGCTCAACAAGTCCAGCACAAGCATCTACTTCAGGGTCTGAAACGTCAGGGTCATCTTGTACACATGACTGTTGAGGTAGGCAGAGAACACATGGACCTCTTAGCTGTTGTAGTCCACTCCTATGATGGACTAATTGCTGGAAAGATAGGAAATTGCCACCTGGCAGATGAGGATTATGAACAGGTGGATGAGATGGAGTTGGAACAAATGGATATTATGTGGGCCTTGGTAAGTGCTGTCTGACGAGCTAAAAAGTTTGTCAAAAAGACCGGACAGAACTTGGTTACAACCAAGGACACAACTTTTGGCTTCGATAAGTCAAAGGTAACCTGTTTGAACTGTGGTGAGAAGGGACACTTCAAACGGGAGTGTGTGAAGCCAAAGAAGACTGGTAATGGCAATCCTTTCTCGTCCTTCAATCGTCAGGACAAACCCACATCTAGTAGTTCTACCTCATCAAGCAAGGATGCTAAAGCCTTGACTGCGAACGAGGATGAAGGACAGGACTGGAGCTTTCGGTTCGTCTCACCGGGAGAGACCAACAAAGCTAGTGTGGATGACATAAATGATGATTCCGCCAGTGAGGGAGATGTAGCAGTAGAGCTCGCGATGTCAAATTCTGAAGACACTGCACCTGTGGTCATACACCTGCCTGAAGAAGAACAATCTACATCAAGTCAGAATCACCTGAACCAGAGATGACAGATTCTACACATATGGCTGATTCCTCTTCAATATCTCAGGTAAGTACTACTGACCAGTTGTTTAATAATCATGCTTGTTCTGATTGTAATAAATTTAGAGAAAGCATAAATTTAAAATTTTCTAGGTTATTAGATCATAATGATAGCCTAGTAAAGGATTTGGAACTGTGCACTGAAGCTAATAGAGTTTTAAAACAAAATGAGCACAGTTACAAGGAAATGATAGACCTATTGAACAAACAGCTTAGGGAAACTGAAGTAGTTGCCTTTAACCAAGCTAATGACATTAGGTATTATCTTAACTCCCTAGAGGACACTAAGAAGCAGAAAGCAGTTCTAGAAGTAGAAGTCAACTCCTTAAAACAAAAACTACATAGTTGGACAAGCTCATCTCACATTGTCCAACACTTAGTGAGAGAAGAAACAATGGGGAGGGATTGGGATACAAAGTGGTTCCACCACCACCTGAGACCTTGATGAACACCAAAAGTAAACCAACTAATAATAACCCCATCAAGGATCATGTGGTGACCACTCCTCTTGTTAGTGACCCAGATACCACAAGTAAATCAATTGAATCTGGCACAGAACAAAAGGAGTCCACTTCAAAGGCAAAAGGAAAAATGCCTTGTGTTAACCTGGAAAAAGAGTTTGAAAAGGTTAATTTAAAGTCAGGTTCAAACAAAGACAAATTAGAACCCAAAAAGACTATTAAACCTAATCACTCACGCACATCATGTCAAAGTCCAGGTAAACAAGAAATAAAAGATGTAAAAACAGGTTAAACAGTTAAGTTTGTAAAACCCGACCATACATCTAACAAAGAAGTGTCTCTATCTAAACAAAATAAGGTCAACGTGTGGCACCTACATCTCCACAAAAATATTTAAACCGTAAAGTTGAAAGCAGATCCTACTACAACTATGGAGAGTACGGTCACATTGCGTCTCATTGTCCTTATTATCAGACACCGAGGAGGAAAGTTGAACTTCCTAGATCTTTTAAGAGGAACTCAGTGACGCCTCCAACAAGGGATAGTGAACCCATAGTTCAACCTATTAGCCAGTCGTCTGTTTATCACAAACAGGCCTTACACAAAGCTGGTCTATGGAAAGAAAAATCCACCTCAGCGTCTGAAAATGAGAACAAACAGACATCTGAGTTTTCCTCAACCTCAAATGGTCAATGGGTTGAGTTTATGTTATGTGATGCCTCAGGGAAACCCAAGCCAGTGAAGGCTTGGGTTCCTAACATGAACTAAAGTTTTCATTGAATGTGCAGGGTGTTCGCTATAGTGCTGAGACTAACACATGGATTGTAGATAGCGGAGCATCCAGGCACATGACGGGGAACAAAGCTCTCTTATCAAACGTCAGACAAATCAAAGGAGGGCATGTTTCATTTGCTGGAAACAAAGGAGGGTACATCACAACCCAAGTAGAAGTGAGAAATCAGAAAGTTAAGTTTAACAAGGTAAACTATGTCCAACAATTACAGAATAACTTACTTTCTATTTCTCAAATATGTGAGAAAGGCTTCAAAGTAGTCTTTGACAACAAGAAGTGCTACATTCTGAAGAAGGACTACGTGATCCCAGAGGATCAAGTTCTAATGTCAGCTTCAAGATATAATGATCTTTATGTCCTGGATCTTTCAAAGGCCTCCACAACGGATCATGAAGTTCAGTGCTTCTTGTCCAAAGCTACTGAGAAGGATTCCACCTCCTGGCATAGGAGAATGGGACACATAAATCCGAGAAAGATGAATCACTTGATCCAGAATGATCTAGTGAGGGGAGTGAACATCAAAAACTTCCAACTCCCGAATTTCTGTGTTGCGTGCAAGAAGAGCAAACAGACAAAGAAGTCTCATAAGGAAAAGAAAGTTCATTCCATAGAACTACCTCTTGAGCTTCTTCACATGGATCTGTTTGGTCCAGTCAGTACAAAAAGCATCGCAGGCGACTTGTACTGCTACGTAGTTACTGATGACTACTCAAGATTCTCTTGGGTAATGTTTCTGAAGTCCAAATCAGAAACATTTGAATCCTTCAAGGAATTAGTAACTACATTGGAATCCCTATACAAGCTGAAAGTACGACAAGTGCGCTCAGACAACGGAACCGAGTTCAAGAATCAGTGGATGGAGGCCTACTGCAATGAAAAGGGAATTGTGCATCAATTTACCTCTTCCTACACTCCTCAGATGAACGGTGTTGCTGAATGAAAGAATCGCAGCTTGATAGAGACCGCACAGACTATGCTGCCAGACTCGAAACTACCTATTCAATTATGGAATAAGGCTGTTGCAAATGCATGTTATATGCTCAATTGAGTTCTGGTAGTTAAACGCCATGGAAAAACATGTTATGAGTTACTATAGCGACGTAAACCTAACTTAGAGTATCTCGAGCCGTTTGGCGCTCCATGCACCCTGCTGAAGAAGACTCAAGAGGGAAAATTCAGCGAGAAGGTAGATGAAGGGATCTTTTTAGGATATAACATACCAAACAAGAGAGTTTACAACAACTCAACGGATCAAGTAGAGGTGTGGTGTAATGTTGATGTTTAGAGATACACCACACCACCTATTGGAAAAGGGCCTGCTTACTTCTTTGACTATGATGGTTTCTTCAAGTCCTTCAACATACCTCTCTCCACTTCCGAAGACAGTTGGCAAACAAGATGATGTACGATGTCTTGAACACACCGTCTCAAGATTCAACACCATCCAGTTCATAAAGTCAATCATCTACCAACTCAGGGGGAGCACTTGATGTCAGTGACTCTTCCTCTGATGAAGAAAATGTGGAAAATAATCAGAACAACCAAGATGAACAGGTTCCGACTACCACCAGTTCACCGGCATCGGACAGTGATGCTCCTGAGCCTTCTGAACCTCAGACTCCTATAGCCTCAGATCCAGAACCAAATGTTCACAATCTTGATTCTGAGGTGGTCGTTCCAACAATTCCCAGCTCACGTCTAAACTTTTATCATCCCTTGGATAATGTCATAGGAGATGTGAGATTAGGAGTTCAGACAAGAAATCAGCTGTACTCAGCTGATTATGCCTCTGTGATAGAAAACGGGATACCTTCATGACGGTGCCTATCGTTGCTTTGTGTCTCAGTTTGAGTCAAAGTATGTTAGTGAAGCCTGAATGATGAGGCATGGGTGAGTGCCATGCAAGAAGAACTTCTTTAGTTTAAGAAGTTGGGTGTATGGACTCTAGAGGATAGACCTAAAGGTGCTAAGGTCATTGGCACCAAATGGGTTTTGAAATACAAAAAGATGATCAAGGAGTGATCATCAGAAACAAGGCTCGACTTGTTGTTCAGGGATTTCGACAAGTTGAGGGTATTGACTACAATGAAGTGTTTGCACCCGTGGCAAGAATGGAAGCAATCTGCATCTTCCTTGCCTATGCATTATATGAAGATCAAAGTATATCAATTAGATGTAAAGAGTGCGTTCCTTCATGGTGAGATTCGAGAGATAATGTATGTCAGTCAACCCGAGGGATTTGAGGATCCATATCATCAGGACAGAGTTTACAAACTCGACAAGGCGCTATACGGGATTCATCAAGCTCCGAGGGCCTGGTATGAGAAACTCTCGACTCATCTTGTGAAACATGATTTTCGCAGGGGAGTCATTGACTATACATTGTTTATTAAGGAAAAAGATGGAGATTTACTGCTGGTACAAATCTATGTCGATGACATAATCTTCAGATCCAAGAACGAAGAATTATGTAAAGAGTTTGAAGCAGAAATGAAGGTGGAGTTTGAGATGAGTGCAATGGGAGAGATGAAGTTCTTTCTCGGATTACAGGTGGATCAGACACCAAATGGGATTTTCCTACATCAACCAAGTATGTAGGTGATATTCTCAATCGGTTTGACATGGAGATGCTTCTACAGCTGGAACTCCACTTGCTACAAACCATGATGTAGCACCCGACGAGAATGGTGATCTGGTAGATGCCACTATGTACCGAGGGATGATTGGATCTCTCATGTATCTCATTGCCTCACGACCTGATATCATGTATGCTACATGTTTATGTTCAAGATATCAGGCAAAGTCTAAGGTGAACCATCTTATTGAGGTCAAAAGGATTTTTCGTTATCTGAAAGGTACCCCCACACTTGGGTTATAGTATCCTCATGATGATGACTATGAGCTTACGACGTATAGCGATTCGGATTATGGAGGCTGCAAGATGAACTACAAGTCTACATCAGCAGGGTGTCAGTTCTTTAGGAGAAGATTAGTAACCTGGCAGTGTAAGAAGCAAACCTCGGTTGCATTGTCAACCTGTGAAACCGAATACGTTGCTGCTGCAAGTTGCTGGTCATAAATCATATGGATTTAACAACAAATGCGGGATTACGGTTTGAAATTCTCTTCTACTCCTATATTTGTTGATAACTCAGCTGCAATTGCAGTTACTAAAAACCCGGTCCAACATCCAAAGACCAAACACATAGGGATTAAATATCACTTTATATGTGATTGCTTTGAAAATAACTTAATCGATGTGGTAAAAATAAACACAGATTTTCAACGCCCTGACCTCTATACAAAGGCTTTTGAAAAAATACGTTTTCTATATCTGTTAGAGGTCAACGGCGTTAAAAAGAAAAATGAGGTCATTCCTGACGATGACCATGTGTAGTTCGATGTGTCATTTAAATTTACTTTTATTTTTTTTATTTTTCAATTTTTAATTTATCTGCTTAATTTTAAGTTGGTTAATCAGTTGGTCTTATTGTATTGCCTATTAAAATCCTAAAACGCTAATCCATTATGGTTTTAAAATTTTAGGGGGAGAATAGGTTAGACAGTATAAAAAACGACGAAGAAGGAGAGGTAGCTGATAAAAAATAAGATCGTATGTGTGATACCGATCCAATCTTTGAAATATGATTGTACACATGAGCAAACCATTTGGGACTTTAAAATTTAAATTGAAAAAGATGCAAAGCTCAAGTATAAGTCTGTGTAGTCTAAGCAAAATAAAAGGAAATATGATAGATAAACTAGCTACTACTAAGGTAACACAAAGAAAGTAGACCTAGAGGTTGCTAGACCACAGATGATATGTCGGTAGATTCAACACAATAGATGACTAGACCTTTTTGGTGATCTCAAGATTAAACTAAAATGTTTGACTAGTTGTGGGTAACACCTTATCCTGGTTAACACAATCAACAAGATTCCAATAAGGGGTGACGAGCAAAATAAACGCCACGAATGTGTGCGTAAGACCAAAGCATGAGCAAAAGCACTTAAAAAATGCAAATACAATCAAACTGATAACCATGTTGTTGGTGAGATCTGTGCAAAAAGAATAAAATTGCTCAAACAAGATGATAGGTTATGTGCCTCTCTACTATGCGATAGCACTGACCTGAGGATAAGCATAACCTTATATACTAGAATTCATTGTTGTTTGCCGCCTCTCTACTGTGTGGTGGTACTGACCTGAGGCTTGGCTTCTCTTTGAAATTTCTATGAATAGTTTCTTCTTGAATACTACCCTGAGACCGCTCAAAAATCTCCTAAGGAATGTTGATTACCATATAAGTGTGGGATCCACAAATGCTTGTTGAAATAAACAAACCTTAAACCATCACCATCTGTGTTGAAAGTCTGTGTATGGATTTAAGAGGACAAGTATACTGACAATCATTGTGGCTAAAATTCTTGAAAGTTCAAATCAGAGCGGGGACCTAATAGTACTAGTATGATTTCCTAAATTTGCTAAATGACTCTAGATGAAAAACAAGAATAGAGCATCAAAGGTTTTAGATAACTTGTCCCGAACGACTTGAATATCCTGTATGATTCCAAATTGAATTGGTCCATGTATGGTTTAAATGAATTAAAGCTGCCTCTTTTTCAGAAAAATAATTTCTTAGACTTACATCTTAGGATTTAGCCCTCACAAAAACACAAAAACATGTCTTAGTTTTAAGTTTCAGTCTTTATTTCTTTTATTTTTGTATAAAGTTATTCAATTTCAGTTTGTTTAGTATCGGACTATGTCATGGAAGTTGATAGGGAACCTTATCATCTGAAAGGTAACATCTGAGGTGACCACACGTGCTTTCAAATAAAAATGGGTCACGTTTGAGGTGACAAAATGTTTTAAAAGGATCACATCTGAGGTGGTCAAAAGGTTGTCAAGTTAAAATGATCATGTTTGAGATGATCAAAGGTTCATAATGTTAAATCAAAAGTTAAAAACGGGGGTTTAAGTGAAAAATGGTCATAAAGTCAAAAATCATAAGTATGACCCAATTGTGCAAATGGACCATACTAATGCACTAAACAGCCGAGTGGACATAAGTATGAATCATTCAGCCGAATGGACTATCAGAATGAGCTAGTCGACCGAATGGAGGTGTGCGAATGAGTCAGTCGGCCGACTGAAACCCAGTCAGCCGACTGAAGGAAATCGACTGAGCCAATCGTACGACTGAGATCCATTCACCCGAATGAATAGAGCGAATGGGTCCAATCGGCCAATTGAACTCAGATTCAGTATAAATAGGGCACAATCGATCGCATTCGACTCATCACCCCCTAATCGCCCTTAATTCACACACTACCGTTACTCTGCCCAAATTTCATTAGATCAAGATTTCTGACTCTTATTGATATACTGACGATTGTAGATTGATATACAGGTACAATGTCATGATATCTCACTGAAATCTGACGAAATGGTGCCCTAACTTTAAGATTCTCGACTCAAACAAGAACCGGACACTAAACGGGCTAATGGCCTACTTAAACCAAGTAAAATGTTAAAATTGAAGGTTTTAGGTTATTAGATATGTGATTGTGAGTCTAAAGAGCTATTACATAACGTTTAATTTCAAGAATTGATCAAGATTCAAATCTCAGTCGGTCGAACAGTGGGTCATGCGACTGGTCATCAGGTTGAACACCAATCGCACGATTGAGTTGATCGAATGGCTCAATCGGCCGAATGGACCATACGAATGAGCTCAATCGGCCGACTGAACCAATCGCAGGCTTAGTCAACCGACTGAACTCAGTCGCTTGTTTAATCACCCGACTGAATCCAGTCGCATGACAGGACAAATGACTGAACCCAGTCGCATGGTTCAATCGCATGAATGAACCAGGATGAATTCAACCAAGTTAATTAAGATTGATTTGTCTCGTGCGGATAACTAATGTGTATGTGTCTTGTGTTGCAGATCGATGGCTGATAGATGGTCTATCAACCCCAAGCACAACATTTGTGCTCACCTGGACTCCACAACTCGGAATGGTGCCGAGTTTGCAGAGATCATCGCTTTTCTCAAGCGATCAAGGATCCACAAGGCCATTTCTACACCATGCACTCCCTACAGGTCTATACAACAGGCCTTCTGGGAGAATGCATCTGTTGATCGATCACGTGAGCCGTACAGCATACGGAGTTCTATTTGTGGCATGGATATAAAGATTACCGCTGCAGACATTCAGCAGGTACTTGAGTTAGGAGACGATACTGATCACCCCACCAGACTTCACCCACTGACTGTGAAAGGGTGCTTCATGAGGATAAAGTACGTTGGGGACATAAACTCAGGGGTGCTCAACAAGAGCAACATGTGTCCCCAGTATAAGTACTTAGCACACATTATCCTCAAATGCATAGCATCGCGAAGGGGTGGGTTCGACGACCTATCAGACCAGATTCAAAATGCCTACGTGGCACTGGTGCTGAACCACCCTTTCGGATTCTCTAGCATGATTTTCTCTTATCTGATAGAGAACTTGGAGGCAAAGGGCAAGAAGGGTTTCTGCATGTACCCTTGTCTTACAGATGATCTTTGACTAGAAGCTGCCCACATTACCAAAGGAGAGCCACGACATTATGGCTTTAGAGATTATGGATGATACGACATTGGGTCGTATGAGGGTTTACCGGGGAAAGCAGGTCAAGCCCCCGGTAAAGAGACTTATAGGCCATCTGGCCAAGGTGGACTACGTGGCGTCGGGGAGACGTAAGTGGCGTCACGTAGACAGTGATTCAGAGGTCGAGCAGTTACAGCTCCCGGAGGATGACTCCGACGATGACGACATCGGTGATGGTAGAGATGCAGGACCCACTCAACCAAGGGCCCCCACTGCCGATATAGCATCTCTGGCATCTACCCATGATGGAGCAGAGGCTGCAGGATTCCATCAGGACTTCATACCTGATGAGGAGGAGGATACCGATGAGGAGCCCCTAACCCGCACTGTGGGGAGCCGGGTAGTTGCCACCGACCGAGGTATTTGGGAGGTTGGTGGATGCCCTAGCGAATCTGGGGAGACTGACACGGATCCCACATTTGCTCCTGATCAGCCAAGCCGTGTTTCAGGAGGAGCATCCTCCTCAAAAGGATCGAGGAAGAAAAGGATGGCTTAGCCCCACGGCCTGAAGAAGAAGAAGAGAAGACTGACCTGCATGACCACCACCACTACTACCACCACTACCATCACTCCACCTACAATCACTACTACCACCACTACCACCACTCCACCTACCACCACTACTACCACACCCACTCCACCTACCACCACTACTACCACACCCACACCACCACCACCTTCATCCATATTACCCCCAATCTTCACCACTGCCACCACCACCACCACTAGCCATCCAGCTGCACCATCATCCTCCTCTCCATATACATCCGGAGCACCTCTACCTCCTTTTGGGGTAGAGGAACAGCTGTCAGAGCTGAACCGTATGGTGATGCGGCTGTTAGCGGCCGATGACGAGAAAACTGCACAGATTCGTCAGTTAGTAGATCTTACTGCTACACAATCTCAGCAGATTTCTCAGCAGGCTCGATTGATTGATCAGCAGGCTCAGCAGATGTCTCAACTCTAGGAGCAACATGCCAAGAAGATTGAGGAGCTGGAGGCTGCAAACAAGACTATCTTGCTAAAGCTCAAAGGATCCAAAGAAGAGCCATTGAAGATAGGAGAAGGAGACGGAGATGATGATGATGATGATGATGATGATGATGATGATGATGAGAGTGATGATGATGTTGATGATGGTGATGATCACGAGGGTGATACTGATGCAGATGTTGATGATGATGAATACGATTCTTCTGCTGCGGGTGCCACATCTGCAAGCGGACGGAGGACCAAAAGAACTCAAAATCAGGGTGCCTCCACATCCACCTCGGTAGCAGAAGAGCAAAGGATACAGGATAAGAGTAATGTTTAATTATTTATGTTATTGAAATGATTTGTATTCGAATCCTGTATTAAACTTATTGAAATGAATGTTTATATTTATTTGTGGTAAATCTGTCTTGATTATTAACTAATGATTGTTGTGTTACATGTATAAATCAAGCAGATCCTAACTTTCAGAGGGATGAACATGATGTTGCTCCCCTACAACAGATCAAGACTTAGCTCACGATGATTCTTTATCTGCAGGGTATTGTTAGGAGATCGGTGATGTACACTCCTGAAGAAGGAGAGATCATTCACAATCTCACTGACGAGCAAAATGCAGAAATGTTCAAGCTCAATCCCAATGAGATTGTCAAGGACGCTCCAACTTTTGTAGAAACCAATGATGACGAGCTGAACGACATTGATGAGATAGAGATCGAGGACGTCACTGCAAAGCATTATCCCGAGTACGCTGACAAAGAGGGAAATGCGGTCCTCAATTTGGGTGACTCCCTGGTCGGTGGTACATTTGATATACTAGATAAGATTGAGCAAGAGTCCGATAAGGTTAAAGAACAAGCCCAAGCCTCAAACCCTGATATTGATATCAGAAAAGCTGAATGGGCTACTTGTTTTGAGGAGATCCGAGCCCAACGCGCTACTCCTAAACAGAGTGTCTACACCAAGCTCTATAATATGAAGAAACATCACAAGGTGTTAGGCAAGATTATTGCGTGGGCACATTTTGATGATCTTAATGTATACACGGTGAAGAGAGAGAAAGGCATTGAGTATTTTAGATTCCTGCATGATCTAAAGACTCTACCTAGTTTTGAGCTCAACCAGCTGGCTAAACTGAAGTTGTTATATGCTGACCCGAGAAAGATGTCAGGCTGGTTTGAGGCTGCCCTGAAGAAAGAGTACCACACCAGGTGGGTCAACTTCAAACCTCAACAACCTACGAGGTATGTCAGACGTTCTGAAGTTGATCCCATAACTGGAAAGCCAAAGATAGTGCTGAAGTGGAGTCCTCCATGAACAATGTCAAAGATCCCTCTACGGGAAATGCCACAGGACTTCACTCCTCACTTTAAATGGTGGTACTATGATTGGAGAACTGGGGAAACTGTAATAGTTCTGAACAAAGAGGGCAAAATAGATACTATCAGGGTATTCGACCCGATGTGGCTTACCAACTTGTCAGCAGATGACGTCTACACTCTATACAAGTGGCCACTGTTCTATGACACGCATGATATTGTACAAGCCCTCAAATTTCAAAATGTGATACGACTCTGCTTTGCATTTGAAATACATGCAGGAGTCACAAGAGAGGAAAAGTACAAGAAGTATGAGGAGGTTAGGAAGAAGGTAAGACAATAGATAGATCTAGGTCCAAGGGGGAGTTTGTTGATACATATGTACCTAGATTTGGATCTTAATGTAATATGTCTTGAATGTCTTACGCTTATGTAATGCTTGGGTACTTAATGAAATGAGAATGTTTGACTGTGATTTATAATGTTTAATATTTCATTAATGAGTTGTGTAACGCATATTGACTAGATTATATAGGTTTGTGATAGTTTGAATTGATATGCATAATGTTATAATAATGAATACATTCAAACTTGGTTAAGTGAAGTTCTCATGCGTCTGACTGGACCATGCGCCCCAATAGAGGTCATGCGTCCGAATGGCCATGCGACTGCGTGTCCATGCGCCTAAATAGTCCATACGCCTGAACAACTTCATGCGACTGACTCAGTCGCACGACTGAACACTCAGTCGTGCGAATGGATCAATCGCATGGCTCAATCGTACGAATGAACCATGCTAATGGTTAAGTCGCCCAAATAAGCAAACCTAACCTATAAATACCACCTAATTCGTGGAAAAAGAAAATAATGATACACACTTCGACTCCAGACGAATCCTAGCCGTCCAGAGACCTCTAAAACATACTCCAAGTTCATAGATCACATTAGATCGATTCCTAATCGATTCTTAACGTTAGATTCAATCACATAATTGTTTCTACGTGCGTTCTCACTGATTGGATCGCCAATCAAATATGATTCCGCACTATTTGGTTCGGTATACACGTTAATCAGTTAGTATATCGTTCACCACACGATCCCTAACAATTTTGGGCTTAAACTAAATATTAAATACCAATTATGTCATAAATCCATTAATGATCCTTTAGTCCATTATCCAATAACATAAAAACCCAAAATAGCTATTAGTCCATTTTCCAATAACATAAAAATCCAAAATACCCATTACCAATGTTGTAAAAATGTTATGCACTAGTCGGGCAGTGGGGTACCGACTAACGATTAATCGAGATTAATCAAATTGAAATTTTTATATATGATTTTTGAGTTTTATATATACACTCATTTATGTATAAATTTAATAGAAAAGTTCAATTTTATATATAAATACACATATGTGGCCGAAATTTTCAAGTTTGAGCCAGAATTTTCAATATTTGGTTTGATCTTTTTGAAGTTTGCTGGAAAGTCGTCGGAACCTCACGAGAACCCTACCGGGATTTCTTTGGAATCACTGATTTTTGGCCGATTAAGACCACCTAGGGTTCGCCTAGGTCTGATTTTGACCTACGTTGACCGCCTAACGATTAATTGCTCAATTAACAAAAAACTATAAGATGAGAGGCCGATTTCCGATTAATTCATGATTAATCCTGATTTTGCATCATTACCCATTACTATTACCCAATACAAGAATAAGCCAAAAATAAAAATATAAGAATGCAAGATCAAGCAGCGAGAGCGCCCAACAACTGAGCGCCCAACAACTCAATAAGCATCACTTGCACCAGCGGCGCCATCACCCACCTACCGCTTGCGCACAATCCACCTGCACCACCGGCCATCGGACCGCCCACATGCACCACTCATTCACTTATGGTAATAATTTTACTCTATTAGACTATGAAAATAAGGATGTAGGGTTTATGATGTTTAATTTTTAGTATTTTTGTGTTATTTGTTATACATATTAGGGATTTAAAATGAGGAATATGAATTAGAGATTTAGAAGATGAATTAAGGATTTAATTTTGAAACTAAGGATTTGAATTGTGTTCTTTCTAATTGTAATTTGTAATTTTTTGTTATTTGTTATAAAATTAAGGATTTGAAAAATGAAAAAACAAGTTCTTATTGTCAATTTAAAAATAAAAAAATTAAAGAGGAGGATATTGGTTCTAATAATGATAATAATATGCAACTAATTGATGATAATATTATTTCAACTACTCATTCGAGATCAATTATTTCGATCCAAATAGATTTGATTTGAATGATCTTCCTTCGTAGCTTTTCTGTTATCGCTTTTTTCTTTTATTTATTTAAGTGTATGCTAAAAGAAATTGTACGTTACCCCTGGACTTTTCTTCTAGATCCGGCACGGCGTGAGAGGATACGGAATGTGATTTATGAATGTTTTATATTACACAATATGATTTTAAAAGATGACGGGAATCGATATCACTAGAGGTCGTTATAGATCCTTTAGCCGATGCAGTTGTTGACGTGATTTTAGTGTGGAGTTACGAAATCAAATACACAATTTAGACTTTGATATGATCTTGTGAAACATGTTGCAATTCAATTAAACTTGATTATACAAGATTTGGACAACAATTAGTAACTTTAATGTTTTAACGTTTTCTGGTTATTTATGTATGTTTTAGGTATTTTAAGTTTAATTTAATTTCAGTGTATGTTAGTATTGATTAATAATACTCTGTGTTTATGTTTTTAATATATAATTTAATCTAGAGTAGATAAAATTCGTAGGGTACTTTTGGTTCAAAAGACGGCCACACTCTTCTTTTAGGGTACTTGGGATAGCATAACTAAAAATAAGATGACATGTATTAATTATAAGTACATTTTGGTAAAAATAGAGGTGCCACTTTCACCCTTAAAAGTGTTAAACATACATGAAATATTATTATCATATCTTTAATGAAATCAAGTCCTCTGATTATTGATACACAAAATATAAAAAAATAGATTTTTTTAATGAGGGTAATAACATAATACAACAAAGCTAGCAATTGCAAAAGTAGAGATGATGAGAATAAACAAGAACGACATCAGTCTAACCAAATCTAACTATCTTTAATTTTTAACCAAGTATAATTCGATCAAAAGGAGTATGTGACAACCCTAGATTAAGAAATATTATACAAGGATCATTCATATAACTTAAGCCACACCTAGATTAATATATATATATATATATATACTTTTGCATAAACATATGCATGCTTTCATTTTGTTTACATAAGTATATTATTCACTTGCATATATATACAAGTATACGTACGCATGGTTGCATACATACCTTTTACGTGTGCATGAACCATCTTTATTAAGAAACATTATACATATGTATATTATCTATACTCATGCATATGTCATCCCTTGTTAAAATACATGTGTGTATTATGTGTTTATATGTATATACTATGCGATGCACGTATGCATGATTGCATGCATATATAATTTACGTGTGCATGTATTCATAAGCAACAAAGCTTTGATATGGAACCATATATGATTAAGATACATCCACAAACAAACCAAAACACAACCCAATCAAACTCCACAACAAAAATTAACATCCAAGAACTCTAAACAAAACAAAATAAATCTCTTACACTTAAACCTTAAACCTAAGTACCATTTAAGATTGAGAACCGGTTCATTAACCCTTAAAACACCCGACTTAAGAGATGATTAACACCTCAAATCGGGTGGGACACCTCACCATCTATCAACCGCCACCTAGCTCTTCAAACACCAAGCATATGTGTATGCATGCCACCTGAGTGTCTAGTATCCTAGAGTAATGATGGGACTCTTTAATGGCAGCCGACTCCACCTTTATTGCAAACTCTCGGTTGAAACTTGGACACAACCACCGCCACATCCTCGGCTCCATCTAGACACACCCACAAAATCCGCCACCTTAATATCTAGTAAAGCCACCTAAGAGCTCTATAAACCACACATCATCACCCTAGACTTAGGAGTAATGATTACCTCCTCCATTACATAAGGAACTCTCGGTTTGGTGAAGTCCACCGCTAACTTTTCTCTCTAAAAACTCTCGGTCACCTCCCGAACACAACACACCACCACCCTCGTATACTTGGTTCTTGTAACAAGCATATCTCTCGGTTTCATAAGCAAGTAACAACCAAAGGTATCAATTTCCTAAGCTAAACTTGTATGTCAACATATAGATATATATGTATGACATATGTGTTTAACCACACATATAATCAAAAGCATTATATGTGAACATATTACAAGGATTTTACATCATAAAGACATTAAAGATTGTGGGAACAAACATTGTTCCAAATTTTTAAAAGAAAGACATAATCTAAAAATAAGCAATAAATATAAATAAATTCTATAAAATTTTAATAAAATCACCAATGGTCCTTTTGGAGTACTAAGGTCCCTGGAATTATTTCAGAATTTATTCCTGTGTTATAATTGAGATATGAATTTTTACATGTTCTGTAGTAGAAAAATCAAAATAAATACTTAATAGCATAATAAAATCTGAGAAAATCATGGATAAATTGATAAATCCAAAACTGCAGAATGTATAAATTTAATAATTTTTGGAGCTATATAGCTATTTTTGTGAAGAAATGGGATTATTGCAAATATTACAGAAACGAGTCTGTTATGTGTTAGACTTTGATAAATTTATAAGAGGTTTTAATTATTATGATGAATCCTCTGTAAAATTTTGGCAATTTATGGACTACGGAAACTATTTTTGGCAATTTATGATGACTTTATAACAATTATAGAAAATAATTGTAAATTTCTTGGAAACAAGAAATTAACGTGATATTCCAGATTAATAAACCTATTTGTTATAAAAATTTCAAAATCTATTGAGGTACTGAAAATTTTGAAGAAAATAGTTAAGTTTTCTAAACTATAAAATTCTTTTGTTTATAGGTTACTACTTGGAATAAAGGTGAGTTTCATGGCCCATTTTGTTTTTATCAAATTTTGGGGAAAAAGCATACTAATTTATGAATTGATGTATTATTACTGAAATTTATGTTGCAACCATTAGTTCGGATGTGGAACCGTTAGATAACATTGGTAGCGCTACTTAGGAGATATCTCCTGCATTAACAGAATGAGTGTCATAATGCTATGTTATCTGATTTATGAGAATATGATATGACAGATATAGATAAATCTGATTACTATGTAAGGTTTGGTTGTTTAAATAATGCATCAATATTATCTGTTTAATAACCTGTGAAGCTCACCAACTTTGTGTTGACTATTTTTGGTATGCTTTTTCAGGAATTCATCATGAATAACAACCTAACATTCTCCTTTGATGTTTTTAATGGCTGGGGTGAAGTTGTAGGAAAAGTTTGTGTGAACCTAACTGTGAACTTGTATGACTTCAGTGTGTCGATGGATGCTCACTTCCATCGTCTCTGAAGATGTAGCTGTTAAAAACTTTATGATGTAATAGGATTATGTAATTTCAAATTTTGCCTATTATGATTTTATGTAATCCTAACCTTAATATTATGTTATGAAATATGTATGATCATGTGTTGTTTATTAATTAGTATCCGACAATGAGTTCTGAACAATCAAGTCACATCCTAAATATCTCACGCTTCCGCCGGGATGTGACAGGTTGGTATCAGAGCCATTGGTTATAGAGAATTAGGTACCATAAAAATACCTAGACTATAACCATAAGCTCATATATGTATAATTATGTGTATATATATGATTTTGTGTATTATGATTCCATGTATATTAAAGTATGTTTCATGCAGAAAACTTATAATATGAATAAAAATAGATAACTAACTATTGGGTTTGAATCATGAAAAGATTTGTGTTGCAGCCATGAGTACCAATAACAAACTTTGTGAGACTGACTTATCCGAATGCTCGGATTATAATAATCACGAAGGATTTATGCCAGAACCTAAACCTCAGCAAATTTTAGAATCTTTTTCAACCAAAGGAGAAGATAATCCCGAACCTAAATTTTATGTCCGTCGTGCACCTGTAATGGTAGGAGGATATACCATTAAAACTCCAGGAAAAGGGTACGACCCGGAAACAAATTTAAGATCAAGCAATACGAAGGCAAGGAGATACAAGAAACTAACTCCCTCGGAACGAAGAAAGTAAAGCTAAGAGACAAAGGGTGGATAAAGATCAAAACACAGTCACTCAACCAACCCTTAAACAGCTCAAGAAAATTCAACAAGAAATCAGGAATATTCAGAAAGATGTTAAGGAATTGAAAGCACCTACAGGAAACATCTTCTCAAAAATATGGAAATGGGTGCAGGGAAATTAGAAGCTAACTTTTGATGTGAAATCTTTAAATAAGAACTTAAATGAAAAATATCTTTTATGTTCAAAGCTATTATTTATGTGTTAAGTAGGAAGTTGTTAATAATCTAAAAATTCTTCTTAATATTTACTATAATTAATTATAGAAAAGCATGCCGCCAAGAAGGGACACACAGCCCGTAAGAAGAACGGCGCGAAGAGGACGACCTAGAACCAGACTTGGGAAGAAACCCCTATAAACCCAAACACCAATGAAGATGAGAGGATCACACGGATAGTAGCACAACAATTAGAAGCTGCCATACCCACATTAGTAACTCAGCTCCAACAAAACCTAAATCCCGGAACAACAACACCAGGTAATGAGATACCCATGGATGATACCACGAGGGAACAACCAGAAGAGGAAGCTATAATAGAAAGAGGATGCTCCTACAAAGCTTTTATGTCCTGTAGACCTCGGGAATTTGATGGTAAAGGCGGAGCAGTACAGGCCTTACGCTGGTTAGATGAATGGAGTCAACTCTGGAAATCAGCAAATGTGCCAATAGCAACCGAACCTTGTTTGCTTCACACTCACTAAAGGGTGAAGCCCAATCCTGGTGGAAGTTGGAAATGACCATCAAAGGTAGGCACGTTATGAATAAATTAAGTTGGGAAGAATTCAGGAATTTGATTATAGAAAAATATTGCCCTTATAATGAAATAGAAAAGTTAGAAACTGAGTTTCTAGCTTTAGAGATGAAAGGAGCAGCATATCGGGAATATACCGACAGATATAATGAACTCTCGAGATTAGTACCACACCTAGTAACCCCAGAATCAAAAAGAATAGGAAGATATATTTGGGGACTAGTGCCACAAATAAGGGGATTAGTAAAATCAGCAAGGCCCAAAACTTTTCAAGATACTGTAAGTTTATCAGGAAGTTTGACAGATGAAATGATAAGAAATGGATCGTTAAATAACCCCAGATCCGGAGAAAAGAGAAAGTGGAATAATGATAACACAGGGGAAAGATTTAGAGGAACTCCTCAGAAACGAGTAGTTAGACAACCCCCTCGGAACTACCTAGGAATGACACGGGAAAAGAAACCCCAGACAGAAAACCAGCCATGGTGCAGCACTTGCCAAAGATACCATCAAGGCAATTGTGCGATGGTAATCTGTTACAACTGCAAGAAGAAGGGACATATATCCCGAGACTGCAAAAACCCTGCAAATCCAAAACCAATCTGCTATCAATGTGGGAATGAAAATCATCGCCGAAACGAATGTCCGCAGCTGAAGGGAAGAGCACCAGTTGATCAGAACAACCCTCGGGGAAGAGCATTCATAATGCAGGCAGAAGAAGCGCGACATGAACCAGAAGTTGTCACGGGTACGTTCCCTGTAAACAACCAGTATGCTACTGTGTTATTTGATACTGGAGCAACCCGTAGTTTTGTTTCAAATACATTTAGGCAACTACTTAATTTGACCACAGAAAAGTTAGATCAAAAATATATGATAGAGTTAGCAGATGGTAAGATAATCGAAGCTTGCGAAATCATTCCAAATTGTACAATGAATCTAGATGAAAACTATTTCAACATAAATTTGATTCCTATTGATTTAGGAGGATTTGACGTTGTTGTAGGAATGGATTGGTTAAGTAAAAATCAAGCTGAATAATATGTGGTAAGAAAATGATCAAAATTCCTTTGGTTAAAGAGAATAGAATACTGTGTATATATGGTGAAAAACCTAGAGGTACCATAAAGATAATTTCTTGCAAGAATGCACAAAAATATCTAAGAAATAACTGTTTGGCTTATCTGACTCACATTGTTGATACTAAGATGGATAAAGCCAAACTGAAAGATGTTTCAGTTGTCAATAAATATTCAGATGTATTTCCTGATGAATTACCTGGATTACCACCCCCACGTCAAGTAGAATTCAAAATTGAATTGATGCCAGGAACAACCCCTATTGCTAAGGCACCCTACCGTTTAGCACCTACTGAAATGAAGGAATTAATGAGCCAACTTCAGGAACTTTTGGATAAAGGATTTATACGACCTAGTGTGTCACCCTGGGGAGCACCAGTTTTATTTGTCAAGAAAAAGGATGGAACATTTAGGATGTGCATAGACTATAGGGAACTCAATAAAGTAACTATAAAGAATAGGTATCCTTTACCTAGAATAGACGATCTATTTGATCAACTACAAGGATCTAGTTACTTTTCAAAAATAGACTTGAGATCAGGATATCATCAGCTAAGAATACAGGATGAAGATATACCTAAGACAGCATTTAGAACAAGGTATGGACATTATGAATTTCTGGTAATGCCATTTGGATTAACCAATGCTCCCGCCATATTTATGGATCTGATGAATAGGATCTGTAAACCCTATTTAGATAAGTTTGTCATAGTCTTCATAGACGACATTTTAATCTATTCTAAGAATAGGGAGGATCATGAGCAACACCTAAGATTGACCTTGGAGTTGTTAAGAAAAGAAAAATTATATGCAAAATTCTCAAAGTGTGAGTTTTGGAAAAGAGAAGTACAATTCCTTGGACACATAGTCAATCAAGAAGGGATACAGGTAGATCCAGCAAAAATAGAAGCTGTTAAGAATTGGGAAGATCCCAAGACACCAACAGAAGTACGTCAATTTCTAGGATTAGCAGGATATTACAGAAGGTTTATAGAAAATTTTTCAAGGATAGCTCAACCCTTGACTGAATTAACTCAAAAGGACAAGTCATATGTTTGGGGAGAAAAACAAAAGAATGCATTTGAACTTTTGAAAAGTAAGCTGTGTAGTGCACCTATTTTGTCATTACCAGAAGGGACTGATGATTTTGTAGTATATTGTGATGCGTCTCGTCAAGGATTTGGATGTGTATTAATGCAACGAAGTAAAGTCATAGCATATGCCTCTAGACAACTTAGGGGAAGTGAGAAAAACTACACTACTCATGACTTAGAATTGGGAGCAGTGATCTTTGCACTTAAAATTTGGAGGCATTATCTATATGGGACAAAATGTACAATATACACAGATCACAAAAGTTTACAGCATATATTTGAGCAGAAAATGCTAAACATGAGACAAAGAAGATGGATAGAATTACTAAGTGATTATGAGTGTGAAATCAAATATCACCCCGGTAAGGCAAATGTAGTTGCAGATGCTTTAAGTAGAAAAGATAGGGCTAAACCGTTACGGGTACGAGCCATGAGAATGGAACTACAATCAGATCTACTAAGACAAATATGGGAAGCCCAACAGAAAAGTAAGGTAGAAATAAAAGGACAAGAAAAGAATTTACAGGCAGATACACATGGGATCTTAAAATTTAAAGAAAGAATCTGGATACCTAATGATACCATACTTAGAAAGGTTATATTGGAAGAAGCACATAAGTCAAAATACTCAGTACATCCAGGGAATAACAAAATGTATAAAGATTTGAAAAATCATTATTGGTGGCCTGGTATGAAAAGATCAGTTGGGGAGTTTGTAGAAAAATGTAACACGTGTTCAAGAATCAAAGCAGAACATCAAAAGCCTTCAGGATATCTACAACAACCTGAAATTCCAGAATGGAAATGGGATCAAATTACTATGGATTTTGTAACCAAGTTACCAAGAACTTCAAGTGGTTATGACACTATTTGGGTTATAGTAGATAGGTTAACCAAATCAGCACACTTTCTGCCAATTAGAGAAGATTACAAAGTAGAAAAATTGGCAAGAATCTACATACGAGAAATCGTATCCAGACATGGAATACCAATCTCCATTATATCTGATAGAGACAGTAGATTCATATCAAGATTTTGGCAAACCCTACAAAAAGCTTTAGGAACCCGAATAAATCTTAGCACCGCCTTCCACCCACAAACAGATGGACAAAGTGAAAGGACAATACAAACACTGGAAGATATGTTACGTGCTTGTGCATTAGACTTTGGAGGAAGCTGGGATATACATCTACCTTTGATAGAATTTTCCTATAATAATAGTTATCATTCCAGCATTAAAACAGCCCCGTTTGAAGCCTTGTATGGAAGAAAATGCAGATCACCCTTATGCTGGAATGAAGTAGGAGATAGGCAACTTATAGGTCCTGATATAATTCAAGAAACATCTGACAAAATCAAGGAAATCAAAAATAGACTAAAGACAGCACGGGATCGACAGAAAAGCTATGCTGATAAAAGAAGAAGGCCATTAGAATTTCAAATTGGAGACAAAGTCTATCTAAAAATATCACCTACCAAAGGAATCTTTCGATTTGAAAAGAGAAATAAGTTGAACCCAAGATATGTTGGACCATTTGAAGTTATTGACAAAATTGGTCCCGTTGCATACAATTAGATTTACCTCAAGAATTAAGTGAAATACACAACACGTTCCATGTATCCAATCTAAAGAAATGTTTAACAGATGAAACATTAAAAGTTCCAGCTCAGGAAATAAAGATAGACGAGAAGCTTCATTTCACAGAAAAACCAATAGCTATATTAGACAAGAAAGTTAAAAAGCTAAGAAGAGGCAAAATTACTATAGTAAAGGTTAAGTGGAATGCTAAGAGAGGACCTGAGTATACGTGGGAAAGAGAAGATGAAATCAAAAGAAGATACCCCCATCTATTCCAAGTCAATGGTCAGATAAGTTCATTGCTAACCAAATAAATTTCGGGACGAAATTATCTTTACAGGGGGAGAATGTGACAACCCTAGATTAAGAAATATTATACAAGGATCATTCATATAACTTAAGCCACACCTAGATTAATATATATATATATATATACTTTTGCATAAACATATGCATGCTTTCATTTTGTTTACATAAGTATATTATTCACTTGCATATATATACAAGTATACGTACGCATGGTTGCATACATACCTTTTACGTGTGCATGAACCATCTTTATTAAGAAACATTATACATATGTATATTATCTATACTCATGCATATGTCATCCCTTGTTAAAATACATGTGTGTATTATGTGTTTATATGTATATACTATGCGATGCACGTATGCATGATTGCATGCATATATAATTTACGTGTGCATGTATTCATAAGCAACAAAGCTTTGATATGGAACCATATATGATTAAGATACATCCACAAACAAACCAAAACACACCCAATCAAACTCCACAACAAAATAACATCCAAGAACTCTAAACAAAACTAAAATAAATCTCTTACACTTAAACCTTAAACCTAAGTACCATTTAAGATTGAGAACCGTTCATTAACCCTTAAAACACCCGACTTAAGAGATGATTAACACCTCAAATCGGGGGGGACACCTCACCATCTATCAAACCGCCACCTAGCTCTTCAAACACCAAGCATATGTGTATGCATGCCACCTTGAGTGTCTAGTATCCTAGAGTAATGATGGGACTCTTTAATGGCAGCCGACTCCACCTCTTTATTGCAAACTCTCGGTTGAAACTTGGACACAAACCACCGCCACATCCTCGGCTCCATCTAGACACACCCACAAAATCCGCCACCTTAATATCTAGTAAAGCCACCTAAGAGCTCTATAAACCACACATCATCACCCTAGACTTAGGAGTAATGATTACCTCCTCCATTACATAAGGAACTCTCGGTTTGGTGAAGTCCACCGCTAACTTTTCTCTCTAAAAACTCTCGGTCACCTCCCGAACACAACACACCACCACCCTCGTATACTTGGTTCTTGTAACAAGCATATCTCTCGGTTCATAAGCAAGTAACAACCAAAGGTATCAATTTCCTAAGCTAAACTTGTATGTCAACATATAGATATATATGTATGACATATGTGTTTAACCAACACATATAATCAAAAGCATTATATGTGAACATATTACAAGGAATTTTACATCATAAAGACATTAAAGATTGTGGGAACAAACATTGTTCCAAATTTTTAAAAGAAGACATAATCTAAAAATAAGCAATAAATATAAATAAATTCTATAAAATTTTAATAAAATCACCAAATGGTCCTTTTGGAGTACTAAGGTCCCTGGAATTATTTCAGAATTTATTCCTGTGTTATAATTGAGATATGAATTTTTACATGTTCTGTAGTAGAAAAATCAAAATAAATACTTAAATAGCATAATAAAATCTGAGAAAATCATGGATAAATTGATAAATCCAAAACTGCAGAATGTATAAATTTAATAATTTTTGGAGCTATATAGCTATTTTTGTGAAGAAATGGGATTATTGCAAATATTACAGAAACGAGTCTGTTATGTGTTAGACTTTGATAAATTATAAGAGGTTTTAATTATTATGATGAATCCTCTGTAAAATTTTGGCAATTTATGGACTACGGAAACTATTTTTGGCAATTTATGATGACTTTATAACAATTATAGAAAATAATTGTAAATTTCTTGGAAACAAGAAATTAACGTGATATTCCAGATTAATAAACCTATTTGTTATAAAAATTTCAAAATCTATTGAGGTACTGAAAATTTTGAAGAAAATAGTTAAGTTTTCTAAACTATAAAATTCTTTTGTTTATAGGTTACTACTTGGAATAAAGGTGAGTTTCATGGCCCATTTTGTTTTTATCAAATTTTGGGGAAAAAGCATACTAATTTATGAATTGATGTATTATTACTGAAATTTATGTTGCAACCATTAGTTCGGATGTGGAACCGTTAGATAACATTGGTAGCGCTACTTAGGAGATATCTCCTGCATTAACAGAATGAGTGTCATAATGCTATGTTATCTGATTTATGAGAATATGATATGACAGATATAGATAAATCTGATTACTATGTAAGGTTTGGTTGTTTAAATAATGCATCAATATTATCTGTTTAATAAACCTGTGAAGCTCACCAACTTTGTGTTGACTATTTTTGGTATGCTTTTTCAGGAATTCATCATGAATAACAACCTAACATTCTCCTTTGATGTTTTTAATGGCTGGGGTGAAGTTGTAGGAAAAGTTGTGTGAACCTAACTGTGAACTTGTATGACTTCAGTGTGTCGGTGGATGCTCACTTCCATCGTCTCTGAAGATGTAGCTGTTAAAAACTTTATGATGTAATAGGATTATGTAATTTCAAATTTTGCCTATTATGATTTTATGTAATCCTAACCTTAATATTATGTTATGAAATATGTATGATCATGTGTTGTTTATTAATTAGTATCCGACAATGAGTTCTGAACAATCAAGTCACATCCTAAATATCTCACGCTTCCGCCGGGATGTGACAGGTTGGTATCAGAGCCATTGGTTATAGAGAATTAGGTACCATAAAAATACCTAGACTATAACCATAAGCTCATATATGTATAATTATGTGTATATATATGATTTTGTGTATTATGATTCCATGTATATTAAAGTATGTTTCATGCAGAAAACTTATAATATGAATAAAAATAGATAACTAACTATTGGGTTTGAATCATGAAAAGATTTGTGTTGCAGCCATGAGTACCAATAACAAACTTTGTGAGACTGACTTATCCGAATGCTCGGATTATAATAATCACGAAGGATTTATGCCAGAACCTAAACCTCAGCAAATTTTAGAATCTTTTTCAACCAAAGGAGAAGATAATCCCGAACCTAAATTTTATGTCCGTCGTGCACCTGTAATGGTAGGAGGATATACCATTAAAACTCCCAGGAAAAGGGTACGACCCGGAAACAAATTTAAGATCAAGCAATACGAAGGCAAGGAGATACAAGAAACTAACTCCCTCGGAACGAAGAAAGTAAAGCTAAGAGACAAAGGGTGGATAAAGATCAAAACACAGTCACTCAACCAACCCTTAAACAGCTCAAGAAAATTCAACAAGAAATCAGGAATATTCAGAAAGATGTTAAGGAATTGAAAGCACCTACAGGAAACATCTTCTCAAAAATATGGAAATGGGTGCAGGGAAATTAGAAGCTAACTTTTGATGTGAAATCTTTAAATAAGAACTTAAATGAAAAATATCTTTTATGTTCAAAGCTATTATTTATGTGTTAAGTAGGAAGTTGTTAATAATCTAAAAATTCTTCTTAATATTTACTATAATTAATTATAGAAAAGCATGCCGCCAAGAAGGGACACACAGCCCGTAAGAAGAACGGCGCGAAGAGGACGACCTAGAACCAGACTTGGGAAGAAACCCCTATAAACCCAAACACCAATGAAGATGAGAGGATCACACGGATAGTAGCACAACAATTAGAAGCTGCCATACCCACATTAGTAACTCAGCTCCAACAAAACCTAAATCCCGGAACAACAACACCAGGTAATGAGATACCCATGGATGATACCACGAGGGAACAACCAGAAGAGGAAGCTATAATAGAAAGAGGATGCTCCTACAAAGCTTTTATGTCCTGTAGACCTCGGGAATTTGATGGTAAAGGCGGAGCAGTACAGGCCTTACGCTGGTTAGATGAAATGGAGTCAACTCTGGAAATCAGCAAATGTGCCAATAGCAACCGAACCTTGTTTGCTTCACACTCACTAAAGGGTGAAGCCCAATCCTGGTGGAAGTTGGAAATGACCATCAAAGGTAGGCACGTTATGAATAAATTAAGTTGGGAAGAATTCAGGAATTTGATTATAGAAAAATATTGCCCTTATAATGAAATAGAAAAGTTAGAAACTGAGTTTCTAGCTTTAGAGATGAAAGGAGCAGCATATCGGGAATATACCGACAGATATAATGAACTCTCGAGATTAGTACCACACCTAGTAACCCCAGAATCAAAAAGAATAGGAAGATATATTTGGGGACTAGTGCCACAAATAAGGGGATTAGTAAAATCAGCAAGGCCCAAAACTTTTCAAGATACTGTAAGTTTATCAGGAAGTTTGACAGATGAAATGATAAGAAATGGATCGTTAAATAACCCCAGATCCGGAGAAAAGAGAAAGTGGAATAATGATAACACAGGGGAAAGATTTAGAGGAACTCCTCAGAAACGAGTAGTTAGACAACCCCCTCGGAACTACCTAGGAATGACACGGGAAAAGAAACCCCAGACAGAAAACCAGCCATGGTGCAGCACTTGCCAAAGATACCATCAAGGCAATTGTGCGATGGTAATCTGTTACAACTGCAAGAAGAAGGGACATATATCCCAAGACTGCAAAAACCCTGCAAATCCAAAACCAATCTGCTATCAATGTGGGAATGAAAATCATCGCCGAAACGAATGTCCGCAGCTGAAGGGAAGAGCACCAGTTGATCAGAACAACCCTCGGGGAAGAGCATTCATAATGCAGGCAGAAGAAGCGCGACATGAACCAGAAGTTGTCACGGGTACGTTCCCTGTAAACAACCAGTATGCTACTGTGTTATTTGATACTGGAGCAACCCGTAGTTTTGTTTCAAATACATTTAGGCAACTACTTAATTTGACCACAGAAAAGTTAGATCAAAAATATATGATAGAGTTAGCAGATGGTAAGATAATCGAAGCTTGCGAAATCATTCCAAATTGTACAATGAATCTAGATGAAAACTATTTCAACATAAATTTGATTCCTATTGATTTAGGAGGATTTGACGTTGTTGTAGGAATGGATTGGTTAAGTAAAAATCAAGCTGAAATAATATGTGGTAAGAAAATGATCAAAATTCCTTTGGTTAAAGAGAATAGAATACTGTGTATATATGGTGAAAAACCTAGAGGTACCATAAAGATAATTTCTTGCAAGAATGCACAAAAATATCTAAGAAATAACTGTTTGGCTTATCTGACTCACATTGTTGATACTAAGATGGATAAAGCCAAACTGAAAGATGTTTCAGTTGTCAATAAATATTCAGATGTATTTCCTGATGAATTACCTGGATTACCACCCCCACGTCAAGTAGAATTCAAAATTGAATTGATGCCAGGAACAACCCCTATTGCTAAGGCACCCTACCGTTTAGCACCTACTGAAATGAAGGAATTAATGAGCCAACTTCAGGAACTTTTGGATAAAGGATTTATACGACCTAGTGTGTCACCCTGGGGAGCACCAGTTTTATTTGTCAAGAAAAAGGATGGAACATTTAGGATGTGCATAGACTATAGGGAACTCAATAAAGTAACTATAAAGAATAGGTATCCTTTACCTAGAATAGACGATCTATTTGATCAACTACAAGGATCTAGTTACTTTTCAAAAATAGACTTGAGATCAGGATATCATCAGCTAAGAATACAGGATGAAGATATACCTAAGACAGCATTTAGAACAAGGTATGGACATTATGAATTTCTGGTAATGCCATTTGGATTAACCAATGCTCCCGCCATATTTATGGATCTGATGAATAGGATCTGTAAACCCTATTTAGATAAGTTTGTCATAGTCTTCATAGACGACATTTTAATCTATTCTAAGAATAGGGAGGATCATGAGCAACACCTAAGATTGACCTTGGAGTTGTTAAGAAAAGAAAAATTATATGCAAAATTCTCAAAGTGTGAGTTTTGGAAAAGAGAAGTACAATTCCTTGGACACATAGTCAATCAAGAAGGGATACAGGTAGATCCAGCAAAAATAGAAGCTGTTAAGAATTGGGAAGATCCCAAGACACCAACAGAAGTACGTCAATTTCTAGGATTAGCAGGATATTACAGAAGGTTTATAGAAAATTTTTCAAGGATAGCTCAACCCTTGACTGAATTAACTCAAAAGGACAAGTCATATGTTTGGGGAGAAAAACAAAAGAATGCATTTGAACTTTTGAAAAGTAAGCTGTGTAGTGCACCTATTTTGTCATTACCAGAAGGGACTGATGATTTTGTAGTATATTGTGATGCGTCTCGTCAAGGATTTGGATGTGTATTAATGCAACGAAGTAAAGTCATAGCATATGCCTCTAGACAACTTAGGGGAAGTGAGAAAAACTACACTACTCATGACTTAGAATTGGGAGCAGTGATCTTTGCACTTAAAATTTGGAGGCATTATCTATATGGGACAAAATGTACAATATACACAGATCACAAAAGTTTACAGCATATATTTGAGCAGAAAATGCTAAACATGAGACAAAGAAGATGGATAGAATTACTAAGTGATTATGAGTGTGAAATCAAATATCACCCCGGTAAGGCAAATGTAGTTGCAGATGCTTTAAGTAGAAAAGATAGGGCTAAACCGTTACGGGTACGAGCCATGAGAATGGAACTACAATCAGATCTACTAAGACAAATATGGGAAGCCCAACAGAAAAGTAAGGTAGAAATAAAAGGACAAGAAAAGAATTTACAGGCAGATACACATGGGATCTTAAAATTTAAAGAAAGAATCTGGATACCTAATGATACCATACTTAGAAAGGTTATATTGGAAGAAGCACATAAGTCAAAATACTCAGTACATCCAGGGAATAACAAAATGTATAAAGATTTGAAAAATCATTATTGGTGGCCTGGTATGAAAAGATCAGTTGGGGAGTTTGTAGAAAAATGTAACACGTGTTCAAGAATCAAAGCAGAACATCAAAAGCCTTCAGGATATCTACAACAACCTGAAATTCCAGAATGGAAATGGGATCAAATTACTATGGATTTTGTAACCAAGTTACCAAGAACTTCAAGTGGTTATGACACTATTTGGGTTATAGTAGATAGGTTAACCAAATCAGCACACTTTCTGCCAATTAGAGAAGATTACAAAGTAGAAAAATTGGCAAGAATCTACATACGAGAAATCGTATCCAGACATGGAATACCAATCTCCATTATATCTGATAGAGACAGTAGATTCATATCAAGATTTTGGCAAACCCTACAAAAAGCTTTAGGAACCCGAATAAATCTTAGCACCGCCTTCCACCCACAAACAGATGGACAAAGTGAAAGGACAATACAAACACTGGAAGATATGTTACGTGCTTGTGCATTAGACTTTGGAGGAAGCTGGGATATACATCTACCTTTGATAGAATTTTCCTATAATAATAGTTATCATTCCAGCATTAAAACAGCCCCGTTTGAAGCCTTGTATGGAAGAAAATGCAGATCACCCTTATGCTGGAATGAAGTAGGAGATAGGCAACTTATAGGTCCTGATATAATTCAAGAAACATCTGACAAAATCAAGGAAATCAAAAATAGACTAAAGACAGCACGGGATCGACAGAAAAGCTATGCTGATAAAAGAAGAAGGCCATTAGAATTTCAAATTGGAGACAAAGTCTATCTAAAAATATCACCTACCAAAGGAATCTTTCGATTTGAAAAGAGAAATAAGTTGAACCCAAGATATGTTGGACCATTTGAAGTTATTGACAAAATTGGTCCGTTGCATACAAATTAGATTTACCTCAAGAATTAAGTGAAATACACAACACGTTCCATGTATCCAATCTAAAGAAATGTTTAACAGATGAAACATTAAAAGTTCCAGCTCAGGAAATAAAGATAGACGAGAAGCTTCATTTCACAGAAAAACCAATAGCTATATTAGACAAGAAAGTTAAAAAGCTAAGAAGAGGCAAAATTACTATAGTAAAGGTTAAGTGGAATGCTAAGAGAGGACCTGAGTATACGTGGGAAAGAGAAGATGAAATCAAAAGAAGATACCCCCATCTATTCCAAGTCAATGGTCAGATAAGTTCATTGCTAACCAAATAAATTTCGGGACGAAATTATCTTTACGGGGGGAGAATGTGACAACCCTAGATTAAGAAATATTATACAAGGATCATTCATATAACTTAAGCCACACCTAGATTAATATATATATATATATATACTTTTGCATAAACATATGCATGCTTTCATTTTGTTTACATAAGTATATTATTCACTTGCATATATATACAAGTATACGTACGCATGGTTGCATACATACCTTTTACGTGTGCATGAACCATCTTTATTAAGAAACATTATACATATGTATATTATCTATACTCATGCATATGTCATCCCTTGTTAAAATACATGTGTGTATTATGTGTTTATATGTATATACTATGCGATGCACGTATGCATGATTGCATGCATATATAATTTACGTGTGCATGTATTCATAAGCAACAAAGCTTTGATATGGAACCATATATGATTAAGATACATCCACAAACAAACCAAAACACAACCCAATCAAACTCCACAACAAAAATTAACATCCAAGAACTCTAAACAAAACTAAAATAAATCTCTTACACTTAAACCTTAAACCTAAGTACCATTTAAGATTGAGAACCGGTTCATTAACCCTTAAAACACCCGACTTAAGAGATGATTAACACCTCAAATCGGGTGGGACACCTCACCATCTATCAAACCGCCACCTAGCTCTTCAAACACCAAGCATATGTGTATGCATGCCACCTTGAGTGTCTAGTATCCTAGAGTAATGATGGGACTCTTTAATGGCAGCCGACTCCACCTCTTTATTGCAAACTCTCGGTTGAAACTTGGACACAAACCACCGCCACATCCTCGGCTCCATCTAGACACACCACAAAATCCGCCACCTTAATATCTAGTAAAGCCACCTAAGAGCTCTATAAACCACACATCATCACCCTAGACTTAGGAGTAATGATTACCTCCTCCATTACATAAGGAACTCTCGGTTTGGTGAAGTCCACCGCTAACTTTTCTCTCTAAAAACTCTCGGTCACCTCCCGAACACAACACACCACCACCCTCGTATACTTGGTTCTTGTAACAAGCATATCTCTCGGTTTCATAAGCAAGTAACAACCAAAGGTATCAATTTCCTAAGCTAAACTTGTATGTCAACATATAGATATATATGTATGACATATGTGTTTAACCAACACATATAATCAAAAGCATTATATGTGAACATATTACAAGGAATTTTACATCATAAAGACATTAAAGATTGTGGGAACAAACATTGTTCCAAATTTTTAAAAGAAAGACATAATCTAAAAATAAGCAATAAATATAAATAAATTCTATAAAATTTTAATAAAATCACCAAATGGTCCTTTTGGAGTACTAAGGTCCCTGGAATTATTTCAGAATTTATTCCTGTGTTATAATTGAGATATGAATTTTTACATGTTCTGTAGTAGAAAAATCAAAATAAATACTTAAATAGCATAATAAAATCTGAGAAAATCATGGATAAATTGATAAATCCAAAACTGCAGAATGTATAAATTTAATAATTTTTGGAGCTATATAGCTATTTTTGTGAAGAAATGGGATTATTGCAAATATTACAGAAACGAGTCTGTTATGTGTTAGACTTTGATAAATTATAAGAGGTTCTAATTATTATGATGAATCCTCTGTAAAATTTTGGCAATTTATGGACTACGGAAACTATTTTTGGCAATTTATGATGACTTTATAACAATTATAGAAAATAATCTGTAAATTTCTTGGAAACAAGAAATTAACGTGATATTCCAGATTAATAACCTATTTGTTATAAAAATTTCAAAATCTATTGAGGTACTGAAAATTTTGAAGAAAATAGTTAAGTTTTCTAAACTATAAAATTCTTTTGTTTATAGGTTACTACTTGGAATAAAGGTGAGTTTCATGGCCCATTTTGTTTTTATCAAATTTTGGGGAAAAAGCATACTAATTTATGAATTGATGTATTATTACTGAAATTTATGTTGCAACCATTAGTTCGGATGTGGAACCGTTAGATAACATTGGTAGCGCTACTTAGGAGATATCTCCTGCATTAACAGAATGAGTGTCATAATGCTATGTTATCTGATTTATGAGAATATGATATGACAGATATAGATAAATCTGATTACTATGTAAGGTTTGGTTGTTTAAATAATGCATCAATATTATCTGTTTAATAACCTGTGAAGCTCACCAACTTTGTGTTGACTATTTTTGGTATGCTTTTTCAGGAATTCATCATGAATAACAACCTAACATTCTCCTTTGATGTTTTTAATGGCTGGGGTGAAGTTGTAGGAAAAGTTTGTGTGAACCTAACTGTGAACTTGTATGACTTCAGTGTGTCGATGGATGCTCACTTCCATCGTCTCTGAAGATGTAGCTGTTAAAAACTTTATGATGTAATAGGATTATGTAATTTCAAATTTTGCCTATTATGATTTTATGTAATCCTAACCTTAATATTATGTTATGAAATATGTATGATCATGTGTTGTTTATTAATTAGTATCCGACAATGAGTTCTGAACAATCAAGTCACATCCTAAATATCTCACGCTTCCGCCGGGATGTGACAGAGTAACTTTAAATTTCCCCACCATTTTCAAAGGGGAACAACTCCGAACAAGCATCCCATCTAAAAACTAATATTTTCAGAACCAGATCAGACAATAAACCAGATCGGACAATGCATCAGACGTCTTACTGGTTCACTGGTCCAACCGGTTCAATGCCAAAATGGTTTTAAGCACCGAACCAGACCGGATTGAAGTCTGATTCCCGATCCAACCGGTCAGACCCGTATCCGGTTTTCAAAACAATGCTAAAAACTAACGAGGTTCCCACAATGCCCTTGAAAAAATTTGTTGAACACTAACCTTGGTAAACATGCTCACGCATTCAATTTTAGGAGAACAAATGATGAGCAAGTTCTATCGTTATCGACATTAATGCATCTATTTGATTGTTATATTATAGAAAACATAAATATGCATGAAATATGTTTTAAAAGAACCATGTGAACATATGTCTCAATTAAATTTTGCTTCTTGTCGTTATATTTATTTCTAAAGGTTGCTCTTAATATCATGTCACATCTACTTTACATTGTATGGAAATATGTATATTATAAGTAGTATTATTTTATACTTCCAAAGAATCTTAATAAAAACTAGTATTATGTCTAGCGTAATACGACGATCAAATGCATGATTCAGAATACAAAGTTGATGACATTAAATAGGTGATTTAAAAGGATAGATGATCAAACAATGCGCTCCAGCTCCCCCATACACTTATGATGCTAAAACCTTTTCTTTCATTCGTCTTATGAGTTCTAATTGCAAATGTAACCTTATCAACTTACTATATATATCTCCATACTCTTTGCATTCTCGGTGTTAGAAGGACTAATATCAACTCCTCAGGTCATGTTCTCTAGTTAGATTACAGTACACAAATATCTAAAATGGATGAGTGCCCGCAAGATCTCATAATTACAAACGATCTAAACAAGCATCATAAGACATACGGTGATGGTTCTTATTAGTATGGTGGACCATACCATATATCAATTTTTAACCATTAATTATATATAAAAAAGTAATACTAGTACCTGTACACATGTGAAAATGCCTTTTTTAAAATCATATTCATACACCAAAAGACGTGTGCACATGTGAACTTGCAAGTTCCTTCCTTGTACGTGTATCGCAATACCCCATTCATCCACCTCAATGGCAAAGTTAGAGTGCGCACGTATGAACAAGAGAGTTCCTTGATATGGTGTATATATATGGCGTGCACATGTAGTCTATTAGTCTTTATAATATAATTTTCTCAAACATTACAAAATAATATCATGAATACGTTTATCTTAAATATAGAAAAGTAAAATGTCATTTTGCTATTTTAATCCAAAATTATACATTTTTTGTCATTTCAATCACTGTAGTTTATTAAATATTGACATTTCCATCCACTTCATTAGTAACGTTAATACCTCGGTTAAGTATAGAATATTTTAGTTTATTCAACAACCTGATTATCGAATTAAAAAAAATTAAACAATTAATATAAATTAAAACTAAAAAACATATAGATCGACTGGTGAGACCAGACGCTTCAATTTAAAAGCTTCAATGAATCCTAATCCATGTTGTTCGATTGAGGTCTGATGTAAGATTGAGGTCTGTTGTATGCTGTCACGCTTTGTTTGATTGATTTTTATTGTTGTTACGTTTTGTTTGATTGAGATTTGTTGTTGTCACATTTTGTTTTAGTTGAGATCTGTTCTTGTCACACATTGGGGTTGTTTGATTTTGACTGACCCGACTGACTGGCTGACTCGGTCAGCCGGTCAACATGTTTGATGTGGCTGTATTGTGTTCTGACCGAGTCCGTGGGTTCTAACCCAGACCCTAAATTAAAACATGCTGATCCGAAAAAGGGGAGTTGCCCCTCCCTTCGCCAACCCCACCCCGCGCGACAACCTTGCTTCACCAACCCCCATCGTGCGACCCCCTTGGATGTAGAAGTTCTTATCAGTTGTTGTTGGGTGGCGTACAATGGTGTTGGTGGGTGGCATACGATGGTGTTGGTGGGTGGCGTACGATGGTTGTGGTGATAGTTACCGGCGGCAACAACTGCTGTAGGTGGTGGTTGTGGTGGTTTAGGTGGTCGTGGTGAGTTTGGTGGTCGTGGTGAGTTTGGTGATGTTGGAGTGGTAAGTTTGGGAATTTAAAGAAAGTTCAAGAATAGAATTGGGGATTTGAAAATGCGATTTGGGATTTTATCATTCAACAGTCAAATACTATCAAACAGTCAAGTTTTAGTCAGATGCAGACCGAATTAGATGCTGATCCAGACTCAGTCAGAACTTCTAACTGGGTCAGCTTCTGACTTAGTCAGATATTACTGAGTCAGCTGCATCAAACAACCCTTTTTTATTAAAGTTTGATATTGTCACTTTTGTTTGAATGTGACAACAACAAACCCGAATCAAACAAAATGTAACAACAATAAACCTCAATCAACAAAATATAACAACAATAAACCTCAATCAAACAAAACGTAACAACAACTAACCTCGATCACATAGCAGACCTCAATCAAATAATGGTATATGTTTGAAAAAACATGAAGATTAATCAAAATCTCACCGCAAACTTCAATCAAGCAGCATGGATTAGGGTTAATTGAACCTTTTAAATCGAAGCACCAAGTCTCACTAGTCGTTTCATGTGTTTCTTATTTTTAGTTGAATATTAATTGGTTTATTTGTTTTTATTGGATTATTAGGGTGTTAAAAAAACTAAAATGTCCTCATATTAAACGGACATTCTAACGTAGTTCGTGGAGTGGATAAAAATGACAATATTTATTAAACTATAGTGATTGAAATAATAATATTTAGTAAAATACAGTGATTGAAATGACAAAAAATTTTTTTTGAAGTGAAATGACAAAAAATGACAATTTACTCTTTATAAAAATATCAATGAGCTATTAAAAATTTACATTTAAAACTTTAGTAATTACCTATATATTTAAAAAGGAGTGGAAAGAAATAGAGATGTTTATGCACTTTAGATATTGGCCACACAAGTTTGGTGTTTGGCATCTTGCCCCCTCCATGTACCTTTATAACAGAATTTTACTTTCGTAGGTTGTGAGTTTCAACATAATTTGTGAAAGGGGTTTTAAGGGTTCCTGCCATGGAGGTGGTTACCTCTTCGGCTTGCTCAAAATCCGACGCTGGTGTGTGGTGCATGTGATGGATCCGGTGTGTGGTGGTCGACTATCGTCGTGTGGATGCGTTAGGGTTCTCGGCTTGACTGATTTCTATCGCCCTTGCCGGTTAACGACCCTTTTTTAGCGACACCCACATCAATATGAGGTAGTTGTAGTCTTTGGTCTTCCCCCCACCTCCGTCGCTGCCGGGTGCGTGGACGGTGTTCCCAATTCCTCCGCAGCTTTTTGTGCCCTAGGTGGCGACAAATCGCCGCCGGCCTCCGACCGTGGTGCTTGCTTTGTTTCCTATTTAGCTTATCATGTTTCCATCATGTGTTTCTTCTTGCACAATAGCCTCTATTGTCTCGGTGGCGATGATTTGTTGCTCACATCATGATGCTTGGTTTGATAGTGTTATGTTGGGTCTGTGATGGTTAGCTGGTCAATGATAGCGTTTTTGGCTTTCATTTCTTACACACCTTTCATGTTCTATCTTTGAAGTTGATGAATATTCGTGTTGACCTAAAACTTAGATCTTAGATGTTGCTCTTGGTTTGTCGATGATGATGACTCTAGGGTCATTTGAGATGTCATTTCATGAAATCGGTGTTACCTATCAACGTTAAAGCTGGCGAAGATATATGGTTGCAATTGGCCAATGGCTTTGGTTATTTTCGAGCACATGTTATCTCTGGTTTGTGTGTAGTTAAAGTTTGTTGGTTATGATGATCGGATAAAATACATGTTGTTATGGGTGGCAGCCATGCTTTGATGGACTGCAGCCACTGATGGTGACCATGTCTGAGTCAAAAGGTTATCACCTTTTGCCCTGTATATTAAAAATGGAGTGGAAAGGAATAAAGATGTTTATGCACTCTAGACACTGGCTACATAAGTTTGATGTTTGGCGTTTTGCATAATAAAGGGTGGAAAATAATAGAGAACTTTATGTTTTTTTGATACTAGGAAAAATCTATTGTGTTGGATTTGCTGTCACAACAACCCAATGATAATTTTATGGCTATGATGATTCATCAAAGCTAGTGTTGGTTGTCTCGGCTTGGCAATCATTTTTGGTTTGCAGCCGCAACCTGCCATTGGTTCTGAGCCAATCTTTATTATATATAAAAAGCATCGGTTGCATTGGTTCAGTTATAACTTTTAGTGTTGAATCACACCTGACAAAAAATCTGGTTTTTCGATGCTTACGCGCATCGCGGATAAGTACTAGTTTCTTTTACTTATTAGAACTTATTACTAGAGAAGTCACGGGACCCTATAATACTCTAGTAACCAATAACATCTGGCAGCTTATATTAGACATTATTATGCCGTTGATGGAAGATTAAATGTTTGTAAATTCATTTACATCTATGAGAACATTAATGTTGTCATAATCATCTACAGATTTACACACAATCACTACCAAAAAGAAGGAAGAAGAGCCATAAACATGTGTTTATTAATAGGGTGTTACAGTCAAGTTAATCTAATAATGTTCACACCCTTACGGTTAAACGCTAAATCAAAATAACTTTCTAGAAAGTCATTTTTCTCACCACTTTCACTTTGCTACTACATTATTTGAATCAAGAAATCCGTTCATGTAATACTCGAATTTACTAACGACCCCCTCGGGCAACGACAAAAGCACTCGAACAGCATTAGGATCGCCTACAACGGGCAAAAATAAGCAATAAATGTCACTAGTAAGAGGACCCATATGCAAAGGCATCCCCTCTCCGAAATTCAAGCTCTCCAACCCAAATTTAGACCATTGTGATATAACTAAACTCGCGGTTAGATCAGTCTTCGTATTTTTATCATCCAACAACTCTAAGATCCCACTTACGCGATCATCCGTAAGGCTTGCCTTGGCTTCTTGCACTAGTTTCACAACATGGTGCAAGTTACCATTAATCAACTCACTTACACTCGCCTGCGCACACGCCAACACAAATCCATTGGCGTAATATCCTTTTGGGATTTGTGGAACCACTTTGTTTCTAATGTTCATGGAAAATAGGAGCTTGACCTTAAGTGATGGTGTTAGATTGAGTGATTTAGCCCATGAACACCATGTATGTGCTGCTAACACCTCAAAAGTGGTGCATTGTTTCATTGATGGCGTGCATAGAGCTTTGAGGGAAAGGATGTTGGAACCAGTGTAGGTTAGTGATGCAGGGACTAGTGGTTGAGATTGTAAGTGGTGGTTAAGGTTTGGACCTTTGGTGGTGTGGTTAGGTGCATTTTTGGTGAATGCGGGATGAAGTGAAGGTAGATGTGATGAGGGGGAGCGTGGTTTAAACACGAGGCGCGAATGGAAGGGTGTTATCGGCACAAGATCTGTGGGTTTGGTGGTGAGATGAGCCCAAGCATGTAGGAACTGAGATGTGCCAATGCCATCACAAAAACAATGGTTGATGCCCGTGCACAAGATCATTCCTCCGCAACGAAGTTTGGTCACCTGTTATATCATAAGAAAGTGAAGAAAAGGTCAAATACTCTTTACTGACCACTCGGGTTTAAACCTGCTTAGAAGTAATTTATAGGTTTCTAAATACAATGTTGTTAAAAAGAATTGTACATCTATAAACAATCTTAATATTAAATAGCATAATAATTGTTGAGATACAAATTAATATGTTTTCGGGTTAATAATATCAGTGTGTTATTTGTGTGTATTTAAGTAATTGCTTTAATAAAATAGTTTACCATATAAGACAAATATATATTGGGTTTATTAGTTTTATGTTTAAAAATTGCTAATGGGAAATATAAAATTGGTACAAATATTCTTGTAAAATAAGACAACCTGAAAAAGCATTTCCCTTTTCTATAGAATAAAAGTAGGCCATAACATATTGTTGGATAAATAATTATATTACATGGAGATCTATGCAAAACAATGGATTTTTCAATTATATATATATTCAAAGTAAACAATCAGTCATTTTCTAAATGTAATTTTCATAAATAATAACAATAAAAACGCATATAGGTACCTGTCGCTCTTGAGATTTAAAATTACATAGAACATGTTTTGCTCATATATAAGCTATATAAGTTTTAAGTTATATTAATTATACGTACATATGCATAACCTATCATATATAGCCAAATGATTAAATTATAAAAACATACAGTAATGCTTTTAATAGGTTTTTAATTTATGTACATAAACATTTATATTTGCATGTAAGAAATGATTAAAAACATTTATAATAATTTAGGTTTATTCTTTTTATTTTATAATAATTTAGTGTTCTGTAACTAACTTCACACTATATATGAGTGCGTGGTTTTTAATTAAAGATGATTTATGAAAAATACATTAACCATTGTATAATCATACATACTGAAATTTCAATAAATAATATTAATATTGAATTTTTCTAAAACGAATGCGTAAAATGACCGTATTACCACAAAAGGAATATCATAGTTATCACCTAATCTATTAAAACCTTTACACGGTCTTCTCTCTCTTCTTTCTTTTTGTGATCTATTTTTACATTCTCTTACACTTCTATTTTTTCCTCTCATGCATCAACACACTTAAAAAAAACTTCCTAAGAAATATATCTTCTACCAAAATTAAAAGAAATTTTGAACTTTTAATATTCAGCTTTCTATTGACGTAATCCATATAATTAAAAATAAATTAAATAATTATAGTGTATATAGGAGAAAGAAGTAAACAATAGTTGAATAGTATAAAACAAGCTAAAATTGAATGACTCCATTGTCATAACAGAAATTATCATATGTTTGTAGATTTCAAGTGTTTTCCTAGATTTTCATCTTCTTACTAGACGATGCTATATATTTCATATATTCTATAACTTTAAAAATTAATTAATAATTTATTTAAACCTAAAATCATTGGCCAAGAAATAACTATATAATCATATTTTAATCGATCCTAACTTTCGCTTATAATTTTAAAAAGCAATCCTAGTTGTATAATTATTATAGGACTTAATTCCACATCATTTTGTTTACAATGTATGCTCTTCCTCATTTTATGTGTATTCATCCATATATGAGCGAAAACGAATGAAAATTAAATGTAAATTTATGCTAATTTTTATTATCTAATAAAAGATCATAAACTAAATTATCAAATTTTGAAAAAACAAAATAACTTACTTGAACAACAAGAGGAGGAGTATCTACAAAAGTGGCAACATCAACCCTAAAGAGCAGCTTCCTCCATGACTTATTTGGTTTCTTGGACACCTTAAGAAACTCTTGAGCACTCATATCCATGAATGCTTCTGCAAAAACAGCACCTTCACCATTACAATCAATCTGAAGCCTATCACCACCACCACCACCACCACCATCATCTTCATTGGATACTGACTGTAGGGTTTTCAATCTCCCAGCTAACGGGTAGTAATCAACAAGAACCTTAGCAAGAGAATGTTTCAAGAGATCGATGGGTACCGCCTTTTGATAGAGATAAAGATATTTGATTGAGAATCTAAGAAACTTTTGGTCATCAAGATTGGATAGATAAAGCATGCGGTTTGGTGTGGGATTGATGGGTTTGATCAAGGTTGGTTGATTTTGTTCATAGTTACAATCTGGGAGTTCTTCATTCCATGAGGTCTGCATACTTAGTGCTTCAAGTTTCTCACACACAAACACACATCAAGTAAGAGTTGGTGCAAATATAAATGGGATGATGTAACAAAACCACCAAGCTAGCTAGTGGTTATGAGATGATGCTTTCCACGCTTAATAAATTTATATATATACATATATATATATATATAATATATATATATATATATATATATATATATATATATATATATATATATATATAATATATATATATATATTATATATTATATATATATATATGTATATTTAAACAGTTATTTTGGTTTGCTTTTGATTAATATAAGTGTCCGGAGATCAAGCACATGAGACTCGTCAATATCTCGTTAATAGCAAGACCAGAAAAATCACGACCAGTGTTGGGTGATGATCCCTGAAAAAAAACACAACTAAAAATTATACTATAGTGTTGTATCTTACGCTTGACTTAATTGCTTTATGTAATCTGTTGAGAGACCATAACACTTTGCAATCCGATGTACACGAATTATTTTATAATTAAACAAAAATATTTTAGAATAAAACATAATTTGTTATGATAATGTTTAATAGGTTTAATAAATACAACATAATTTCTTATGATAATGTTTAAGAAAACACAATCCATGAAGTGTTTAATAGACTCAACCCAACTCAAACATTTTTTTAAAAATAATTTATTTCTCTCTTCACTTCAAGAACCCAACATAACTTAATTTTTCATTCACATTCACAACTCAGTCTAACCAACTTTTTAATAATTAAATATAGTTATGACTATATATAAAATGATAAGAAGTATTATATTTTAAAATCTAACGAACCAACAGTATAAAATGACACGTAGCAGATAAGATAAACAAATAAACTTTATATATTAAATTTATTTTATAAAATATGATTTTTGAACAACTTTGCTTTTAACAAAATTTGTATCATGATGTTTAAGAAAAAGATTAAGCAAGACTGTGTGTTTAGTTTTTAAAAGAAGTTAAGTATTATAAATTATTAAATAAAAGCAAGACTAGTGGTAAATCTAATTCTAAAATTTAACAAAAAAGAATTTTAATTAAAAAACCATCTAATCATAGAGTGACAAGTGAAAAGGAGTGTGGTTACAACCTATATTAACCAATCGAGTTGGGAATATGTTGAATTTTTTATTATTTATTTTTACTCTCACAACCAACCTAAAATAAAAATCATCGTATAGTAACAAGTCCAAGGGAACATTGTTTTCATAAAACGCATTTACTCTATCTAAAAGATGAATAGTTTATATTTTACAATATGTAAATATCGATGATATATAAAAATAGTTTACCGAGTATATTCGGAGCAATTGAAAAAAAAATACAAAATGACAAAAAGGTAAAGAAGTTAACTATTTAATATGATACAACCCACCACATGATACTACATATTTAATTAGTTAGTTTTGCCACCTCCTCCGATTTAGTGGGCATTTTAAACATTAGTTGTAGTGGATTAGATCTCACTATTGATTTTAATATCTTAAAAGTTTATCTTTTTATTTTATATATAATTGTATAGACACGATGAGATTCCTTTCCTATAGGTAATATTTAAAATCAGCTTTAGTAAACACGTGTATTACGTGAGTTAAATAAATAAAATATTAAATAAATTGAAATTTTATTAATTATAGAATGATATTAAAATAAGCTATGATTAAAATTACATATGAGTAAAAACTATAAGTAATAAAACAAGCATATCAACTTTTTAAACTCTTGTTTCTAATTTTTTTTTTGTTTTTCCCAAAAAATTAAATATTTTTTACAAAACCAACCGTTTTAAAAAGCATACCATATTTAAAAATTTTCCTATTAACGCTCCTGATTGTAATCATTGTTTGTTTATAAAAATATTACTTTTATCATTATTTGTTTATAAATATTTTACTTTATAAAACACCAATTTTAATTATTTTTATTTTTTTAAAAACTTTGATGCTTTAGAAAATTTCTTATTATAAAAAAAATTGTTTTTTAGAAAAAAAAATGATATCTTTCTTAATTATTTAAAATTTATTTTAATCTAAAAATAATAAAATAATATTATTAGTAGCTAACATATATTTAATAGAAGAAATGTTGAATAAAAAAAGGCTGGTGCAACCAAAACCCAAAACCAAACACTTAAAGGATTTTGGTACAACTGATGAAGAATTTCTGAAGGCAAATGAAGTTGTTCTGAAGGCAAATGCTGAACTTCTGAAGCTTATGTCTGAAGAAGCTTTCGAAGGAAAATACCAACTTCTGAAGACAAAGTCTTACTTCTTCTGAAGTTCAACACTTGGAGGAAATAAAGACAATAACTTTCGAAGTATGAAGACCTAAAAAAAGCCTCAAGCATCAGAAGAATTAGCCTCTTCCGAAGTATAAGTGGCTTCGGAAAGAACTTGTTCTTCCGAAGCCAGTTAACCTTCGGACAAACCTACTATGACCCAGTAGACATAAGTATGCTCCTTTTGACACTCCGCTGCAAATCTCTGAGATATTGCATGGCGCTTTCCCACACCCATGTAGTTGACTATACTTTATTTCACTGTTTATTGTTTATCAGTTAATACAATTGCCAACTTTAGTTGGTGACAAAATGTAAGTCATGGACATGTCATGACTACCTTATATTAGATAATACTTTATCTTAAATAATGCTTTATCTAAGATACCTTACCTTTAGCAATGTAGTATTTGCTTTAGCCATAGATTTCCAGTTGTTATCAAAGTATATCCGACTGTAGGTAATAGTATATATAGTTTCTCATTGTAACTCATGTAATATGCTTGTAAGAGTCTTGTAATACTTTAAGTTTAGAAGTAATATATACAAGTACTTTGAAAATTATCTTCTTGTGTTCTTAGTTACTTAATACATTATTATCAACTCTCAAAAGGGATTTTGCATCATCAAACCCTGAGTGTGACTAAGTGAGTTTGAGATAAAAACACGTGTTTAGTGACAAAAACCAATCCTGCAAGAAGAAGAAAAGGCAATCTTGGAGTTGTTAATGAAGATGTGCTCCTGCTACCATTAGAAGAGCTGATTAAGTTAGAAAAGGCAACCTACTGCGGATTAAGCAAGAAGAAGAAGAAGCAAGGTTGGCCTTAGAGGAATAAATGGAGAGAAATAAAGAAGAGGCTAACCAGTAAGGAAGGACTGAAAGGATAAATTTCCTAAACTCGAGGAGATTCTCTCTTGAGGAATTAACTCCTTATAATAATAACACGATCTTGTGGCTTTTCAAGAAAGAGCAAGATCAAATGGAGAAAGAAAGAAGAAAGGCTACCAAGGAAAAACTGAGAGAGAGAGAAAAGAAGGAGGAGGAAGAAGAAGTAGGTGACAAAGGCTAGATGAAAGACTATCTAAGGGCTCATAGCTTTTCTTGCAGTCAAGTGGGTCCTATGTCCGAGAAGACCCTATAGCGACATGTTAGTGACATCAAGGCTAACATTCACTCAAGAAGAAGGAAAGAGATGCATAGAAGGGGACAGGGAATGACTTCCAGATTTACACCTCAACTCCAACCTTAACCCGAACCAACCCCTTTCCCTTTTCCTATCAAAACCAAGCCAACCTCTAAACCATACACTCCTAAACCCACACCATCTTCCTTACCTTCTACCTCACCACAACCACCTCAAATACCCATCCTCTAATCCAAAGCACTTCCTAGAAACCACACACCACTACCTACCCATCAACCACCCAAGCCATCATCTCAACCTTCCAAACATCTCTCCTTAAAAGAATTCAAGGAAATCAAGATGAAACTCATCAAATGTACAACTTTGAGCGTTATCTCTTATGAGAAGGGGTCAGTCAAGCTAACCTATGTTGATGGATCCTCATGTTCTCTCACTAGAGAACAATTTCTTGATTTGCCTAGAGGAACATTGGACCAAGCCATTAAAATCCTCGGCCTCAACTCTAATTCACTAAGTGAAAAAGAGAAGAAACTAAGAAGAAGGCTGGTGACTCTACTAGATACAAAGAAAGGGGACAGAGTACCAAGTCAGTCCCTTGTACCAAGAAAGAAGATAATCCAGTGGAGGTTTGAAGATACTTCTTACAACTTTGTTTTTGAGAGAGAGAATGGTGAGATGAACAGGCTTAATGCCTAATCTATGCTACACTTAAGAAGGTTCAATATTGTTGAGTTAGCAGAGAAGCCATCTCCAACTCCTCCAACTCTGAAGTAGCTATTCATATCAAAAATCATCTGAGCAGTCTTCATCTGGCCGAGCTAACCGCTAGGACCAAGATTGAAGAAGAGTTGAAATAGAGAGAGAAAGGAGAAAGGGAAGGATCAACAACCAAAGGCAAAGCCTTTCTTCTAATGGTATAAAGTCCTAAACGTAAGTCTATAGTTAGATGGGAGTATGAGTATAACTCCTATCAACTAACTCTCTTTAAAGGACCACAACAGATGGTGCATATAATTCAAACTGACAGACTGGATCTCCCATCCACGAATAATTTGTACAAACTTCTCAGCACCACATCCGGGAAGAACAAAAAAACAGATAAACATCTTCTTTCCTTGGTGCTGAAAGTTTTGAGAAGCAAAAATAAGTGAGGTTTTGGTAGCATCAGCCTAGGAAGAGTTTGTTAGATCAAGAAACATTGGTGCAACCAAAACCGAACATTAGAGGATTTTGGTACAATCGATGAAGAACTTCCAAAGGCAAATGAAGTTCTTCCAAAAGTAAATGCTGAACTTCCGAAGCTTATGTCTAAAGAAGCTTCCAAAGGAAAACTCCAACTTCCAAAGACAAAGCCTTACTTCTTTCGAAGTTCGACACTTAGAAGAAATCAAGACAATGACTTCTGAAGTATGAAGATCTGAAGAAAAGCCTCAAGCCTTGGAAGAAGTATCCTCTTCCGAAGTATAAGTGGCTTCGAAAAGAACATGTTCTTTCAAAGCCAGTTAACCTTCGGAAGAACCCACTATGACCCGGTGGACATAAGTATGCTCCTTCTGACACTCCGTTGCAAATTTCTGAGATACTGCATGACGCTTTCTCACACCCATGTAGTTGACCATACTTTATTCCATTGTTCATTGTTTATTAGTTAGTATAGTTGGCAACTTTAGTTGGTGACAAAAGGTAAGTCATGGACATGCCATGACTACCTTATCTTAGATAATACTTTAATTTAAAATACCTTACCTTTAGCAATGTAGTATTTGCTTTAGTCATAGGTTTCTAGTTGGTATCAAAGTATATCCGACTGTAGGTAGTAGTATATATAGTTTCTCATTGTAACTCATGTAATATGCTTGTTAGAGTCTTGTAATACTTTGAGTTGAGAAGTAATATATACAAGTACCTTAAAAATTATCTTCTTGTGTTCTTAGTTACTTAGTATATTATTATCAACTCTCAGAAGGGATTCTGCATCATTAAAACCCGAGTGTGATTAGATGAGTTTGAGAGAAAAACAAGTGTTTAGTGATAAAAACCGATCCTGTGAGAAATAAACAAATTTTTTTGGTGAGGAGGAATACGTTGCTACCACGTATCCCTCTTAGTTCCCTCTTATATTAAAGTATATAGATATAGATAAAGATTTGATGTTTCCAGTTAAGTTACTTGATACTTATTCCATTTTAACAGGGAGATGTAATGTGCATCAAAGGATAGATTATCTATAGTTTAATTCATAAGTGGTGTAGAACTCAAAATTAACAGTATATATATTAACATTTTTTTAATTCCAATTTCATTGATGTCATTTTAGTGTGGTTGAATTATTTCGGGAATGAATGAACCTTGGGCTTCCCTAGACTATGGGGGCTCAAAGGGGGAACTACCTCTTTAGCAGGGCTCGAGGCAACATCTAATATGGTCTATGGAACAACTTCCCTTATGGAATCGAAGGGACAGAGCCTTGAGAAAGGGTTGCAATGCAAGTTGCTTAGGATTTGCTTATTTGATTCAAGTTGCATGAAATTTGATCGCCATAAAGAACTTTCTAATAATAAAAAGTAATTTACTACTAGATACTTGACCATTAGTAGCAACAATTGAAGCGCTCGTAGCGTTGGTGACAATTTGATTAATAGTAACTAATTAGCAACAGCTAAGTCAATGTTAAATGGCAAGTAATCAACGCTAACTTAGTTAGAAGTGATAAAGTTACCATTGAAGATTTTCCATTGACATAATTATCCAACTACTGATTGTTATAATTATCAATCATTAACCACCAACTTTAATATTGTGATGGTTGTTTCCCTGTATAAAAGAATGAGTTGATTTGCTTTACATAATGAATCTATAGAAATTTTCATTCTCCTTTAATAACTTTCTACCTTATTCGATTATAGATTTTATACACAAAATTCCAATGAAACACACTATTAAGAAGGCTATTCAAGATATTTCAAAATCCTAAACTTTACATTTGGATTGTTTTTACCATCTTAATGTTTATGTTTGTTTCAAGTTTTTTGTATCATTTCTTATATTTGGATGAAGTTTATGTCGAAAAAATTAATAAAAGAATGGTAAAGGATGAGTTTTTCCACCAAGTATCAGACACAAATAATTATGTATTACAATTAATTTAAATATTATTTAGTGGTCTTGTGTTTTACTATATGAGAGTTTTGTAATGAATCAAACTATTATAAAACTTAAGATGAATATATACTAATAACCAAAATTATGTGTTTTTTGCAATAAATGAAATAGAAATGTCAGGTTCTTGTCTCACATAGGAGGAGGATAAAACTTTAGGGTGGTATATAATTATGAGTCTTTCTTAATAACTTTTTCCTCTAAAAGACTCAAGAGCCTTCGTTAATGCCTCCCTTGACACTTAATATCTTCTGCTTACATCCACTACAAGAAAAGTGACCATTAAAAGTTAAATTATTAGATATTGATCTATTAGTCCGGATACATAGCATCAGAGATTATTATACCGGTTATTAATGTAATAAGGACTGAATTTTTTATGCCTAATGTTAGTGATTGTTTATTGGTCTCTAATACTTTGACATATTATTTAAGACTAAACTTTAGTTACAAATATGTCTTCACATTAAAAAAGTTTTGGAGGGAAACTTTTTGGTAACTGAATTTCAGTTCCAAGTAAGTGTCCTCACTAATGAAATGTATCGTCATTGTATGAGTAACTGATATTTAGTCTCTAATAAAGAGGGAATATATTGGCGACTAAAACTCAGTTCTTAATATTCATAAAGTGTTTCGAATTAAGGATTGATGTTCAATCTTGAATGCAATTTGTATAAACAATAATAGATAACTGATGTATAGTTTCTATTTATTTGACACAAATTACACCATAAAAATGTATCAAAAACTAAATCAGTTAAAGATGTTGTTAGTGACTTATTTGAAACTAATATGGAATCCCTACATAGTTTTGTAGATGAAATAAGTGGCTATTGATACTCACTTTCTAATAACGAATATACATTTTACTAGTTAAAGATGTTAGTGACTTATTTGAAACTAATATGGAATCCCTACATAGTTTTGTAGTTGAAATAAGTTGCTATTGATACTCACTTTCTAATAACGAATATACATTTTACTATTTGAGAGAATATATTAGAGACTAGATATTATTTCATAATATTTTTAAATAAGAACGAATTAGGGACTGTTTTTTTTGTCTTGAATGATTTTTTTCATATAAAAAAAGATTACTAACTGATTGTAGTCTCTAGTAATTTAGAGCATATTATACCATTTTTAAAAAGACATCAAAGACTAAAAAACAGTCTTCAAGGTCTTCTAAGTGATTTTTTTCTAAGTTGATATTTGTCTCTAAAGGGTTTTATAGATGAAATAATTATAGACAAAAATTCGTTAATAACAAACACATGTTCTACTATTTCTAGGGACCATATTAAAGACTAAAAATAAATCCTTAATATATTTTGTAGTGACCGAATTAGGAGGTGATATTTAGTCTTAAACGCCTTTTGAGTAAAAAAAAGATAAATGATTAATTATGTTATTTGGTTAAATAGGTCCATTTCCGGTCAATTACGATTAATTAGGGTTACTGTTGATCATTTATAATAGTTGGAGTTATCTTTTGTTAATTAGGATAAATCATGATCAATTGTTAACTTTTGTGAATTATGATTACTTAGGGTGTTATTGGTGAATTAAGATAAAAGAAGGCCAATTGAAGTCATTATTATCAATCAAGATTAGTGATACTGTTGTGGTTCCAATTAAGGTCGATTAGAGGCAAAGATGGTCAACAAGAGCCAAAAATGGTCATTTAAAACCAAAGATGATAAACTATGATTAAATAGAGACAAACATGGCCAATTAGTTACTAATATTCGTAAAAGTTTCATTATTAGTCAATTATGATAATTAATTTATGGTCATTATTGGTCAATTACAGTGAATTATTAGCAATATTGTTCAATTACTTTGGGTCGTTGAATGTAGTTAGTTTGCTTTATCATCGCTTAATTAATTATGACTAGTGAATTAGACTACATAACGCGTGCGGGTGTAACTAGGCTCTTTTGTAGAGCGCAAGTAACCGACTTAAACATTGATTATATTTGGGGGGAAAGTTTACGGTACAAAACCTATAATTTGTGCGAAGTGTACGAATTAACGAGAACCACTGATCAAAGAGATAAACGGATCATATTTAAGATGGAATAATCACGCATGAAAATATGACTGGAGGGATAGAATTGGAAATAGCCTACAATTGTTGGCTTTTTTAATATTTCCACCGTTTTTTAAACACATATAACTTTTTTCATATGACAAAATTTTTAAAAAAAATTACACCATAAAAACAAGCATTTTATCATCTTTAATATAAGTATATAGTATTGCTAGACTTAAAAAAACACATTTTTAAAATGGCTATGTGTTGTGCGTATAACTTGCGTGATTATTCACTGCGTAATTATTAACATGAATTGCGTAATTATAAATATAACTTGCCTAATTATTTTTTATAACGTGAGTAATTTTACTTTGCGGTTATATCAAATACATCTTGCGTAATAATACATATAATTTGCGTAATTATGATTATAACTTGCATAATTATGTACATTATATGCGTAATTGTGACGCAGACGAAACTACCTCTCCGCCAGAAAACACATGTCGCGTCCTTGTGACTTCGTACGTTTCGCACGAAAATTACACATTGTGTAGTAAGCAACCCTATATTTAGGTATTATTATTATTATTATTATTATATATTTAGTAATTATTTACTTAATTATTTAAACAATATAATTAAATAGTGTTTAGTTATAAAAATATAAATTAATCATTCCCACTACTAAAAAATCCTTACTTCCCGCTCAAGATTATCATCTCCAGTTTTATCCAAATTCATATTCCATTCCCAAATAAGGTAAAATATATTGTTTATTTTAAGAAAAAAAAAGATACTTTCATCGGTAATCTATTAGAAATCAAATCACCCACGTTTAATCCCTAGTGAATAATCATTGACGGATTCCCTCGATACAATCTTTACTGGCGGATTTCTTATAGATAGGACCGTCAATGGTACTTATTCAATAATTCAATATTTGTTTTGATATATTCGCACAAATATTGGTCTTATTTCTTTGAAATCTTTTTTAGGGTTTACCTGAAAACATCCACCAAAAAATCATTTTCCACATCCAAATGCAAATGTCATTTTTCTTATGATTTTTATTGATGTTAGTTTACTTAGGATTGTTTGACAGCATTTTAATGGTTCAGATGTCTGAATGGTTCAGCACTTAATGGTTCAGACTGTTTGTTTTGTGACCACGTGTCTTAATGGTTAAGACATTTACCTTTGAATGGTTAAATATTATACTGATGTTGAATGGTTAATAGGTCTAATGTTAAATGGTTAAGACATATTATCTGAATTGGTTAGACATTTGCCTTTGAATAGTTAAATGATATACTAGCTCTTAATGATTCAGACCTCTTACTGGTTCAACACTTAGGGGCTGTTTGACAACTTCTGAATGATTAAATGCTGAATCAATAAGAGGTCTGAACCATTAAGTGTTGAACCATTAAGAGGTCTGAACTATTAAAAGCTAATATATCGTTGAACTATTCAAATGCAAATGTCTGACCAACTTAGATAAGAGGTCTTAACTATTCAACATTAGACATCTTAACCATTCAGCACTAATAAACTCTTAACCATTCAGAGCCAAATGTTTAAACCATTCAGACATCTGCTTGCGAAACAAATTAAGAGGCTGCCAAACAACCCCTTAATCATTTAGAAGTTGTCAAACAACCCCATAAATTAAGTATAATAATTGGGGTGGAGATTGTAAAGGGTGAGGTTATTGTAAAAATGAAAGAAAAAACTAAAACTCAGAAGAAGAATTATCATCAATTAGATTTTAAATCCAAAAGCTAAGAAAATTTGGTGGCATAATAGTAAATAATTAAAACTTTAAATGATATACTAAATGTATTTAGGTATTAACCACATTTTTTAGTTTCAATTTTTTTAAACGCTTATAGCTTTTACATACAATATATTATTATTTTTTAAATTACACAATAAAAACAAGAGTCTTTAATCTTTAAAACGCCTATAGTTTTAATATATAAGAAAAGAAGTTTTTTTCACATTATTTTAGCTCATTATGTATTATTTTTTGTTGGGTTTTGGCCAACAAAAATAAATTGAAGATTTCCAAGTCAACATTCAAGTCAACAAGAAGATGAAGAATTGAAGCTTGAAGGCAAGAAATCAACAAGAGTCAACATTATAAGTCTAGGGTTTATTTTGTAATTATTATACATGCTAGATTAGTATAAATAGCAATACTTATCATTGTATGTGGATGGATCACCACCAAGTGTGTGTGAATCATATTCCATCACAAACATCATCATATCATCATCCTTAATGGATGATGAAGTCACCATTAATCAATAAACAACAACAAATATTATTAAACACTATTGTTCTCATCATGATTAAATTTTAACATCTAATCATCAAATTTTATTCTTATCAATTAGAATCCTAAGATCCAAGCTCATCGATCCCGTTCAAATTAGGAACACCGAATTGGTATCGGAGCTGGAGTTGTTGGATTCATATTGCTTTTGATCATATTTCATGGTTAGATTGCTAAAATTGGTGAAAATTTGAAAATAGCTTGAAGAACAAGTTCATGAGTTTTCATCATTAGATCCATAGATTTCATCACGAATGTGATGGATTCAACATGAAATTGATGTTGTTTGATCATTTCTATGATCAGATCATCAATTGGAAGCAAAACATTAAAGATTGGATCAGAATCCATGAAGATTGGGTTGAAGAAGTGGATCGCCATTTACACACACTAGTGTGTGTTCTTGGTGTTTCCAATAATTCCTAGATCTGAAACATGGAAATGAAGCTTGATTGATTTCGATCCATGAACATGATGTTAAAATAGCAGTTTTATCAACAAATTAACATCAACATCAATTTTGAATCAAAATCGAAAATCAAGTAAGTGGGTTTTTGAATATTCTTCATGTTCTTCATTAATCCATGGATTTGAATGTGGATTTGAGCTCTAATTTTGTGTTTAATTGATGATCAATGATTTGTCATATCAATTAAACATGAATCCAACATAAACAAAACAATAAATTAGAGCCAAATAAAGTGATTTATGGGCTGGAAATTGAAGATGAACTGGGAATTTAATGTGCCCCTTATGGCTGTCAGGAACTATTCCTAATGCTCCCCTTATGTTGAATTTTTACAAATCGCTTCATATTTGATCCAAATCATCATAAACATCAACAACATCAAACATAACATGAAGATTATCATCAACATAAAACAACAACAAGTAACTATGATGCGCCTCCTTTGAGGCAGCATAGCAAAAATATCAACAAAACACAACAGCAAATAAGCAACATAAGAGGTGTGTTTCAGCAGACTTTTAGTACATAAACAACAATGTTTCAGCATCATTATGGCTTGCATTGATTCAGCACAGTCAACAACTTTACAACAGCAAAACAAGCTGCATTTTAGCAACAAAACAATAACAAATTAAGTTGTGTTTCAGCAGCTAAACAACAACAAACCAGCAGCATACAACAGTAGAACAACAATCATTTTGACAACAAATTGAGTCGCGAATCAGCAACGTAATAGCAAAAAATCAGTCACGTTTCAGCAGCATTTAAGCTGCAGATCAATAGCAGAACTACTGTAAGGCCCCGTTCCCGGAAGCCTCACAGTTGGTTAATCATAGCATAAAATCATTTTAATAACCAAAATATTGCAGCGGAATTAAATAAACATTTACTTAAAACTTGTAGCTCATATTGTAATCATACATTTGTCTTTTAAATAGAATAAAAACTTACTATTTTGTCTTAAATTACAATAAAAGATTCCATAAACAGAATTGCCATCCATTGCCCTCCAAGTAGCTCCCAATCTGGTGCCATCCTCATCATTAACATTTACCTGTCATCCATTATGCATAAAAGTCAGTTTTGCTGATTGAGTTCTAGTTTTAGTTAATATAAGAAAATATAAACTTTATCCTTTGTATAATGGCCATGCATACTTCATTATACATAACATTTGCGTCTTAATAAGCATGTTCATCATCTTTTCTTCTTTCATTGTCTTCAAATTCATCATAAACGAGATTGCACAAAGCAAGAGCTCCCTGTTGATCGACAACGAATGCCGATCCCTGTCGATACACATAAAAACGGTAGCTGACCCCCGATAGTTGACCCACACTACAAGGCACATAGCCAGCTCATGAATAGGGATCTATCATCATCATACATCGGACTCACATAAGTGAAGTCCATCATAGTGCTTGCAAAACTTTTCATTATCATATGGGTACAAGGTAACATTCGTTAAGTTCCACTTTTCATTAATATTATCTTCCACTTTAATATATAATAATTGACTTATTGAGTACACAACATACTAAATACAATTCATCATAAAAACATAACCAACCCTCCGCAGGACAACAGGGGTTCGAGGGCGGTAGCCCTTGACAGTGGGGTCCTAAGAGCAGCAACCCTAGTGGGGTCCAAGGGGCAACGCTCCTGGCTGGGGTCGAGCAGTTAGGACAATGCGAATAAATTTTATTTTTAAACATTGATATGACATATTTTATTATAGAAAAATCGATCTTCCTATTAAAACCACTTAAAATCTTGTCATTTAAAAACATATATTTAGTATGCATAATAGCCCCAAAACATAGAAACTCATAAACAAGGGGATCTAGAACTCACTTGGATACCGTGAGTAGATTTTAAACTAAATTTTCAAAGCTAGGATCACACTATACAACCTGCAAATAAGTTAATATTTAAAGGGGTTAATTTGTCCCTAATTTCGCTGGCAGTTTCACCCAACTTTCGCTGTAATTCCATGCCTGCGAATTATCAGCAAAAGTATAGTTTTGTAGAAAACTCACTTTTGCAGCTTGAACACCCAATTTCGCTGGATGCACAAACAGTTTGTAGAACGCATAAAAATTACGAACCAACCCATTTTTAACCCAAAATCACAACTTTTTACGTCCAAACCCTTAGTTTATCATCCATGAGGATATGTCTAAGCTTTTTACATATTTTCATATGTAAAAATGTGACCTTTATGCGATTCTTTGCAACTTTTCAAAACCCAAAACCCTAGAATTCGGGTTTAATCTATAGAAGGGTTTAGAACCAGATTCTTACATGGATTTCTTGCTTCTTTCTTATGGTTTGATGCTTTAACACCAAGATCTTTAATCCCTTTTCTAAAAAAGCTCCAATTCTAGAGTTTTATCATTTTCTTTTTTACTTTCTCTCTTTAGGACTTGGTGGCTAGGGTTATAAATGAGGAAGATGATGGCTGATTAGGTGGGTAAAAGGGCTAATTATGGGCCTTTAATCACTTAGGCTCTTACCCATAAGCCTAATGTAGCCCATAACCCATTTTCTTCATTTATTTTTCTATTAAATACCCATTAATTAAGCCCATTAGCAATAATGACTCGTTTTGACATGTTGGGGCGTCACAACTACAACAATTTCAACATCGAATGGGCCGCTTTTAATTAGCTCAATCAATAACTGTTATTGTAGCTTATGCAACTCAATAAGGCATGAGTTGATATGCCCTTTGTGGGTTGCATCAGTGAAGTTCAAAGAGTAGCCTACAACATCAAAAGCATAATCAGTCAAATGATCTTGATTTTCATCAACAATAATTACAAGATCAAAAGCAGAAGCAATATCAATTATATAATCATGATCATCTATTTCACATAATAGTTGATTTAAGCATATTCTTTCGTAACATCAACAAAAACATTAACACTTGAATCAACTATTTCATTAGAAAGCACCACTAAGACTCAAGCTTCGAGCTTTAACCTTTATCATTGGAACTCTACAATTTAGGGGGAGTATTATTGGGTTTTGGCCAACAAAAATAAATTAAAGATTTCCAAGTCAACAAGAAGATGAAGAATTGAAGCTTGAAGTCAACAAGTCAACAAGAGTCAACATCATAGTCTTGGATTTATTTTATAATTATTATAAATGCCAGATTAGTATAAATAACAATACTTATCATCATTTGTGTGTGGATAGATCACCACCAAGTGTGTGTGAATCATATTCCATCACCAACATCATCATATCATCATCCTTAATGGATGATGAATTCACCATCAATCAATAAACAACAACAAGCATTATTAAACACTATTGTGTTCATTATGATTAAATTTTAGCATCTAATTATCAAATTTTGTTCTTATTAATTTGAATCTAATATTCATGCTCAGTGATCCCGTTCAATCGAGAACACACGTTTTTTTAGCTTATTGTGCAATATCATGTTATTGTGTAATATTAATTAGATCAATACGGCTAATGTTGATCACTTTGTTATGCATTGTGTTTTTTTATATAATGATTTTCAAATAATACAATGCTAAATTGTAATTTTTTTTACTTTTTCTAGTTTATTGTGTAATACTAATGAGGTCATTGTGTAATCCTCATCAAGCAGCTTATTGTATCTATTGCTAATCATCGAGTCTGGTACTAATCATTATGTTACCCATTGTGTCTGATGTTAACCATTTTGTTTTTTAAAATGGTTATTTTTAGATAACACAATGCTGAAAATGTAATTTTTTTACGTTTTTTTCCGGTTTATTATGTAATCTTGATTAGGTAATTATGCAATTCTCGTCAAGCAATTCAATGTGTATATTGCTAATTATCGAGTCTAGTGTTGGTCATTTTTAATGAACACAATACTAAAAATTTGTGTTTTTACATTTTTCAGTAGTTATATAATCCTAATCATGTCATTATGTAATACTCGTCAAACATCTCGTTGTGTCTATTGCTAATCATTAAGTCTAGTGTTGGTCATTGTGTTACCCATTATGTTTAATGTTGACTATTGTGTTATGTATTGTTTATGTTTCAAGTCTATTTAAAATGATGGTTTTCAAATAACATTTATTTGCATTGTTTACGTTTCAAGTCCATTAGGTATTACTTATCTAGATAATTGTGTAACTTTTATCAATTTATAGGATTACACAATGACATGATGAAATTATACAATGAGTTAAAAAATTGTTTTTTTATATCAACACTATATGTGTTTTAAAGATTAAAAATGCTCAATTTTATGGTGTAATTTTTTTAAAAAAATATCGTATGTAAAATTTATGAATGTTTAAAAAGGTGTACCTTGAGAATGGGGGAAATTACCATTTTTGTAATCCTATAAATTGATGAGATGACCGTATAATGAGGAAATACACATGGAAGTTAGTGCATCTACCTCCTAAATGCAGACATGTGAGTATCAAACAAAACTTTAAAAGAAAGATGAAAATAGATGGTCTCATAGATAAGTCTAAGGATAAGTTGGTTATCCGAAGCTTTTAAGAAAATGAGGGTATAGACTATTTTGATCATACATATGCTTGGGTTGCTAGAATATACACCATTACATTATTAATAGTTCTTGAAGCTATACACAACCTTGTTAATGAGCATAAAGTCACTGTAAAACAAGCACCAAATTTGTGACAACATTAGTATGGTGATATAGGTTTGTCTAATGGTTTTCATTTAAACTAAGTGAACAAAGGTGTATGCATCAAATATGATAATTCAAGGAAATGAGTTATAATTTTGTATTAATAGAAAACATGTTGATTTTTGGCACAAACCAAGATTATATTGATAAAGCTACAAAATTCTTATCATCTAAACTTTTCATGAAGAACTTAGGAAACACTGAGGTGATTTTAGGTATTAGGATTAAACAAGAAAAATAAGGGAATTACTATTTCACAATCTCATTGTATGGAGAAAGTATTAAAAATATTAAGTTGTGAAATTCTTTTGTAATTAGCACTCCTTTGGATCCTAATTTGAAGCTTTTACCTAATAAAGGTAAAGTTGTATCTCAACTTGAGTATGCAAAGGCTATTGGTTGCTTGGTGTGTGTTACCAGTAGCACCAAGTCTGATATTGCGTATGTATCGGAAAGCTAAATATGTTTACTAGAAATCTTAACACACTCATTAGAATGTTATAATAAGAGCTTTTACGTATTAAAAGAAAACCATGGACTATGGTTAGGCATTATTGGATTTTCTTTTTTCATAGAATGTTATAATGATACAAGTTAAAAACAAATATGAAAGGTTATTTCTCAACAAATTGATATGTAATCTTACTTGAGTATGGTGTTATTTTATGTTTTAAAAGAAGCAAGCATGCATCACTAACTCTACAATCTTAGTTCATGGCCGTAGCTGCAACTACTAAAGAGGTTGAGTGACTAAAAAGCTTGGGGTGTAACGTTCAAATTTTGCTACATTAGCTAAGGCTTATAGCCAAGTGCATAATGATAAGGCTAGAAACATGACATAGCTTGATACTTGGGGCTGATAATGCACTGTGTGATTTCATTTAAGTTCATATGTACACAACATTATCTAGATGATCATCAAACCAAATGGTTAGCAAGGGATCTAGTGAAGAAATCAAATGTAGGGATGGGATAAAGTTCATAAAGATCACTTATGATAAGATACATTATTACCCTCCAATACAATGCTAGAAACTAAATTTAGTATGGCATTCTTATAGATGACATTGGAATACATGTGATGTATCACCTGTAAGGATTCCTTAAGTCTGATGCAACCCAAAACATCCAAAGTGTCTCAGCAACATGCACTAAGTACTGAAGTGAAGAATGCTTTGGAAGTTTTACACAATGCATTAGAAAATACTCTAAGTGTAAAAACTTCCGAAGCCAAGACCAATATCTTCCGAAGCCAAAGATGAAGTCTTCCGAAGCCTCAGAGACAAATTCTTCCGAAGCTTCAAGTTATGAAGACAGATTTCTTCCGAAGACTTTTAAGACATGCTTTTTCTGATGTACTTTTCTGTAAAGCTGGACATCTTTCCGCTGTACCTCTGCAAGTCACCAACTTACATGAGTTGGTGAAAAGGTCCATGCTTTTGGTAACTGTACATTGAGGTCTTGAGTCTGTATACTTTCTACTTTATGTACTTTATCCTTTTTGTAATAGATAAGGATGTGAGCTATGGCATGTCATAGTCACAAGTCAAAAGGCAATCTGCCTTTTGACTCTACAATTGATTTTGTTTGTGTGTCTAGTCAATTGTATCCAGCTGGCTTTCAAAGTATAGCCAGCTGTAGGATGTAGTATAAGTATCTCATGTTCTTGTATCTTTTATCTTATGCTTTGAAACACTTGTAATAGAACATAGAGAAAGCAATATACTGCATTCTTGAAAACCATACTCTCTTGTTCTGTCTCTTTCTTTACTTGTGCTCTTTGTATCACTTTGATTAACCCAGTTCACTGTTTGATTAAAGTTTAGTTAATCTCCTCCTTTTTTGTGTCGTTGTGTTGTAATTGTGTTAAAGCCCTTAAACGGTCCTGCATCACCCTTAAGTATTTTTTAGACTTGTAATGGTTAAAGTTAACTTCTTAATAGTTCTCTTAAAAGATTGCAAAGATTGCAAGTGCATTATCAAGACTAAAAGAACTACATACATGAGTAAGAGGTTTAATCGTTTCAAGAATCTTGGATTTGATTTCTACTTACTCACTAGATGATAGAGACACAAAGATTGTAAATATAAGTGTCAAGTAAGAACATATGAAAATGTTAAACTTATGTGTATGTTATCTACATATATTAAAATCAATAGAAAGGGTTCAATTTATAGAGACGCTCATATATTCAAATATTTGAAAGTTGTAATATACTAAGATGAATATTTAGTCTTCAAAGCATTTCTATTTATGGATGTTTATGTTTTTTTATTATGAATAATTTAAATGAATCAAAAAGTACAAAAATGAATAGTGTCACTATCATGATTCAAATAAAACTAAGGGACTGTTTGTTTGGTTTGACCCGCTGACTCGGTCAGCCGTCAATCCGTTTGATACGCTTGAAATCAGATCTGACTGGGTCTTTTTGGTCTGACCCGGACCCGAATTTTAAACATGCTGACCGGGTCCTTTTCATCTGACCAAGACCAAGGTGATGCTGGAGGTGGTGGCGGTGATGCTGGAGGTGGGTGGTGGGTGGAGGAGGCGGTGAAGAAGATGGATGAAGATGAGATGTTTAGTGGTGATTTGGTTAAAGGTGATTTATATATAAGGTGATTTGCAGAGACGGTTTTTGAGTCAGTCAGATACCGAATCAAACAACCAAGTTTCCATTAGACGCATATCCAGTCAGAACATCTTACTGGGTCAGCTTCTTACCCAATCAGATCTTACTGAGTCAGTGTAATCAAACAACCCCTAAAGAGAAATTATAATTTACAACGATGTAAGTTAGGAAGTATATGTTTGTCGAGACTACTTCATTATGGAACCATCGAACCTCGAGGTTACAAAGGGGACATCACTATCTTGACATGGGTTCCAAGGAGTTTGCCCCCTTGGTTGAGATTTGAGGGCAATGCCCCATGCGAGGTTCAAAAGGCAAAGTCCCAAAGGTGGTCTCACGTTCGAGTCAGCGATTGATGCCCACAATGGCAAATGATCATTAGTGAAATATGGTTATTGGTTGTAACTAGATGTCGGTACCAAGCATGCATCAAATGGATCTTGAGGCAATCCATAGAATGTAAGTTACTTCACATGGAGTTCTTGCTCGAGGCTTTTTACCAGTACTTTAACTATTCAAAAATGTTATGATAACTTACTCTTGATATAAAAAAGGTTTTTGTCTAATTTAAATACATAATAATTAAAGAGGTTTTGTATAACGTTCGTGTTTTTTTATGAATTATTTGTCTAAAAAATAATTTAAATCATAAAATTTTCCAACATAACTTAAAGAGATATCCATACCCTACGAATCATGAAAACTAGAACTCCCATTGTTTGGTCGCTCTAACACATACATATTCACACCTGGAGAATTTCTTCTATATTTATTTTTTCTTCTTTGTAATAAACATATTTTTATGACACATAATTCCACTCATATTGTGGTTGTTAAGATTTGTACCCACACTATTCGTAGAGAAAACAAACATCTCACCACTCTGTTTGTTATTAGCATAGTATCTTAAGTTAAATAAAAATATTAAGTAATTAGTAATAATGTTTTCGGATTATAGAATGATAATTCAAGTTAAGATATGATTAAAAATTTGTGTACGTAGCTGCTTTAATGAATAAACAATAATATCTTTTTTTACCTTTTATTAACAAAAAAATGTTTTTTAAACATTTTTAAAAAAACGACAAATTTGTATAAAATCCGTTGTATTAAACAAAATTCCGTATTTTATAACAATTTTATTTTTTAGAAAATAAGCTTTCTAATAAAAAAATCAAGCTTTTAATGTATTAAAAATCTATTAAATTTAGAAAGAGTATTAATAATATTATTAGATAGCTTGGATGCAGAAATAAGGGACTAAATGAAATGAACCATTGAACGTGAATGAATAATAACATGTTTGGTTAGTGAATGTAATTGAATGAATCATTACATAGTTAATTTTATTCCCTCAAATTTATTTCACCCACTCTTTTTTTTTTCAATCCTTTCTTCTATCATTAGGCACTAACACTACTTACATCACCCACCACAACAACTACCACCGGTCACCAAGATTGCTTGTCACTGGCAACCACCACCACCACCACTATTTGCATTGCCCACCATCGACCACTCAAACCACTGTCGGCCACCACCGTTGCCAGAAACCACCACCCTCCATTACCACCATAACTAATTTTACATTTCATTCCTTGTTTTTTTATCTAATAAACAACATAAGGTAATGATTCATTTATTCTTAAAGGGTAATTAAACAGGACAATGGAATGTAATGATATATTTCATTCTTTCATCCAATCAATTTCCTCATTCATTCAAAAGGCGTTTGGTTGGAAAGGATGGAATGGAGTGAAATGAAATGGAGAAAGTAGTATAATTTTCAAATAAAATTATGTTTTAGTGAGTAATGAAATGTATAACCCAATTGAATGTTTTATCTCAAAATTTTTTGGTTGTGAGATTTCAAATTTCCTCTCTAGTGGAAGGATTTTAAAATCTCACAACCAAGGGAATTTGAGATGAAACATTTCTTTAGGTTTTACATTTTATTACCCACTCAAACATAATTTTACTTAAAAATTATACTAGTTTTTTAATTTTATTCATTCCAACCAAACGCCCCCTCGATTCATTCGTTTATTTCATTAATCCATACTAAAAAGACCTTTAGTATTTAATATTGTTAGTAGATGGTTGATATGTTATGCTAATGTGATGCGATAAAAAAATACAAAAAGATTTTTTTAAAAAATACTAAAAGATAACATTTGATATAAAGTATTTTGTTTTATTGAAGATAATACTCAAAAGCCCCCAAAAGAAAAATTCGAGAATTTGACTTTGACTTTCATCAAAGTGTAAAAGTGATCCCCTGGTCCCTTAATTTGGGCGTAAACAAACAAATTAAATAGTTACATGCTTGACCACGTATTGAAAAATTATGACCTTTAATATGATTCTCACAACAATTAAAGTGATCTCTCACCGACAAAACTGAAAACTTATCATAATCTTATAAGATAATATATTCTTTAAAAACCTTTTAATTCTACTGTTAAATCTTCACTTTTGTTTACTATAAGACTTTAACACCTAACCAACTAAAGGCGAACATCTTACCAACACATACTAATAACGATTAATCACAGACTCTCTGATTCAAAATAATAGCCTAAAAAGACATCATATAACATCTGAAAAACAAATTGGCTTGGCATGGTACGGCCAAATTAATGGTAGTACAAAAACCAATATGCTAAAACAACATATACGTACACCACGTGCTCAATAAGTAAAATCAAAAGATCAATACATCATCATCTTAAAGCATGTTCATGATCATTAAAGTGAATATGAAGAGATCATCAAATTCAATGCATGATTTCAGGAAAAGAAAAATGATTTGCCCCTCTAAACTCTAAAGCACTAGATTAAATAAGATATTAGCATACTTTTGCCTACTAATTCAACTTTGGTGAACCAGCTAATCCCAAAAGCACAAGCCAAAGTGGAAACATGAATATTTACAACAGTTTACAAGAATCAAAATCTTATTATCTTGACTTAGGATCATATAAAGTCATTCACACACCGAATTAAAACTAGTATCATGGAATCAAATTTCTCTCCATGGACAAGGGTATTTGGTAAAGTATATATACTGTGAATCTTGGAAGTAAGATCACATCAAACAACCAGCAACATTACCCCTCAAAAATTGACCAAACTAACCTCCAAAAGCCAACAACAGAGCATATACAACTAAAAAAAGTTTGTTTGGGGCCATGGTCAATAAACCTATGTTTAGCATCAGGGGCAGACAAGTAAATAACAACTTTATATGGCATCAAAACACATTGTGTCAGCAATTGTTGAATCAATATGACAAGACTGCTAAGAGTTGGTACAAATTCAAAGCAAATAATAGTCCTGTAAAAACCACTTTATCTATCTTCATGATATCTGATATCTTTAGAACTTTCACTTTTCAAAGGCATTGTAACTATCAATCATGTGTTGATCATATATTGGACAAGCATAAAGTTAATATTTGGTGGTCCAAACATTATGCATTACATGACGTAAAACTAAGTCTGGAAAAGCGGAGCATGGACGGGTCAACTTGGGTTGGGTTGGGTGATAGGTGATGACGGGTTGTGGTTGAAACGGAGCGTTTAAAAAATAAAATCATTTCAGATGAGGTCAAAACGGCTTTTGTTAAAAGTAAGTTCAGTGAAGGGGCCATTTTAAACACAAGTATCAAATGACAAAATGTAATAATTGTAGCAACTATATCTAATAACTACTGTAATTCTCGTTTGATATAAGCCTGTTTCTACCATCTGTTCCCTGTATCAGAATGCAAAGTTCAACAAAAACATTATTATGTCCACTCCAAGTGTCGATATAATAACATATGCATTCCTACAGAAAAAGTTATAGTCAAATGCTTGAAGATGAAAATCGAACCCGTATTGACCTGTACGGAAAAAAACAGTTTCAAAGATTCATAGGAGTTGGATTTTGGTAATTAGCCAATCATTGAATTTACCTGACCCTAGCTGTAGAGCCTGCTTGGTCACCCAGAAGGCCAAGATAAAGAGAAAAATGTAAAAATAAAATTAAAATACTGGGCTTAAGCAAAACATCAAAGTGGTGGTAAATTAACGGGGAATGGATCCAATTTGTGTAACTGTAGGTGATTACATGATTAATGGCTGATTTAAACACAATCATGAAGCTCTAAAACAACGTCAACAAGATTCAAGATCGGGGCACTTGAATTTGGTGGCATGCACCCACTGCAGCACAACAGAAAAGTTAAGGAATTTTGTTCTTACCTCATGTAATATTAAACGCTTTCAGTTAAGCCCATATCGACCCGTATAAGAAGTTCTTACTACCCAAACTGACCCAGCAGGTCACTGTAGACGCCCATAATAGCCCAGAATTGGGTGTTTCAGTTTCTTTTGCCAGAGATTGCAAATGAATATGAAATTGAAACTCACAGGAATGTATTCTGGAACTTTAGATGCATGTGGGCTTGCAACATTTCCTTCCAGAAATAATAAAGAGTTTGTGATACTAATAATTTTATGACAATAATTCATTGTAATATTTGCATTTTGCAATAAGCCAGCAGAAGTGATTGAAGTCATGCATATCTGTCATTTAATAAATCACATATAATATAAGTTAAATAGTTTCTGTAATTAATAAATGTCAAGTAAACTTAATCTCATTTGGAAGAATTAATCATGCATTGAAATGAATAAAACTCTTAAAGCTCACACGTAACTGTGTCGGGAAAAGTTATTGTTTTCCAAATATTTTTTTGCCGTGATTAATACGACTTCAAGATACAATATATATACACATTCATAATTATTTAAATACCTAAATAGAAATAAAAACTAATTAGCTATGTCGTGAATGGGGTGGGGGGTTGGATCCTGATGGTAAGAGGTGTTTCCCTAATCAAAAGGTTGTGGGTTCTAATTTTGCATCATGCACGATTGGAGAATTATCCTAGAAAACTTCTAGGTGTTGTTCAAAAACAACTACAGTAACAAAAAGCAATTAAGGATAATCCATGAAATCCACTGAAAATGGGCGAGTGGGGAAGGTTGAGTAATGGGTTGAGATGGATTTTGACTCAAAATTCGACTTCATCTCCTAAATATTATGTGAGTAATCACCTGTCAAAGTTTCAACAACTTGCAAGTGAATTTCAAACACCTCAGATCAACTAGGAAAAAAAATCACTGTCTAAGAAATAAACTAGAAGATAATCACGGTCAAAGTTTTAAGAACTCCACTACAAACTCACACCACAATGCGCATAACATGTTTTTGATGCACTTTAGGATCAGTCATCCCAGAAAATATGCCATTATTGAAGATTCATACTCGCATGATTAATTTTACACTAAACATTTATTGATGCTTAGGATCAAATCATACACATAACGTTATATATTAAGTTCAGATATACCCAAACTTATTTATATGGGTCAGAATTGCTAAGGCTACTTCAAACAGAAGGAAATTAGATGCAAAGGCTATTGCGGGCAAACATGTGTTTATGGGTCAACAAATCCAGACTAAAAATTGAACCTTTTTCTACAAAATCTGATGTCCAACATTCCAACCCACCCAGCTAGCCACCTTTAACCCCAAATTGCTAAATTTGATCTCTAGTATGTCTTGCATATGGTCAGGCTGATTTAGGTTGCATTGATCTCAAATGGGATAAATAAATAAAAAATCTAAGCTAAAACGAGAACAGGTCCATTGTCAATCATGTTAAAAGTTGCTTTAAGTCTTCATTTTAATGCATACAACAACATAAATTGTTTCATTCAAGATTTAGATTATTAATTAACAATGTGTTTATATTATAACTGATGCATCAATTGTATATGAAAATATATATAACAGATAAAAATTGGTCAAAAATGTTTACAGGTTGTTGTGCTAAATATTAACCTTTTAAACCCAAATCCGTTAACCAACCCTCCAAGCTTGCCGCCTCAATTTTGTAACTAACGATGTTTTTTAATCGGAATTAACACATCAATAGATGTGAAAAACATTAAAATTGTTGAAGTTGCTTAAGGTCTTAAGGATCAACCAACTGGACCTAAAAAACGAAGTATTTCAATCCGACTCAAAATAACTAAATCTGATCTCTTGTACGCCATGTATAGGTAGTGGATGATAGCAAACAATCCCAAGTTTGAAAAAGGTGATAGCTAAACATCCAAGTGCTAATGGATTTCAAGTACACAAGATAACTGATCAGAAAGAAACCATGAACCACAGTAGGATGAATTAAAGTAGTTACAAAAAAGCATGAAAAAATGATTCCAGTAAGTAAATATACTCAGAACAAAAATGACAATAAAAATGCATGGAAGCAGTAAATAAATTCAGACAATCAGACTCCCATGTCATGTTAAGTATGGATTCTCAAGAACTATCACTAATTGAGATGATCCTGGATGATGGATGTTTAACAGCATGAAAAATAAGCTTCTACCAACAATTTTACAAATTATTGAAGAGATTGTGATAAAAGTTGTTAAACATATAATTTTACCCACCAATGGAAACAGATGTGAAGACATAATTACAGCAAAAGATTATGTCATTACAAGTGGATAAACTGGGTAAATCTCACCTGAAGACTATATATATGTGAAAATAATTAACAATTGGAGGATTCAAACATAAAAGAAAAACTTACTCATTTCACAACTCTATCATTACAAAACTTTTGTTATATCTCACATACCCCTCATAGATATTTCCAATTGCTCTATTCTCTTAGCCATATCATGCTTTCCACAGTTCTTTAACCCATCAGTTACCATATCAAAATGCCGTGACATTGGTGATAATTTAAACTCGGTCATCTCTATTAGATAGTTAGCAGCTTCAATATATCTACCTCCACGTGCGCACATCTTCAACAGCATAGTGTAAATAGGTCTGTTTGGAGGATGTCCCTTCTGTTTCATATCACTAAAAAAACTAAACGCGTCATCAAACATCCCATTCCTGAAAAGGGCCTTAAGTATAGGCGCATATAAACTCGGGAATGGTTTATTCCCATCTTCAATAGACCTATAAAGAATACTAAAAGCCACATCAAGTTTACCAATCTTTGAAGCTGCAGCGATCATGATTTTATAAGTCTCAAGATCAGGACACAACCCCAATCTACAAACATCATGGTATAAATCAATACAGAAATCAATCTCACCCGATTGACAGATAGCCTCTGCTAACGAGTTAAAAGTACTCACATCAGGTACAAATCCCTCTTTCGTCATCTTCCTTACCAACCCTTTCGCTGATTCAAGATAACCCGCGTTTAACAACCCATCAATCAGAAGATCCCTCCCACGAACCGGTGGATTAAACCCCTTTCGGCTCATTTCTTCAAGAAACATTTGGGCCTCTTTCATCTTACCAGCAGAGCACCACCCATTAACCAAAACAGAGTAAGTTCTCTTATCCGGAACCACGCCTTTACGCACCATTCTCCTAATCAAAGCATAAGCCCCCTGAAAATTCTTGACCTCACAAAGTGCAAACAGCAAAGAATTGTATATCTCAGTGGTCTGTGAGCAGTTAAAGTTCTTACATTTGTTAAAAAGCTCAACAGCTTGATCAATAAGCCCATTCTTACCATAATGCTCAATGATAAACGAAACAACAGACGACGAAATCGGAAGCTTTTGCGTTTTCATCTGATGAGCCACCTTCCACATGGTCTCCCAATGACGGGTTTTCGCTAATATCTTAAGCAGTTCTTCAAATTCAACAGTTGTGGGTTCATATCGAGGGTGTTGTGTACGAGCCCAATTGAAGAAACGAAACGATTCGATACCTGAATTGCAGCAGCTTCGAAGAACACGATACACAAGCTCCGAATCAACAATACGCGAAATGCACATCTTATTTAGGGTTCTTTCTAAGTAAATGTCACGACGTACGATATTGGAAATGTGATGAATTGTGGCGAAATAATCATCGTTTGTTGGGGCTCTACTTCCGCCGTTGCTCAGGTGGTCCACTGCAGCGGATTTTAGGGTTCTGAATGCAGTGCGATTGGAGGAATTAGCAGTTGTTGTTTTTGAAACTATCGATCTCGCAAAATGAATCATTTGGGATGCACAAAGTGTTTAAGTGAAACCCTATGACATCAATTCACTGAATTTTGTAATCAATATGAGTAAATAATCATTTGGTAGCAATCTACTCGATTGTTAGTGATATCTCAAATTGAATGATTATGAAATTCATTGAAAGGAGATGAAAATTGGAGCTTCTGTGGCTTGAAAATTGGAGCTTGTGTGGAAGAAAAAACCCGTCATCCCCACCAGCCGATTTGGGCCTACCCGACTGGACCCGACCCACCCGTCCATGCCAAAGCAGACCAACCCCCAAATAGGCAAATAAGAGTTTGAGTAAACTACGAATTATATCATTTATTAATACATAAAATTATATTGTTATGTTCTTTAATTTTAATACATATAGTTACATCGTATGCTCCTTTTTTAGAAACGATTTGTAGGAAACTATTATGAATAATATATTTGATTTATTTATAAGATTTTGAAATATAATTGATTTTCATGATGTACTTCTTAAAGCTATATGTCAAAACTTATTGACTATTATAAAAATTAATTGTTTTTCATGATTTCGCAAAGTATTCTGCATACATATTGGTTAAAAATTCCATACGCCTAAATCATTTAAACCCATATTAAACCAACATAAACCATTAGAAAATCCGTACAACCAAATTAAACCAACATAAACCAACTAAATTCATATATTTAAAATTTACTCAACAGAAACCAAAATCCATACATCCAAAATAAAACAAAAGAAACCAAATTAAAATCCAATACTACTTTAATCCCTTGCAAGTCCTGCTATTGTGTCCCTTCTTATAAAACTTTAAGCAAGTCTTTGATGTCCTTTTCTTTTATAATCTTTCACCTTTTAGTGACTCTTTCAATTCAAATGATGACTTTCTCCTCATCTTTTTAGGCTTGCCAATAGGCTTATGATATGTTGGTGGTGTAATACTATTTGGAATTTGAGACCTAGGCCATAATGCTCTTCCATTGATTGGGTAGATCTTAAAATTATACACCTCTTTCCATGTCTTCAACCTATATACTAGATGTACAAAGGTCTCTTGCAAGGTAGTTCCTTGTCCACATACAGCCTTATTCCATATTGCAGCCACTGCATGTTTGCAAGGTATCCTTGTGATCTCCCATCTCCTGCATACACATGATCTTCTACTCATGTTAACTACACATTGATCACCACCTGGGCCACTCACCTGACAATGCTGTTCCCCACTCCATTATACAGTACACCTTATCGCTTCCTTTTTAATCCCTTCAAACACCCTTTGAGCAGTTGGTGTTAGTAGACCTTCACACCTATCGATCACTCTTAACAAACTTACAATCCTCCTCATGAGATACTCTCTAATATATTCCAATAGTGTGATATATGGCTTGTCTCTCCCATCCATTATCTTGGCATTAAAACTTCACACATATTATTTAGTAGTACATCTGTATGTGCCCTACCTATGGAATGCTCAAATTTAATAGTAAGTTATACACATTAACAAACATAATAATTGTAAACATATGAAATTAGTATAACTTACCAGAAAAATATGATCTTGACCAATGTTGTGGAGGAATTTTAGACAACCACAGTTGTGCCTCGGTGTTGGATTTTTTGAGTTCATTAATTGTCTTTTGAAAGGGATCGAGATCTAGTTTGATCAATTAGATTGGTATTTGCAGCGGAATAGCACACAAATTAGACGAAATTTTAGCAAGAATAATAGAATATTCAATCAAACAATACGGTTATAGAGAGAGAAATTTTTCTGCAAAACGAATGTTTTCATTCACGCACACGCTTCCCGTACGAGGAAATTAGGTCAACATTCCTTTTATAAGGAATGTGACATCAGCTGACGTCACTTGATAGTGACATCTAACTGATTTATACAAACTACTGAAAGTAAACTAAACTACTGAAGATGTCCACAACAACTGAGAACACTTTCACTAAAAGCTAAGTATAAGCTAACATTACAACTACTGAAGTTATAACATCTGAAGTGTAAGAACTTCAGATGATTTACATAATATAAAACTACTGATTACAAACTACTGAAATGTAAACCATCATAACTACTGAAGAGAACTACTTCAACTATTGTGACAACTTCTGAGAACTTAGTCTTCAGACTTTGTCTTCAGCAGTTGTCTTCAGACTTTGTCTTCAGCTGTTGTCTTCAGACTTTGTCTTCAGACTTTGTCTTCAGACTTTGTCTTCAGACTTTGTCTTCAGCAGTTGTCTTTAGACTTTGTCTTCAGACTTTGTCTTCAGACTTGTCTTCAGCTGTTGTCTTCAGACTTTGTCTTCAGACTTTGTCTTCAGCAGTTGTCTTCAGACTTTGTCTTCAGCTGTTGTCTTCAGACTTTGTCTTCAACTGTTGTAGACCACTTCAGTTGTTATGATGTCTGTGGGACTTAAAGGTTTTTCTGATCTGGCTCATTGGTTCTTTTGGTCCAACAAACTCCCCCTGAACCAATGCAGCCAAAACCTTTAAGATTATTGAAGTCCCACTTATTGGCAGAAACAAATATCTGGATCAGCTTAGAAATCTTCAAATTAAGCTCAGGCCAGGGAAGAGGTTTCAGAAGGTTTGAATGGCAAATGATGAATGGGAACTCTGTCTTGGGGAATTGGACACAAAGCTGTTACCCCATCCATGAAATCTACTTCCTAATGATGAGTCTGTAAGACTCTCTGACATAGGCCTCAAGGAAAACAACTTGTTCTTCCATTATAAGTTCTTCAGATTCACTTTCAAAGAAGAACTCAGGCCCATAGTACTCTGATAAGTACTTAATATGCTTTCCATTTTTCAGCTCCACAGTAGTTATTTCTCTGTATGCAAACTCATCAGGATGAGTGCCTTCAAGCAACACTGGAGCTCATTTCTTCTTATTTCTTCAAGCTTCTTATAGATCAACCCATTCTTTACCATTTTGTTTTATAGTAAAGTTTGTGGAGTCATCTTAGACTTGTAAGCTCTCTTGAAGTCATCAAGGATTTCCCAGGGTGACACTACAATGGCCAGGATTATCATAGCATCTATAATCTTCTTTACTTGGCCATTGTATCTACTTGGAATTTTTTTCTATGAATTCTGTCACTTACTCGGGGGTCAGGCCAAATTCTCACTCTCTCTTTCTGATATTGAAATGTAAATCTGAGAGCATACAACCTCTGAGCATGTTTCTTCATAGCTTGTATGGATGAAGACTTAGGAAACTCTTTATCAATCATCCTTAACACCTGCTCATCATGTTGTTTGTGATGTTCTTATTCTCAGTCTTTGCTGAATCATCAAAGAAAAAGCCCATGTCATCATCAGTCTTTGCTGAATCATCTGACCTCCTGATAAAATCAGGATGAACATGTGTTGAGTGTAGATCAGTATTCACATGTGCCCCTATTTCTTGGAACTGGGGACTTCCTGCCTCAGGATTATGTCCTTCATTGGCAGTTGCCTTTGGTGAGACTTAGAAATGATACCATCTTCATCCTGGTCATGTGCTGAAACAGGAAAATAGGCAGCCTTACCAGATGTTCAAATCTCCACTTCTACACAGGGAGATTGAAATCTGTAATCCCTGTGCTGTGGGTTATCAGCCACATTATAATCCTCTCCCTCAATTGTTGAGGTTTTCCCAGTGGTAATAGGTTTTTGGGGAGGGGTAGAGGAATGTAGTTGAGTCAGCACTTGTGCAATAACCACAGTTGGGCTTGTAGGGGTGGCTTCAGTAGGAGATAAGTGTGAAGAGGATTGCACTTGGGGTGAATGGTGCTCTTCAATGGCAATCTTCTCAAGTGAGAGAGATTCCAGTAATGTGGTTTCCCTATTTTTGGTTGCATCAGGATCTTGTTGAGAGGATACTTGAGCGGTTTCAGCTGGTAGAGTCATGGAAACTATAGGGGGATTACTACCCATAGTTTCATCCTGCCTTTGTGTTGCAGGGGCATCATCAGGGGACTCAACTCCCTGAGTAGCCTTTTTGGTTTGTTTGGAATGTGGTTTGGAGGGGACTTTGGATCTGGAGGATGAGGCTGTGGGTTCCTTCTGCTTGGGTTTTAGCAGTTTGGCAGCCTCTTTGAGGTGTGGGTCAGAGTTGTGCCTGGAGTATACCTCTGGCAAAACTACCACAGCAGGGACTCCAAGGCCAACATTACCAAAAGATACAAATCCCTTCTTTCCTTGAGAGTAGTCATGAAGAAGAAATCTGCTCCCTGTCATATGCATAGATCCTCCACTATCCACATACCATATGCTTCTATGGCATGCTGAAGAACCCTGCATTTGTCACAACAAACTAGTTAGCTTTTGAGACCCAAACCATTTTGGTTTTGGGTCTGTTCTCATCAACAGATTTTATACTAATTGATTTGTCATAATTAACAGCCTTTGAAGGTGGAGATGGTGCTGAAAAGGATTCCTTTGATTTTTGGCTTAGTTGTCCTTTTCAGTGGTTTAATCACAAGTACATCTATTTGATTAACTCTCCCCAACAGATATTGAACCATCATAACAAGTTGTGTTTGATTGGTTGTTAAAGTCTTCAGTTCAGCAGACACATCAGTACTTGTTTTTGATTGGTTCCTGTGACTCACTATGTCCTCCTTTTTGAAAGACACAGACTTAGTCTGGTGTTTTGATAGTCCTTGAGGTATATTTTCAGCTGTTTTATGATAAACCCCTTCCTTCTGTTTAGATTTTTGTGAAGACTTTGGTTTATCACTTTGAGATGTTTGTGGCACAAACTTGGTTTCAAATTCATCTTTCATTTTATTAATTTTCTTTTTAATGATTTTATCTTTGTTAAATTTGGAACCCTTTTTGTACCAACATTCATCAGTGAGATGATTGAATGGACCACATATTTCACATGGCTTTTTCTTCATCTTCTGTTGTTCAACTGCTGAAGAAGATGAAACTACTGAAGGTGTGTTCTTCAGTACTTTCTTCCTCTTAGTACTTATGTGAAGTACCGAAGGATTTGTAACAACTGAAGACTTGTTCTTCAGAAGTTTGCTATTAGTACATTTGGATTTCCTGATAGACTCTTCAGCAGTTCTCAAACCATGTTTGTTTTCATTTGGTTTGAAATGTTCTTCAGGTGTTGTTACTTGCTCTTCAGTACTTTGAATACTTTGTGAGACAACACCTGAAGTACTTAGCTTTTCTTTGATCATGTGTTCATCACCAGTAAGACCATCAGCAGATTGATAGCTGAGGTACTATTACTAACTTCATCCTCTGATTTTGCATTATCACTTGAGGATGAGACACATGATGATGTGGTTTAGGAATTGATTTCACCTTCAGATTTTACTTCTGTGTTGGGAGTAAAATCTGTAGGAGGTTCAGTATGATTATATCCAATCCTAAACTTCATATTTGAAGCTGTTTGCTTACTGAGAAGCATTTCAAACCCCTTGCAAGATGTTACCCAGCGTTCACACTCAACTTGAGTTGCTGCAAGTGTTTCTTTGAGATTTGTATGATTTTCTAAAATGACCTCTACCTTTGCCTTTTCATAAGTGATTTGGCATTTTAATTTGTAAATCTCATCATCTTTTTCCTTTAAAATAGAATCAAACTCAGCTTTTCTTTTGGAAATCACTTTCTCTATGTCAAGATTTTGATTAATTAAAGCTACATTTGCTTCTCTAATTGAGGCAAAAGCAGCTATGCATGACTCAGAACATAACTTGGCCTTAGCCTCAGAAGATACTTGTGGTACCTGTGATGATGAAGCATTTAAGCATGAACCATCAGTAGAATCCAGGGCCATAAGAGCAAGATTTCCAAAAGGATTTTCACCACCATGTTGACCAGTACCAGAAAACACTTGTTCAGAATAACCAGAAAGATCATCTGGTAAGCTACTCCAGTCAACAACTCCAGGAGTGAAAAAGCTTTGATGTGATTAAGATTGAGATTGTAGATTTGATTGAGATGGTTGAGGCTCAGGTAGGACATGTGGTTGTTGAGCTATGGGTACTGGAACCTGATTGGACTGAAGCATGTAAAAATAGAGATAAGGATATGGCATTTGACCTTGAGGGACAAAATATGCAGGAGATGATTGACTTTGTGAATGATGACTAGAACTGGTAGAATGTTGCCTTTTGTTTTGTGAACTATTGCCTGGAAAGGTCACAAAGGGTGCAGAAGAGTTAGATCCAGATGATCTACACTCTCTCTTGCAAAATGTCCAAGTCAATGGCACTTGTGACATCTCAACTTGCTCTTGTCAAAACCAACTTTGGTTTTTCCAGAGAGACCAGGAAATTTTCTACCTGTCCTTTTGTAAAATTTTTGAGATCTGATATTGACTAATGCCATTTGGCTCAAAATATCCATCTCTTCCAAATCATCATCAGCAATTCCTTTCAAATCATCCATCAAAAAGCACAAATTATCACTATTACACCCTGAATTACTATCAACACCAACAAAAGCAGGATCTCCACTGTTTGAAGAGAAATCTATATGCTCATCATAAGAACTTTCTGATGCAGCATATTCTGACTCATGACCGACCAGAGCAGTATTCCCTGGTACAAAATCATCAGTGAGCTTCCCAGATGAAGCCAGTTTCCTTTTCTGTTCTATCTCTCTTTTAAATGTTAACAGTTTCCCATGAAGTTGGGTGAGAGATAGATTGTCCAGATTTGCACTGGAGCGTAGGACAATAGTATATGTGTCCCATCTCTCAGGCAGGGATCTGAGGAATCTGTTGTTCATCTGATTGTTTGTATATTCATGTTTAACCATTTTCAGCTCAGATATCAAACAGGAGAATCGCTCAAACTGTTGAGTCAGTGACTCACCCTTTCTATGAGAGAATGTCTCATATTGCTGGGCAAGGATCTCTCTACTGTTTGCCAAGACCTCATCAGTTCCTCCAAATTGTTCTTTCAGAGCAACCCAGAGGTCATGAGCAGTTTCATGATGCATAAGTCCAGAATAGATTTCATTAGGCAGTGCCATGGCCAGAATTCCATGGGCTTTAGCATCAATTTCAAACAGTTTCAGATCTTCATCTGAGTATTGCTCTTTCTTTTTCGGAACCATCTCATTGGTTTCCGGATTACTCACCATAGGCTTATATAGTCCATGAACCACAGATTTCCAACAACCTGAACTGTTGACAGACAGGTGATGGAGCATTCGGCGTTGCCATATGTTATACTCACTCCTAACAAGCATCAGAGGCTTTGTTGAGGAGCCAGTATTGTGAGGATCATTGATTGATGTAGCCATTTTTACCAATTCAAATAGGTTCAATGAGATTTTAACAGATCTAGCTCAAAAACTCAACAACACAGTTTAAAACAAGAAGAATCTCAAATTAAATCACCGGAAGCAACAGAAAAACAAACTCTATAACCAATTCTTGCAAATTTGCTAATTCGATCAACTTAGATATCAAAAGAGCAGTTTCAATGATCAATTGTTAAATCGATCAATGATTAACCAGCTCTGATACCATTTGAAAGGGATCGAGATCTAGTTTGATCAATTAGATTGGTATTTGCAGCGGAATAGCACACGAATTAGACGAAATTTTAGCAAGAATATAGGAATATTCAATCAAACAATAACGGTTATAGAGAGAGAAATTTTTCTTCAAAACGAATGTTTTCATTCACGCACACGCTTCCCGTACGAGGAAATTAGGTCAACATTCCTTTTATAAGGAATGTGACATCAGCTGACGTCACTTGATAGTGACATCTAACTGATTTATACAAACTACTGAAAGTAAACTAAACTACTGAAGATGTCCACAACAACTGAGGACACCTTCACTAAAAGCTAAGTATAAGCTAACATTACAACTACTGAAGTTATAACATCTGAAGTGTAAGAACTTCAAATGATTTACATAATATAAAACTACTGATTACAAACTACTGAAATGTAAACCATCACAACTACTGAAGAGAACTACTTCAACTGTTGTGACAACTTCTGAGAACTTAGTCTTCAGACTTTGTCTTCAGCAGTTGTCTTCAGACTTTGTCTTCAGCTGTTGTCTTCAGACTTTGTCTTCAACTTTGTCTTCAGACTTTGTCTTCAGACTTTGTCTTCAGACTTTGTCTTCAGCAGTTGTCTTCAGACTTTGTCTTCAGCTGTTGTCTTCAGACTTTGTCTTCAGACTTTGTCTTCAACTGTTGTAGACCACTTCAGTTGTTATGATGTCTGTGGGACTTAAAGGTTTTTCTGATCTGGCTCATTGGTTCTTTTGGTCCAACAAACTCCCCCTGAACCAATGCAGCCAAAACCTTTAAGATTATTGAAGTCCCACTTATTGGCAGAAACAAATATCTGGATCAGCTTAGAAATCTTCAAATTAAGCTCAGGCCAGGGAAGAGGTTTCAGAAGGTTTGAATGGCAAATGATGAATGGGAACTCTGTCTTGGGGAATTGGACACAAAGCTGTTACCCCATCCATGAAATCTACTTCCTAATGATGAGTCTGTAAGACTCTCTGACATAGGCCTCAAGGAAAACAACTTGTTCTTCCATTATAAGTTCTTCAATTCACTTTCAAAGAAGAACTCAGGCCCATAGTACTCTGATAAGTACTTAATATGCTTTCCATTTTTCAGCTCCACAGTAGTTATTTCTCTGTATGCAAACTCATCAGGATGAGTGCCTTCAAGCAACAACTGGAGCTCATTTCTTCTTATTTCTTCAAGCTTCTTGTAGATCAACCCCTTCTTTACCATTTTGTTTTATAGTAAAGTTTGTGGAGTCGTCTTAGACTTGTAAGCTCTCTTGAAGTCATCAAGGATTTCCCAGGGTGACACTACAATGGCCAGGATTATCATAGCATCTATAATCTTCTTTACTTGGCCATTGTATCTACTTGGAATTTTTTTCTATGAATTCTGTCACTTACTCGGGGTCAAGCCAAATTCTCACTCTCTCTTTCTGATATTGAAATGTAATTTGAGAGCATACAACCTCTGAGCATGTTTCTTCATAGCTTGTATGGATGAAGACTTAGGAAACTCTTTATCAATCATCCTTAACACCTGCTCATCATGTTGTTTGTGCTGTTCTTATTCTTCAAGTTTGACTTTTACCATTTGCCTTTGGAAGTCAGGTGTGATTGTTGTTGGTTGACTCCTGGGCTCAGGCATCTTTATTTTAAGAACAGCAGAGATTGGCAGACTATCATCCTCATCATCATCATCTTCTTCTTCTTCCATCCTCAACACCCTTCTCTTCCTCTTGGGTGCATCATTGGTAGTGGGTTGAGTGGGTTTCTTGGGTAAAGGAGTTGGTTATGAGGGTTGTGAAGTTGGTTGTTTTGGTTTGGGTGATTGTGCAGGCTGCTCTAGCATCTTGGATGTGAGTGAAGCTTTGGATAATTTTGCCATATCAGTCCTTTTCCCAGCACCAACTTCATCAAGAGCTTCTATGATCAATCCTTTGTTAAATACTTCAGAAGAACAGATTCTGGTGGTTATCTCCAAAATACTGTCTCTGGACCATGACTTCACTTCAATGATTGATCTTCCCAGATGTTTTGATATAAATCTTGCCATAGCTTCCAGCCTTTCCCTTTCTTTCTCACTCCAACTTTCCCATCTTTGTTCAATCTCTTGAATCTCTAGCCTTCTGATTTCAGAGTCAAGTTTGGCAGTGTCAAATCCTTGTCTGAAGAGTTGATCAATAATCTTATCCATAGATCTGCTATGTTGCTCATTAGCTTCTTTGATCAGTTCTTCTAGCTTTTTCTCACCTTTAGTCTATTCAGAGCTTTTCTTTCTCTTGTAGGTGATCATTTCCTTTTCTTTCTTCTCTTTTTCTTCTTCCTTTTCAACTCTCTTTCTTTTGCCTACTTTCACTGACTTAGACTCACCCTTTTTGGTTGCATTGGGTTCAGGGGTGTGAATGTTAGAAAGTCTCTTAGAAATAACATCATCAACTAAGGATTGAAGATTTGAGGAAAGCCTCTCATCAATGGCTTGATGTACAATGTTTGTGATTATGGAAGTGATGAGAGGTAAGGATGATTGAAAGGCAGCAACCATTAGCTCAGAGGGGTTCTGTCCTTGAGAAATGGTGCCTGAAGCAGAGCTGGTGGCAAAGTTGTTAGGAGTGGCTCAGTTTTTGGGAAAGTTTCAGGAGAAACTGCCATCTGTGGGTGAATGTGGGCAGATGGACTTGATTCTTGTGACATTTTGGCAAGCAGTTCTTGTGGTCTGCATACCTCAGTCTCAAGAATGGTGTTGTGGGCTAGAGCATCAAAGAAAAAGCCCATGTCATCATCAGTCTTTGCTGAATCATCTGACCTCCTGATAAAATCAGGATGAACATGTGTTGAGTGTAGATCAGTATTCACATGTGCCCCTATTTCTTGGAACTGGGGACTTCCTGCCTCAGGATTATGTCCTTCATTGGCAGTTGCCTCTGGTGAGGACTTAGAAATGATACCATCTTCATCCTGGTCATGTGCTGAAACAGGAGAATAGGCAGCCTCACCAGATGTTCGAATCTCCTCTTCTACACAGGGAGATTGAAATCTGTAATCCCTGTGCTGTGGGTTATCAGCCACATTATAATCCTCTCCCTCAATTGTTGAGGTTTTCCCAGTGGTAATAGGTTTTTGGGGAGGGGTAGAGGAATGTAGTTGAGTCAGCACTTGTGCAATAACCACAGTTGGGCTTGTAGGGGTGGCTTCAGTAGGAGATAAGTGTGAAGAGGATTGCACTTGGGGTGAATGGTGCTCTTCAATGGCAATCTTCTCAAGTGAGAGAGATTCCAGTAATGTGGTTTCCCTATTTTTGGTTGCATCAGGATCTTGTTGAGAGGATACCTGAGCGGTTTCAGCTGGTAGAGTCATGGAAACTATAGGGGGATTACTACCCATAGTTTCATCCTGCCTTTGTGTTGCAGGGGCATCATCAGGGGACTCAACTCCCTGAGTAGCCTTTTTGGTTTGTTTGGAATGTGGTTTGGAGGGGACTTTGGATCTGGAGGATGAGGCTGTGGGTTCCTTCTGCTTGGGTTTTAGCAGTTTGGCAGCCTCTTTGAGGTGTGGGTCAAAGTTGTGCCTGGAGTATACCTCTGGCAAAACTACCACAGTAGGGACTCCAAGGCCAACATTACCAAAAGATACAAATCCCTTCTTTCCTTGAGAGTAGTCATGTTTAAAACCCAATATAGTTTCGCAGGAAGTTCTCATAGTTTCGCTACTTGAATATGCAAATTCGCTAGATGCTTACATAGTTTCGCAGATCGTTTAAAAATTACGAACCGGCCCGTTTTTAACCCAAAATCGCAACTTTTTACGTCCAATCTCTTAGTTAATCATCCATGAGGCTATATCTAAGATTTTTACATGTTTTCATACGAAAAAATGTGAGCTTTATGCGATTCTTTGTAACTTTTCAAAACCTAAAACCCTAGAATCCGGGTTTGATCTACAAAAGAGTTTAGAGGCTGATTCTTACTTGGATTTGTTGCTCTTTTTTTATGGTTTGATGCTCAACCGTTCAGATCTTCAATCTCTTAACCTTTGAAGCTCCAAATCTTGAGTTTTCTTCACTTTCTCTCTCTACAAATTTTGGTGGCTAGGGTTGGAATAAGGAAGATGGTGGCTGATTAGATGGGTTAAAAGGCTGATTATGGGCCATAAGTCACTAAGGCTCTTACCCATAAGCCTAATTAGCTCATAACCCATTTCCTTTCTTTATTAAATACTCACTAATTAAGCCCATTATCCTCGATGACTCGTTTTAAATTTTCGGGGTGTTACAATCAACTTGAAAAGTAGGCGTATCTCCCTAACAAACTACCCTAACCCTTTCTAGACCATCCTTCATAATCCTAAGTTGTCTTCTCGTCTCCGCAACATGTTGTTTGATTAGTTCTTTTGCTTCCATCTTGTTTCCAAAAACTTGACCATCATACAAATTGCTATTGTTCTCATTAGCATTCCTTAACTACCTTAGCATGTGTTTCCTAATCCTATGTTCATTAAGATCTGAATAACTCTCACTATCTAATCTCTCATTATCCAGGAGTTCTACAACAATGTCAACATGTTCATGGTGAGTGTTCTCAACATCGTCATCAAAGTTCAATCCAAAATCCCTCATGTCCACATCAATATCATCAATGCTATTTTCAACTTCAAACTCACTTTCATATTCATCACTTGATGTGATTTTATCCACACCCCTGTTCTTATCTTTATTGTTTTGATCCCCACTCATGTTCTCATCTTCATTATTTTGATCCCCACCCATGTTTTGACCAAAGAAAAGATCAAATTCATTACCCACTAAATCATAATAGAAACTTGAGTCTAGATGTGCTTGTGCGTCTTCTGCAGCAATTACATGCTTGATATTAGTTTTAAACTCATTTTGAAAACACAATTGTATCATAACATAAAAGAATTTGATTACAAGATGCATATAAGCAACCAATAAATTAACTAATGGAATAAATAATAAATTTGATTATGATGAACGTATTATTAAAAGTCAAAATTCAAAAGTGGTCTGTAGCAAACTTTTACGGCGCATGAAATCAAAAAGTGGTTTTCCACTTTATTTAATTCAATGAATTACGATTTTGGCGCGCGCACACACACACACAACACACACACACACATATATATATATATATATATGTATATATATATATATATTCATGTAGTACCGTCGATTTTGCCGTGTTCGTCTTCCGGAACATGTTGGCCTGGTGATTTCATACAATCCATTAAAAGAGACGACAATGAAGGGATGGGATCGGAATTGTTGCTTGACTTCATCAAAGCAATTAGGGTTTACAATAATCTATGTGTACATGAAGACTATGTGAATGAAGAGAAGTACAATTATTTTTTTCATTAAGGGCATGTAAAAGACATAAATACTCATCATGTTTTTGGCACATGCTTTACTTAACTCTCAATTTAGATGAGAGTTAGAGTAGTAACACCCGAATATTTATTATTTTGAAGCCGGTGAAGAAAGAAAGAAAATAAAGTCCAAAGTCGAGGGACCAAACTCGCCCACGAAAGAAAGTCGGGTGAGGGGGAGTATATAAGGGAGAGGGCAGCCCTTACCCTCTCCCCCACACTCACAAATCAGCCAAAGAAAGGGGAGAAGAGAGAAAGAAGAGAAAAAGAGGAAAAGTGTCGGTTCGGGTCGCCAAAATTATCGTGAAGCAAGCCGAATCGAAGCTCTTGTCGTTGTGCTCGTTTATGTGAGTTCTAGGACCCCTCTTTTACATGTTTTTGAATGATTTTGGGGCTGGAACACATCTGAAAACCCTTTTCGCGTTTTTGGGTGAAAACCCATATGTATGCGTGTATGTATGTGTAGGACCCGTTTGGGGCTTGATTTCTTGCTTGGTTGTGCTTGAATAATGTTATGGTATGCATCCCTAAGGTTTAGGATGGTCGATTTAGGCTTAAAATTGGTTTAGATGAGTTTGGAGGCCGAAAACCCTCGGCTGCAGTCGGGTTGAACTGCATTCTGCATCAGTTAGGGCTAGGCGACCGACTGGAGGCCGAATGGAGGCCATACAGCCGATTAGGGTGCGATTGGGGTTCATTCGCACAACTGAAGGTCCATTCGCACGACTGAAGGTCCAGTCGCATAGGTGTTCATCCGCATTGTCCATTCGCACGACTGGATGTTCATTCGCATAGGTATTCATCCGTATTAGTTCATCCGTATGATGTTCAGTCGCACGGAGGCAATGCGACTGAAGGGTGTCCATACGCCCGAATAGGGCTGTTGAACCCGAGGAAGGTGTAGATTGACTTCTGACTTTCGGGGGAAAGTGCAGATGTAAGTTTTGACGTAAAGGTTCCCATAAGAGTTTTTAAGATGACGATCGAGGTCTTAGAAAGCATGTTGGGCATGATGAGGGTGATGATGTTGCATGTTGTGTATGTATGATGTTGCCCTGTATGATGTGATGTTGATGCATGTTAATGTTCCTTAGTGTGATGTATAATATCTTTCCTATGGCTTTAGCTATTATGATGAATGAACGAAGTATTATGTAACGTAAAGTGAAAGATAAAGAAAGAGGAACATGATGAATGAATGCATGTATTAATGAACGAATGAACGTCTTGCACACATCGGATAACGGGTCCTTCTTGGTGATTGACCCTGATGTAGAACCTCTACCGCTCACCCCTAGTACTGTGGCATACGTTTAGCTGTTCATTTGTTGACTTCGGCCCAGTAGCTAAGACTGATGGTTACTCCTAGTACCGTGGCATACGTTTAGCTGTTCATTTGTTGACTTCGGCCCGGTAGCTACGACTAACCGGGGTGTAGCACATGGTATTGGTAAGGATGATGTCCGATGCGCAAGTAAAGTAATGAAAGAACGAATGAACGAATGAAGAAGATAATAATGATGTTATCTATGTGTACGTACGATGTGTGATCATGTATAAGTAACGAACGGTTTTATATGAAAGTAAAGTATGTTTTATTTATAAAACTAGAACTCACTCAGCAACGCTGACTTTGATGTGTTTCCAGTTGGCAGGTAATGGTTGCTGAGGGTGGCACGGGCGACTACTCAGCTCTTTTGGGATGGCATTCTTTTGATTAATGTTTTTGCATTGTAATGCGAACAAGCTATTTTGTAATGAATGTCGTATTAACTTGCAAAAGCATTTACATGGAAATGAAAGATTGTTTTAGTTTTCCGCTGCGATTTTATGAAATACAAATGTAATTATACGTTTTATGTGCGATGAGAACCCAGCTGTAAGCGTCCCGGGAACGGGGCCTTACAAGTTGGTATCAGAGCCAAAGTTTAAGTGAAATGGGTAAATTTTCAAAATAAACCTAATCTTAAACTTAGAATGGGACGGAATGGGAATGGGATGCCAAACTGAGTAGCTGCGTGCCATCAGGTATTTTCGTAAAGTTAACCAGTTTTATGTGCGCATGGTATGTGGTTATGTGTTGTATGCAGATTTAAATACTGATGTAGCCAGGACAGGTAATACTTGGGGTATGAAGAGTAAAGTAAGTGGCTAATCACAACTGGCCACTGTAATTAGGGACTTACTATACTTGACATAAACTGAGTTGTTTTCTTGAATGACCGTGTTGGTGTTTGAATCTTTCAGTGTGCGTGTGATGGCGGAGGTAGATCTTCGAAAGCTTCTAGGGGTGGAGGTCACGGTGTTGAACCGCGACCCAAGAGAGGGAGACCCAGAGTTGAGAGGGTGGTTCATGAAGAACTAGAGACCCCTCATCCGAAGGGTGGCGACGAAAGCGCCAATCTGAGAGCCTCAGTAAAGGAGGCTGTTGTAGAAGAAGTCCATCAGGTCATGCAGACAATCTTACCATCTGTGGTGACTGAAGTTATTAAGGCTGTGCGAGAAGGGGAAAGGAAAGAAAGAAACAGACCCTCTGGAGAACGGGAACAACCAGAACCGGAAATGGTTCTATCTGATGATGAAGAGGATGAAGAAGAGCCTGCGCCGGAGACGGCACGAGGATGTAATTATGGGGCTTTTATGAGATGCAAGCCCCCTACTTTTGATGGAAACGGCACCGCTGCAGCTGCTCACCGGTGGGTGAGGGAAATGGAAGCTGTTCTCGATATCAGCGAGTGCCGAGAGGACCAAAAGGTGAAGTTTGCTACCCACTCTTTTGTGGATTCAGCTCTGTGCTGGTGGGACAACATTGTCCAAGCCGAGGGTAGTAGGGCCATTGGGAAAATGAAATGGCCTGAGCTGAGAAGGTTGGTGATTGAGGAATTTTGTCCTCATCGGGAAATGGATAAGTTGGAAAGGGAGTTTTTACAGTTGGAGGCTGGAACCATGACACACCAGCAGTATACCACCAAGTTTAATGAAATGGCACGGCTTGTGCCTGATCAGGTGACGCCTCTGTCTCGGAAAATCAAGAGGTACATTCAGGGTTTACCGGTGAATGTTCGCCGGCATATGATCGCCGCCCGGCCAAGCACGTTTAGGTCGGCAGTTGATTTGGCAGGGAGGCTGTATGACGAGCGGGAGGTGGTGGTGACTGAGGCGAGTAGGAAGGGTGGTGGTGATCGGAACTGGAACGGGAAATGGTTTGGTCGGGGTGATGCCCCGATGGGTAACAAAAAGGCACGGGTGGATGAACGTCATCAAGTGCGGGGTCGAAAAGGTGTGGCAAGTGTGGAAGGGAGCACGGCGGGGAATGTAGGTTTGGGTCAAACTTGTGCTTCAAGTGTGGGAAGACGGGGCATATGGCGAAGGATTGCCTGTCGGGCAAATGTTTTAACTGTGGGGAAACTGGTCATATGAGCAGAGATTGTAAGAAGTCGAGGACTGAGGGTTCAGGGGTGAAGAAGACGGGAAGTGATGGGCCGAGGGCGAGCGCCAGGGCATTCACCATGACACAGGAGGAGGCTAGGACGGACCCTGACGTTGTGTCCGGTACGTTTCTAGTGAACCAGACTTTAGCTTCTGTGTTATTTGATTCTGGTGCTAGTAGGAGTTTTATTTCTGCTGCTTTCTGTGCTAAGCTGTCTGTTAGTAGCAGACGTGTTGATGCGCCCTTTGATGTAGAAACTGCCATAGGTAAGTCTACCAGGATTTCTGAGATGATAGAGAATTGTGATGTGGAACTTGAGGGTCATAAGTTTCCTGTTAGACCGTTCGTGATGACCTTGGGTGGTTTTGATTTGGTTCTTGGGATGGATTGGTTGGCGGACTTTGAGGCGAACATTGTGTGTCGCAAGAAAATGGTTCGGTTGACAGCGCCTGACGGAAGTTCGGTAACGGTTTATGGTGATCGGGTTACTACAATCCCGAAGGTGATCTCAATGGCGGTGGCGGGAAAGTGTATGAGGCGTGGATGTAGTGCTTACTTGGCCTATGTAAAAGATGTGGACACACCAACACCACAACTAGCCGATGTACCGGTTGTGTGTGACTTTCCAGATGTGTTCCCAGAAGACTTATCAGGAGTGCCACCGGACAAAGAGATTGAATTTCAGATTGATCTGATACCGGGTGCCCAACCTGTTGCCAAGGCACCGTATCGGTTGGCTCCAACCGAGATGAAAGAGTTGATGGAGCAGTTGCGAGAGCTGCTTGATAAGGGGTTCATTAGACCGAGTATCTCTCCTTGGGGTGCTCTGGTCCTATTTGTAAAGAAGAAGGATGGTAGTATGAGGATGTGCATTGACTACCGCGAACTGAACAAGTTGACAGTGAAGAACCGCTACCCCTTACCGAGGATAGATGATTTGTTCGACCAGCTTCAGGGTGCTAGTTGGTTCTCGAGGATAGATCTTCGATCTAGTTATCATCAGTTGAAGGTGAAGGAGCAAGATATCCCTAAAACAGCTTTCCGTACGCGCTATGGCCATTACGAGTTTCTGGTCATGTCTTTTGGTTTGACCAACGTGCCAGCTGCTTTTATGGATCTGATGAACCGTCTGTGTCGGCCTATGTTGGATAAATCAGTGATTGTGTTTATTGATGATATCCTGATTTATTCAAAGAGCGAGATTGAGCATGCCGGTCACATTCGGGAGGTTCTAGAGACGTTGAGAAGGGAGAAATTGTATGCTAAATTCTCCAAGTGTGCATTATGGTTGCGCGAAGTTCAGTTTTTGGGTCATGTCGTGAATCCTGACGGGATTATGGTTGACCCGGCGAAGGTGGAGGCGGTTATGCAATGGAAGTCACCAAAGACGCCATACGAGATCCGTAGTTTCTTGGGCTTGGCGGGCTACTATAGAAGATTCATCCAAGACTTCTCTAAGATTGCTTCTCCACTAACTAAGTTGACCCGAAAGGATGTGAGGTTTGTATGGGGTCAAGCTCAAGAGAAGGCGTTCGAAGAGCTGAAAGCAAGACTGACTCAAGCTCCTGTTCTGTCATTACCCGATGGAAGCGAAGATCTGGTGGTTTATTCTGATGCTTCCTACTCAGGGTTGGGGTGTGTGTTAATGCAGAGAGGGAAGGTTATAGCCTATGCATCCCGACAATTGAAAGTCCATGAGGTTAATTATCCCACTCATGACTTGGAGCTAGCAGCCGGGGTCTTTGCACTAAAGATTTGGAGGCACTATCTCTACGGGACGAAGTGCACCATATTCACCGATCATAAGAGCTTGAAGTACTTCGAGCAAAAGGATCTGAACATGAGGCAGAGGAGATGGTTGGAACTTATAAAGGATTATGATTGCGAGATCCATTACCATCCAGGCAAAGCTAATGTGGTGGCGGATGCCCTTAGCCGAAGGAAAGGCCCGAACCGATTCGGGTGAAAGCTTATCAATTAATCATGACCTCCGATGTGATGAAGCAAGTTAAGGAGTTTCAAGATGAGGCATTGAAGGAAGATCACCTTAACTCGGAAAGAATGAGAGGTCTGGTTGGGGAATTGGGTGAAAACACACTCGGTGTTAGAACTCGATTCGGTCGTGTGTGGATTCCTCGTTTTGGGGATCTACGGGTGAAGATAATGGATGAAGCCCACAAGACTCGATACTCCATTCATCCTGGTGCCACGAAAATGTACCATGACATGAACAAAGATTATTGGTGGCCGGGTATGAAGCGTGACGTGGTGGAGTATGTGAGTAAGTGCCTTACTTGCTTACAGGTGAAGGCAGAGCATCAAAAGCCATATGGGAAGATACAACCTTTGGATATACCGGAATGGAAATGGGAGCACATCACCATGGACTTCATTACGAAGCTGCCGCGTACCCCGAAGGGTATGATGCCATATGTGTGATAGTTGATCGTCTGACGAAGAGCGCTCATTTTGTACAGATCCGCGAGATGTATTCATCTGAGAGGTTGGCTGATCTGTTCATCAAGGAAATTGTAGCTCGTCATGGTGTGCCGGTGTCTATCGTGTCTGATCGTGACACTCGGTTTACATCTAAATTTTGGAAGAAATTCCACGACGCTCTGGGGACGAGGTTACATATTAGCACGGCTTATCATCCCCAAACTGATGGTCAGTCAGAAAGGACCATTCAGACACTGGAGGACATGCTCCGGGCGTGTGTGATCGATTTTGGTGGAAGTTGGGATGACCACTTACCGTTAGCCGAATTCTCATACAACAACAGCTATCATGCCAGTATTGGTATGCCACCATATGAGATGCTATACGGTAGGAGATGCAGAACACCCGTTTGTTGGGGTGATATTGGTCAGAAGGAATTGGGGAGCATCGAGGTAATCGAGGCTACGACAGAGAAGCTTGAAAAGATTAAAGCCTTCATAAAGGCAGCCAAAGATAGACAAAAGTCGTATGCCGATAAGCGACGTAGGCCAATTGAGTTCCAGGTGGGTGACCGGGTTATGTTGAAGGTCTCGCCTGGAAGGGTATTATCAGATTCAGAAAGCGGGGCAAGTTGAGCCCAAGATACATAGGCCCTTTCCGAATCATTGCTCGAGTAGGGGAGGTGGCCTATAGATTGGAGTTGCCAGATGATTAAGTGGGATTCACCCGACAATCCACGTATCTCATCTGAGAAAGTGTATAGCTGATGAAGACATGATTGTTCCACTGGAGGACATTGAAATAGATGAAAGGCTAAATTATGTGGAGCAACCAGTGGCAATCATCGATCGTAAAGAAAAGAGGCTGCGAAATAAAGTGGTTCCTTGTGCGTGTACAGTGGAAGCACAGGAAGGGATCCGAGTCAACGTGGGAGACTGGAGAAGAAATGAGACAACATTATCCACGTTTGTTCGACGAATAACAGGTTTCGGGGACGAAACCTATTTAAGGGGGGTGGACTTGTAACACCCGAATATTTATTATTTTGAAGCCGGTGAAGAAAGAAAAGAAAATAAAGTCCAAAGTCGAGGGACCAAACTCGCCCACGAAAGAAAGTCGGGTGAGGGGGAGTATATAAGGGAGAGGGCAGCCCTTACCCTCTCCCCCACACTCACAAATCAGCCAAAGAAAGGGGAGAAGAGAGAAAGAAGAGAAAAAGAGGAAATGTGCCGGTTCGGGTCGGTTCGGGTCGCCAAAATTGTCGTGAAGCAAGCCGAATCGAAGCTCTTGTCGTTGTGCTCGTTTATGTGAGTTCTAGGACCCCTCTTTTACATGTTTTTGAATGATTTTGGGGCTGGAACACATCGGAAAACCCTTTTTCGCGTTTTTGGGTGAAAACCCGTATGTATGCGTGTATGTATGTGTAGGACCCGTTTGGGGCTTGATTTCTTGCTTGGTTGTGCTTGAATAATGTTATGGTATGCATCCCTAAGGTTTAGGATGGTCGATTTAGGCTTAAAATGGGTTTAGATGAGTTTGGAGGCCGAAAACCCTCGGCTGCAGTAGGGTTGAACTGCATTCTGCATCAGTTAGGGCTAGGCGACCGACTGGAGGCCGAATGGAGGCCATACGGCCGATTAGGGTGCGATTGGGGTTCATTCGCACGACTGAAGGTCCATTCGCACAACTGAAGGTCCATTCGCACGACTGAAGGTCCAGTCGCATAGGTGTTCATCCGCATTGTCCATTCGCACGACTGGATGTTCCTTCGCATAGGTGTTCATCCATATTAGTTCATCCGCATGATGTTCAGTCGCACGGAGGCAATGCGACTGAAGGGTGTCCATACGCCCGAATAGGGCTGTTGAACCCGAGGAAGGTGTAGATTGACTTCTGACTTTCGGGGGAAAGTGCAAATGTAAGTTTTGACGTAAAGGTTCCCATAAGAGTTTTTAAGATGACGATCGAGGTCTTAGAAAGCATGTTGGGCATGATGAGGGTGATGATGTTGCATGTTGTGTATGTATGATGTTGCCTTGTATGATGTGATGTTGATAAATCCTGGGAAAGTGCAGATGTAAGTTTTGACGTAAAGGTTCCCATAAGAGTTTTTAAGCCTTTGTAAGTAGCACCATCAATAGTCTATTTATGCCCGACAATCGGACTGCACTTATTAATGATAATTCCTTGGGTGCTACAGTCAGTTGCAACAAACTTGTCAAAAAGAGACCTAAAGAAACTTCACCAACATATCAAATAATAAGTTGATTTTCTGGACTTGAGACATGAAAGTGTTCTACGAGAAAGAACATGGATTGATTAGTTAGTTATGTTGATGCAATATATCTACTAGACTCGCGTAGAGCTTGTTGGATCAAGAAGAAGGTGGGTGCAACCAAAACCCAATCACTTAGACAAATTTTGGTGCTACTTACAAAGGCTTCCGAAGCCAAGTGTGGAACTTCCGAAGGAAGTAGAGTTCTTTCGAAGACAGAGTGAAAGATCAACTTCCGAAGACAAACTCTACTTCCAAAGTCAAAGTACTTACTTCCGAAGTTCAAGTCTAAGAGAAAAGATCAGAAAACAACTTCTGAAGTATGAAGAAAAGAAGAAGTCCTCAAGCCTCAAAAGAAGTAGCTTCTTCCGAAGTGTAAGTGGATTTGGAAGTACTTGTTCTTCCGAAGCCATTTAACCTTCGGAAGACACTGCTATGAACCAGTGGACATAAGTATGGTCTCTGACACTCCGCTGCAGACCTCTGATACTGCATGGAGTTTTCTTAAAGAGCCATGTAGTTGACCATACTTTATTCCACTGTTCATCTTTTTATGTCAGTACAAGTTACCAACTTTAGTTGGTAACAAAAGGTAAGTCAGAGACATGTCCTGACTACCATATCTCAGATAAGACTTTATCTGAGATACCTTAAACTATAGCTTTGTAGTATTTGCTTTAGTTAGAGGATTCCAGCTAGTATCAAAGTATATCCGGCTGTAGGTAGTATTATATATAGTTTTTCATTGTAACTCATAACAGTATGCCTGTAAGAGTCTTGTAACATTTGAGTTAAGAAGCAATATATGCAAGTACCTTGAAAATTACTTCTTGTGTTTGATTATTACTTATTATATTGTTATCAACTCCTAGAGACTTTGCTTTCATCCGAGTGTTGTTTAAGTGAGTTTAAAAAAAAAACCAAGTGTTTAGTGACATAAACCGATCCTGCAATTAGTATCAGAGCTTTTTAGGCTCTTGATTATGAGATCTAACCATCCAAATCAACCTGTTTTTCACTCCTCTTTACAACTCTCTCAAAATGGCCCTTAACAAATCCGAAGTAGAGATGGGAACTATGACCAAAGCTCCTATCATTACTCTTGAAAACTTTAGATCTTGGAGCAGAAGAATGGAAGGCTTCATCAGATACCAAGACAGCAAAATATGTGTGAAGTCGGTTTTTCGCCGGATCGATAAACATCCGAGCATGTTCTTGACGGAATGATAAACAACAGCACAAACCAAAAAGTCAAATAATAATCCGAACTATAATTGAATGGTTTCATTAATAAAACCTAACGATTACAAGTTCGTTACAACATAAGAATCAAGACTCTTGGCAAGGGGAGATCGAGCATGATCTCTCCTCTCATCCGGTAGCCCTAGGCTCCCGGGCAGACTCCTATCTCGACCCTTAACCCTTCTACACATTAAAACTGGTATATATAGGCCCGGCCCATATTAGATGCGACGGGGCCCATTCGTGCGATTGGACCATGCGTATGGTCCAATCGTACGACTGGACCATGCGTATGGTTCAATCGTACGACTGGACCATTCTTATGGTTCAGTCTTACGAATGTCCCAATCGCATCTCTCAGTCGCACGGCTGGTCCATTAGCATGGCTCAGTCGTACGACTGAGTCTCATTCGCATATGCTCCTGCGAATGACCCAGTTTCATGTGTTCAAAATATCAGGTGTATAACATTAAGCGTAGACTATTCGACAAGCGACGGACACACTATATATGACTATATATGCTCCAACAAATTCCCCCTTGTACGTTGCTTGCGAATAGTAGATAACACCTCTTACAATCTTCAGTCAATCTTTGCTCTGGTTGCCAATAGAATCAAACGAAAACCATTTTAGCCAACGTTGCCGATCCATCAGGTTACTACCTCATCCCTGAAAATGAAGTTAGGCACAGTAGCTTTCGTTTACTTTGCAGAACACCATCACAACAGCACGATTCCCCATATGACTGATTTTTCCAGATAATGATACGAACAGTTTTCCACTGCTTCAATCTTCACACAAGCTAACCTGATTAACATCACCACCTGTAGAATTCCCCCTCACATTCAGCATATCCCAATATATAGACATTGTGCTCTCCTTGCGTCTGGACGCGGTGTATTGGGCAAAAGGTTGAAGGTGTTCCAATCCACAGCTGACAATATCAACCAAATCAGCACGCACGAAGATTCATCATCGGAAACGGTTCACATCATCACTTTCTGATTGCGTCTTCACTTTCTATATACAAGGATTCCCCCTAAGAAGCAGAATCCATTCTGTGCGGATAAATATAACTTGATTGGCCATAAGTAGTCAGATGCTCCTGACTACCCCACAAAATCAGCAACAACTGCTGACATCTTCTCTTCTCTCTTTCGTGTTCCAATTACATTCACCTATTCTGGAAATCCGACGAATAATGGGGTACACATCGAACTTATTTGACAAACGAACCTCTGGGTGAATATGCTTTGCTCATCTTCAAATCTGTGCAAGAAGCTGTTCCAGACTCTTTTTATCTTATTTTATTTATTTTATTTATTATTATTTTTTTTAGTCTGGAACAAATGCGAATGAGTCAATGCGGATGGCTCATTCATGCGATTGAACATACGACTAGTCCAGTCGCACGACTGAACATACGACTGGTCCGTCGTACGAATGGCTAATACGCATGGTCCAGTCATACGAATGGTCCATTCACATGGCCCAGTCGTACGAATGGTCCATTCGCATGGCCCAGTCGCGCATGAACGGGTCTGCACGCAGATTTTCAGATCTGCAGCCGCCAGGGCTGCCAAAACCCTAATCTGACGAATTCAACATCAACCGAAACAAAGTAGACATCATCAGATTCGAAAGGGTGACAGGAACGTGGTTTCGAATTCGATTTCAACATAGAAGCAACACACGTAACAAGATCTGAGCAAAACACGAAAGAACACGAAGTGGGTTTAACGTCAAGATCTGAAATTCAATCCAGAAATCAAGAGCTCGGGTTGCTAGAATGATGTTAGATCATTCCAGCAGTAACCGGCTCTGATACCAATTGTGAAGTCGGTTTTTCGCCGGATCGATAAACATCCGAGCATGTTCTTGATGGAATGATAAACAACAGCACAAACCAAAAAGTCAAATAATAATCCGAACTATAATTGAATGGTTTCATTGATAAACCTAACGATTACAAGTTCGTTACAACATAAGAATCAAGACTCTTGGCAAGGGGAGATCGAGCATGATCTCTCCTCTCATCCGGTAGCCCTAGGCTCCCGGGCAGACTCCTATCTCGACCCTTAACCCTTCTACACATTAAAACTGGTATATATAGGCCTCGGCCCATATTAGATGCGACGGGGCCCATTCGTGCGATTGGACCATGCGTATGGTCCAATCGTACGACTGGACCATGCATATGGTTCAATCGTACGACTGGACCATTCTTATGGTTCAGTCTTACGAATGTACCAATCGCATCTCTCAGTCGCACGGCTGGTCCATTAGCATGGCTCAGTCGTACGACTGAGTCTCATTCGCATATGCTCCTGCGAATGACCCAGTTTCATGTGTTCAAAATATCAGGTGTATAACATTAAGCGTAGACTATTCGACAAGCGACGGACACACTATATATGACTATATATGCTCCAACAATATGGAACTCCATTGTCAACGGCCCGTATAAACCCAAGGTGGCAGCACCTGGTGGAAACGGTGCCATGATAGAAAATGCTGTTGAAGATTATTCTGACGATGACCGAAAGAAGATGGACATTGACAGCAATGCAATGACCATTCTTATGACTGCAATACCCAACTCCATCATGGTGGGGTTTGAGCATTGTAAGTCTGCCAAATAATTGTTTGATGCACTTGTTCAGATGTATTCAAGCTCCAACGAATCCAAGAAGGACTCACTGAACCAGCAGTTCAAGAACTTCACTTATATTGCTGGAGAGACCCTCAGCCAGTAGTATTTCAGGTACATGGATCTTATTTCTTCTCTTCAGCCTGTGATGATCACTCCTGAACTTAGAGATCTCACAAGAAAGTTCATGAGTGCTCTTCCAAATGAGTGGACATTCTACTGTGTATCTATCAAGAGGATAGAGAACTTGAACACTCTTACTATGACTGAACTCTATGGCATCCTTGATGGATACCATTTAGAGATGGAGAGTAAGAAGGGCCACCAAACAAGCAAACCTCTGAGTCTTCCTGCTAGCAATGCGTTAATGGTTGTTGAAGGCCCAGTACCCCCATAACCTCAGCAATACCTGACATACAACCAGCAGCCATCCTACTTTTCTGGACCGTACATCACTTTCCCTGAGACTCCAAGGTCTCAACAGGCTCAACACAGTTCCTTTCAGGACAGTTGTGCCTTTGTCTCAAGAAGTGGACACTCTAGTGATTTTCAATACTGTTTTGATGATCTAGAGTGTTTTAGTCCAGACGATGTAGAGTATGTGGACATTGTCCAACAGATGGCTCTTTTAACCTATAGAGCGAAGAAGTTCTTTAAGAGAACTAGAAGGAAATTCCCTCAAAACCCAACTACCAGCAAGTTTGGGTTTGACAAAACCAAGGCCAAATGTTACAACTGTAACCAACTTGGTCACTTTTCAGGGAATGCAAGGCTCCCAAATCAAATCCGGGAATCCCACAGGCCTCCACACATCCCTCTACATCAAAGCCCACTGGAAAGTTGACTGAAGCAGCTGCAATGGCTCAAGAAGTCGACTGGAGCTTTATGGTACAGGATGTGACACCTGCTCAAGCTTTCATGGCCGGAACAGATGATAACCAGGTATATGAACATCTCTGTACTCCTGCCTGTATAGCTAAGGTTAAATTATATTAGGACTACAATATGGAAATTAAATTTGATATTGAGTCTTTAAATGTTTTGAAATCTGATTTTAAAAGGGCAGAATCTGACTACCAAAAGAAAATTGAAGAGTTGGAGAAAACTGTTTCCCTATTAAAACATGAACACACCAATTACAAGACTCAAATAAAGGATTTAATATCCAAATTGTCTGAGGCTCAAGCCTAGCTTATCACTGCTGAGGCTCAAGCCAGGAAGTATGCTATTTTTTAGCAGAACTTCCAAGCTATTATTGCATCATCCTCCCACTCCAAAATATGTTATCAGAACAAAGGAGGGTTGGGGACCAATGAAATTGCTCCACCAGATTCTTATGAGTCCATAAGACAACCTAGATGTGGTACTGAAGAGCAAGAGGTCCCATCTACTGACCCATCTTCACATGAGTTGAAGAATGATGCAATAATAAAGGCCACCACAGGGAAGGAACAGGTAAATCAACCCACCTCTCCCAGTGAAGATCAAACCCTAACCACCAAAGCTAGAAGAAGCAGAGCTAAAGCTGCCAGAAGAACTGCTAAGAAGTGGCTGAGTCTAAGCTGATGATTGACCCAAAACAAAAGGGTGTCTTTATCTCAACTAGATTCCAGGTGTAGGTACTTCTGATTCAGGAAAGGAGTGTAGTACCAGAACTCCTGTCCTACCAAAGGATCAGAAGTTGAAGGGAAAAGCTAAAAAAGAAAAAGAACAAGAAACAGCAACCCACAAGCTCCCAAAAGACTAACATTGCATGCATAATGTGTGGTCTGCAAAACCACATGGCTAAAGATTGTTACTACAATCCTGCTAGCACACATTATGCAAATAATGTTAAGAAGGAAGGATCAGGGAAGGCTTCTAATTTGGACCTTATCAAATGGTCCAAGTGATGAAAAAGGGAAAGCTAGTTTTTGAAGCTAGGTTGTTTTCGGAAGAAAATCCTTCTTCCGAAGGGAAAATGGCTTCGGAAGCAAAAGCTGTTAAAATTTTGAAGAACAAGAAAGTTCCCTCGAGACCATCCCAGAAGAAGACTGCTTCGGAAGAAAAGGTGGTGAAGGATTCTTCCGAAAAGAAAGAAGCTTTGGAAGAATGCCATGCTGTAAAAGCTTCTATAAGCACATCTTCCATGATCAACCAAACGATGGATTGGAAGATCAAAAAAGATGTTACAGCCCAAGCCTCTTCTTCAAAGACATCCATTGAACCCCAATGCTTAACTTTTGGTTCAGTTATGTCACTATCTTTGGAAAAACCCAAGACCAACAAAGCTTGGGTCTCCAATCAAAACTAATAATATCATCTTCTGTGCAGGGATATCCATATGACAAGAGCAACAATGTCTGGATTGTGGACAGTGGATGCTCCAGGCACACGACAAGGAACAAATCTCTCTTTCAATAGTTTCAACACTATGATGCAGGTCCTGTCCAATTTGGAGGTGAGGCCGGAGGATATATTTCTGGCAGAGGGAGTATATCCAACGTGAAGTTAAAAGTTGACAAAGTTAACTTTGTCAAACAGCTTGAACACAATCTGTTAAGTGTTTCTTAGTTTTGTGATCAAAAGCATCTAATGCTTTTCAGAGAACATAAGTGCATTTCCTCAAACCAAGGATGACAATTCCTCCGGAATTGGTGCTTCTTAGATCTCCCATGAAAGGGGATATGTACAAGCTGGATATGAACAATGCTTCCCCAATGGGAGAAGTATCATGCTTTCTTTCCAAAGCTGATAGTGATGAGTCAACACTTTGGCATAAACGTATGTGTCATGTAAATTTTAAGACAATGAACAAATTGGCTAAAAATAACTTGGTACATGATTTGCCTAAAAGGTTTTTTTCTGCAAAGATAACTATGTTGCATGCCTGAAAGGAAAGCAACACAGGGCTTCTCATAAATCCAAAAGTTTTAAATCCATTACTACTCCATTACACTTATTGCACATGGATCATTTTGGTCCCACAAGTATAATGATCATTGGAAAGAAATCATACTACCTTGTGATAGTTGATGATTTTACAAGATTTACATGGGTATTCTTTCTAAGAACTAATGATAAAACTGCTGAAACATTAAAATCTTTTATTCTTAAAATAGAAAATCAAATTGATCAAAAGGTTAAGATTATTAGAAGTGATCAAGGGACCCAGTTTAAGAACTTCATTCTTGACTTATTCTGTAACTCAAAAGGGATTGCCAGGCAATACAGTGCTCCCGAAACTCCTCAACAAAACGGTGTTGCTGAGAGGAGGAACAGGCACTTATTGAGGCTGCTCGAACTATGTTAGTTGATTCCAAACTACCTCTAACATTCTGGGCAGAGGCATTTAGCACTGCATGCTATGTGCAGAATAGGTTCTTGTAGTTAAGCCACATGGAAAAACCCCTTATGAGCTATGGAACAAGAGGCCACCATTCATTGGCTTTCTAAGGTCCTTTGACAGCAGGTGTACCATACTTAACACAAGGACAATTTGGTAAAATTTGTTGAAAAGTCGGATGATGCTATATTTGTTGGATACTTTTCTAGCTCCAAAGCTTATAGAGTATAAAACATCAAGAATCAACAATTTAAGGAGTCATCCAATATAGTTGTTAATGAGCACACTCCTTGTGTTAGGGGGAATGGACCTGATCCTATTTTTGATTTAGAATTGTTTTCAAACTGTTCTAAACCTTCTTGTGAGAATGTTTCAGTTGGAACAAGAGCTCAAAATGATGCCAATGCTGCTGCTGATGCTCATCAACTGTTTGAGCTACCCAGACCTCTTCCAAGTTCTCCAAGAGCTACAACAAATCAAGCTTCCACTATTTATAGATCTGATAGTATGACTATATCAAGGATAGTGAAGCTTCAACTAGTGAATCACTTGTTGATCCTCAAAACTCATCAGGTGATCCTGCACAACACCAGGCTGGAGGAAGTAGCATTCTGAAGGAACATGAAACTATTAATGCTGCTTCACAACCAACAATTGATGATGTTTCTCATTCATTCAATCAGTCCTCATTAATGAGTTTGAAACAACAGCTGGACAAAGTGTTCCTATTCCTGGGCAAAATATGTCTAATCTGGACTTATCTTTGCAACTGGAAGTGATTCCTCATTTAAGGATTCATAATGCTCATTAGCTGAGAACATCATTGGGATGTCTCTGAAGGTGTGAGAACAAGAAAGCGGAGTCATCATGGGAATGTCTTCTTGTACTCATGCTTCTTATCCCAGATGGAACCCAAGAAGGTGGAAGATGCCTTGAAAGATAGTAGCTGGGTTGAATCGATGCAAGAGGAGTTGCTTCAATTCAAAAGACAGAAGGTTGGAACCAATGTTCGCTACCATCTGGTCAATTACCTATATGCACTAAATGGGTATTCCGGAACAAGAGAGATGATAGAGGCTTGATTATCATGGACAAGGCAAGACTGGTAGTTCAAGGATACACTCAAGAGGAAGGAATTGATTATACTGATTTCTTTGCACCTGTTGCAAGACTTGAGGCAGTTAGGATCTTCCTTGCTTATGCTACATCCAAGAACTATACTGTCTATCAGCTTGATGTCAAGTGTGCCTTTCTATATGGGGATATAGATAGGGAAGTGTATGTGTGCCAACCTCCAGGATTTAAAGACCCACAACATCCCAACTATGTGTGCAAATTGGATAAAGCTCTATGGGCTGCACCAAGCACCTAGGCTGTGGTATGAGACTTTGTCTTAGTTTCTTCTGAAGAATGGTTACACAAGAGGAACCATTAACAAGACTCTCTTCATAACGAAGTCTGGTAAGGACATTTTGCTTGTTCAAGTCTTGTTGATGACATCATATTTGGTTCTTCAAATGACCAAATGTGTAAGGACTTTGAAAGCATTGTGAAGAAGAAGTTTGAGATGAGTTCCATGGAAAAAATAGACTTTTTCCTTGGAATTCAGGTGAAGCAACTGAAGGAAGGGTTTTTCATTAATCAATCTAAGTATGTCAATGACATCATAGAAAGATTTGAGATGAAAGATTGTAAGCCAGCCAAGACACCCATACCCAGAAACCATAATCTTTGTCCTGACCATGATGGGGACAGTATAGTGAGATTATTGGTTCTCTGATGTATCTCATAGCTAGTAGACCTGATATTATGTTTGCAACTTGCATCTGTGCAAGATATCAGGCTACTCCAAAGGTGTCTCACCTAGCTGTTTCCAAGAGAATCCTCCAATACCTCAAAGGAGCACCTAAACTAGGTCTCTGGTATCCTAGGAACAATGATTTAATCTATATGGATACTCTAACAGTGACTATGGTGGCTACAACATTGACAAGAAATCAATATCAGGAGGATGTCAATTTCTTGGTGGAAGGATCATCTTATGGCAATGCAAAAAGCAATCCTGTGTCTCTACATCTACTGCTGAAGCTGAATACATTGTTGCTGCAAGTTGCTGTGCTCAGCTACTGTGGATTCAAAATCAAATGTTAGACTATGGTTTTAACTTTATGAGTACTCCTATCCATATTGACAACAACAATGCTATCTCCATCACTGAAAATCCCGTGAAGCAGTCCAAGACAAAGCATATTGATATCAGGTACCATTTCATTAGAGATTTTCATGAGAAGAATCTGATTCAGCTAATCAAAGTTGATTCAAATAAACAATATGCTGATTTGTTCACCAAAGCTTTTGATGAACAATGATTTAAGTATCTCATAACGCTATTGGGATGATAAACATTGATTAGCTTAACTCTTTTGAAAACCTTTTTAATATGTAATGTCTTATATCAATACAATCTAAGCCCTGTTACAAAAGGTCTCTCTGAAATTTTCTAAGTATAAATTTCTTCCAAAGATAAATTAACCTCGGAAGACATTTTGCATATCTTCCGAAGCAAAATTTCTCCAAGGATATCTTCTCAGAAGAGTTTTTAGTCTCGGAAGAAGTGAATGATTTCATATAAGATCTACTTCCAAAGCTTACAAAACTCTCCATTCGGAAAGCAATCTTTACTCTCGGAAGTACCTTTTACCTTCGGAAGTAGGAATTTCCTTCGGAAGACAAATTATGTTCGAAAATGTTTTATATTCGGAAGAGAGATTTTACTGTGTAATGAAAATATCTTGGGCCCCACATTGTAAAAAGTAAAGATTTTGTTAATGATGTCGGATTATTTAACTGAATTAAACCTTACCGCCCCTGTCACTTCATCCATTAAACCATCACATCACCTTATCCTAATCCCATTACCGCCATTTCACCCTCTTTTCAATAATCCCGACTATTCATTCTAATCTTCTTACCACAAATTTTACTACACTAAAAGTTTCCTTTTTCCCAAATTCACCCAAGCTAAACTCTTCTACCTTCACATTTTCTCAATGGCCCTAAATCCTCAACAGAACCAAGTCGTACTTCTTGACTCTTCAAGAGATAAGGACTTCTCTGAAATCATCTCCTTCCTTACCCAATCATCCTATTACACAACCCTAACATAATCCCGTCGTTTACTCCAATCAAGTGGCTGAATATTGGGATAATAGTCAGGTTGAAACCTTAAATGGGGTTCGTGTGATACGATCCTGCATTTGTGGCCAAGAGTTGGTCATTACTGAACAACTTATCAGGAAACATCTCGAGTTTCATAATGAGGGTGCACCCATAGAGTTCCCAAAAGCAGATTTAGACAGCACCTACATGCTCATGGGATATGGTGGAGATATGAGCATGTCGATTGTCTACAAATTCCACTTCTCCTACAACTGGAAGTTCCTCCTGCACATTGTCCTTCACTCTCTGTTAAGGAAATCTGGGGGATGGGACCAAATTCCGTGTGAACTAGGGTGCTTAGTTCATGGATTGGTGAGAGGCCTCCATTTCAACTACTCAAGATTTGTGCTGACCAATCTCATTGGAAATCTACAGAGGGAAACATTCTTTATGTATCCCAGATTTCTTCAGCACATTATCAACTGTGAGCTAGACCAAAGTCGGCTTCTTTGTGCAACCACTCTGCCTATCCCTCAAATAAGGCCTATCATATTCAAAACTCTGAAGAAGTTGTCCACCAACTTCACTGGAAGGTACACTTCTCTACTTCCAGGTATGACTGAGCATAGCTCTTGGTGACATCCCTGTTGAACCCACAGGTGATGAACCCACACCAGCAACTGCCCCCACAATACCAATTTTACGTTCTCCTCTCATCACCATCACCTACAAAAGACACCCAAAATGAACCTTGTTCAATCTACTCTGATTGAACAAGCTCCTCATCTTCAACCTAAAAAGGCTAGAGTGGAACATTGGGCTCCCACTCAGCTTGTGGTCTCACCATCCTTCACCATTAACCTCAATATGGGTCTTGAGTCTCCTCAGTCTCAAACCCATGAGCCCACTACCCAATCTGAAAGCCCTCAGGGTGAGTATTTACACTCCTCTGAGCAGCCAACAAGAGACAACCCCACCAGAGGCTCAATGCCTGTAGACATTGACAAAGGTCCCGGGTCAGTAGGCTTAACCTCCTTATCTTTCACTGACCTTCCCTTCAAAATTGGTGAAGAGATAACGTCCCTCCATGGCAATGAAGTTGATCTACAACACCTTCTCCAAGATTAACAGAGCCTAGAAAGACCTCTTATCTCCAGCCCCCATCAGCAAACCCTTACTGAGGTGAGTCCCACTGATATGGAGGGGACTCATGCAGATTCAGCTGCCACTACAGAAGGTGTCTCAATAGACTTTATGGATAGTGGTAACATTTCTAAGACTGAATCTATGACAACTATTCCTTTTGATGACTCTGAAAGAGACATTATTAAGCAGGGGAAACCAGGGTGCCAAGAAACCACATATGGTGGTGAGGCTAAACATACTAGGTATGTTACCTCATATCCTTATGATTCTTCAAAAGAAGATGAGGGAAGTATGCAACTCTTCATTTAAGACCTACTATCTAAAGTCTCAAACCTTGAATCCAATGTTAGGATTTTAGAAGAAAGGTCTGCCACTCAACAACTTGAGATTGACACTCTCAAGGCTCAACTAGCTGAGAAACAGATTGAGAGATCTGTTAGGCATGTACCTGTTCAGGTTTCCTTGACCTCTTCCTCCAGCTCATCTAGCTCTCAAGATGATGCTACCAAAAAGGGGGAGAGTGTTCAGTGACAAACATCTGAGGAACCATAGAGTCAAACTTTAACTTCCAAATTCTCAGCTCCCATTACAACTTTCTTTGAGCCATCTCAAGTCGTACTACAAATTGACCAAAGGATGCTCAAAGATCTCTACAGACTCTTCTCCAATTTTTTGTTGAGATCCTCTCTTGATCAGCCAAGCCCTGATGCAGCAATGATGTATTTCGGAGCTGAAGAACTTCAGAGGCTAAGTGCACCTTCTACCACTATGGAAGAAGTTGGTCAACCTAAGGTCCACATGGAACCTGAGTTTCAATTCGAAGGGGAAATGAGGACTGATGGCCCAACAAGTGAAGTAGTTAGGACAGAATATGCACCCCCTCAAACTTCCGAAGCTGAAGTTAAAGCCTCGGAAGAATAAGCCGATCCGAAGCTGAAATGGAAGCTGCAAAAGGATTGTTCTCACTATCCGAGGAACTAATCATCACAGATGCAATCCTAGATCTGGCATTTGAGGTGAATAGTGAGGAATTTCTAGATCAACCTCTTGTTCAGACTCCCTCTCTGCCTCTCTCACAATCCGAATCCACTCTCCAAGAACCACCAAAGTCAAGCTCTTCAAAAGATAACAAAGGAAAGAAGAAAATGACTGCGGAAGAGCTTCAGGAAGAGGTGAAGATTGAAAAGCTAAAAAGAAAGGAAGACTTCTAATTGGGAAGCTGTTAGCTGCCAGTACAAAGCAGCTACAGCCAACCAGGAGGTAGTTAACAAAAGGAGAGTAGAGATCATGACCAGCTCATCAAGCTTGGAGCTGCCAATGAAGAAACACTCCTACTACCATTAGAGGAGTTGGTTGAACTGGAAAAGGCAACCAGGCTGCAACAGGAAGCAGCACGGTTGGCCTTAGAGGAAGAAAGAGAAAAAGAACAGAGGGAAGCTGACATGCAGCTCAGGAGGGAAAGGATAGCCTTGCTAACCTTCAGAGGTTTCTCTCTTCAAGAGCTGTCTCCATATAATGATGAAACGATCCTATGGCTCTTCAACAAAGAGAAGGATCAATTGGAGAAAGAGAGAAAAAGAGCTGCAAGAGAGAAGTTGAGGGAGAAGAAGAAGAAGGAAGAAGAAGCAAAGGTCACTGCAACCAAGAAGATAGGTGAGAAAGCCTGGATGAAAGACTATCTCCGGGCTCACGGCTTCTCTGGAAGGCAGGTGGGTCCCATGTCTTAATGGAAACTCCAACGAATAGTCAGTGAAATCAAGGCTGATATTCGTTTGGGGAAAAGGAGAGAGATGTATAGAAGGGTAAAGGGGATGACCTTCACACCAACTACTCAACCCCAACCTGAACCAATTCCCTCTCCATTCACCATCAAAACTAAGCCTTACACTCCTGAACCCACACCTTTACCCACATCCACTTCCTCTCCACAACCACCCAATCTACCCATCCTTCAACCCAAAACACTTACCAGAACCACTACACCACATCCTACCCAACAACCTTCCAAACCATCCCCTCAGCCTTCCAAACATCTCTCCCTTGAAGAGTTTAAGGCAATCAAGACTAAGCTCACCAACTGCACAACTTTGAGTGACATCTCCTGTGAGGAAGATTATGTCAACTTAACCTATGTTGATGGATCTTCACATTCTCTCACAAGAGATCAGTTTCTTGATCTACTCAGAGGAACACTAGACCATGCTGCAGAATTTCTAGGCCTCAACTCGGACTCATTAAGATGAAAAGAAAAGACTAAGAAGGAAGCTGGTGACTCTACTGGATACAAGGAAAGAAGACAAGATTCCTAGTCAGTCTCTTGTGCCTAGAAAGAAAATAATCCAGTGGAGGTTCGATGAAGCTACTCACAAATTTGTTGTGGAAAGAGAGAATGGTGAAGTCACAACAAGGAAACTAACAAGTATTTAATCTCCTTGGTGTTGAAGGTTTTGAGGAGCAGAAACAAGTGAGGTTTTGGTAGCATCAGCCAAATCACTTAGACAAATTTGTTGGATCTTTCGAAGGAAGTAGAGTTCTTCCAAAGACAGAGTGAAAGATCAACTTCCAAAGACAAACTCTACTTCCGAAGTCAAAGTACTTACTTCCGAAGTTCAAGTCTAAGAGAAAAGATCAGAAGACAACTTCCGAAGTATGAAGAAAAGAAGAAGTACTCAAGCCTCGGAAGAAGTAGCTTCTTCCGAAGTGTAAGTGGCTTCGGAAGTACTTGTTCTTCCGAAGCCATTTAACCTTCGGAAGACACTGCTATGAACCAGTGGACATAAGTATGGTCTCTGACACTCCGCTGCAGACCTCTGATACTGCATGATGTTTTCTTAAAGAGCCATGTAGTTGACCATACTTATTCCACTGTTCACCTTTTTATGTTAGTACAAGTTACCAACTTTAGTTGGTAACAAAAGGTAAGTAAGAGACATGTCTTGACTACCATATTTCATATAAGACTTTATCCGAGATACCTTAAACTATAGATTTTTAGTATTTGCTTTAGTTAGAGGATTCCAGCTAGTATCAAAGTATATCCGGCTGTAGGTAGTATTATATATAGTTTCTTATTGTAACTCATAACAGTATGCTTATAAGAGTCTTGTAACATTTGAGTTGAGAAGCAATATATTCAAGTACCTTGAAAATTACTTCTTATGTTTGATTATTACTTATTACATTGTTATAAACTCTTAGAGACATTGCTTTCATCCGAGTGTTGTTTAAGTGAGTTTGAGAGATAACACAAGTCCATGACAATCAAAACAAGCTCAACTACACTATAGAAAACAACATAACATACCTTAAATAAAAAAAGATTGCAAACAATTCAAGCAAATAGTTGTCATACAAGACTAAACTCCAAAAACAAAAAGATAAATATTCAACTTAGAGAAAGTATTATATTGTAACACCCAGAAATTTTAAAAGATGTAAAATAAAGAATAAAAATGAAGGGAAAGAAGGAAATGCAATAAAACCCAAGTTGAGGGGTTACATGTGTAAAACATACAAAATAATATATTATATCTTGTACAAAAGGTGTTATGGCCACCCATAACACCTTGCACATAATTTTGTCTACGGTTTTAGAGAGAGAAAAAGCAGAAGCTTCGGGTTTTTTTACGAAGGAATAAGAGAAAATCGAATTCAAGGTAATAATTCGATTTTTCTTGGCTGGTTTTAGCCTCGATTTTATGCTTATGTGTGTTTGTTGGTGTTCGGGTGTGTGTTTTGGTGGGTTTTAGGTGTTTGAACTTATAGTGCATTCGGGTTGAAGAAGTCTATCCGAAGAGGCTGCCAAAGGTAAGTTTTGGAACCCACTTTTTACATGTTTTAACTAATTTTAGGGCTGGAAATGCATGTTTAAACGATTTTATGTTGTTGGGTGTGTATACTCGTATGTTTAAAAACTTTATAAATTGATTTTAAATAATTTTAAGTTATTTTACAAGTCATTTAAATAAATATTCAACTATCTTTATCAATTTTTAACTAATTAATTATTAAGTTAATTATTTCTTCTCACACATTATACTTAATCTTTATTAAATCAATAAATTAAATTATTGAATCAATCATTATCGTTCTCAATCTTAATAGATTTATTCTATCTTTATTGGACCAAATCGATTGCATCATTATATTTTATTTGACTTAATTATTAAAATCCCCAAATTTCAATTGAAACTCTAGTTCATATTTACTCTTGAATCATATCATTATACTACCCCTAAGACATCATCCCTTAGGTTGAATCGTGAAGGAAACGTTAGAGTAATCTCATCTTCTTATTGTTATCTTAATTGTACTTTGTAGCATGTGAGATTTCCATGTGAGTTCTCCATGCCTCTTTTTACTTTATTTCATAACTTTTTGGGTGAAACATGTTAACTTTATAAACTTACACTTGTAAACATCTTGATACTTGTAAATGCACATGCAATTCATCTTTACCTTTTGTCATGGTTATTGGTATTATTGTGAGTGTTATATGAGATACATTATATGTTGACAATCATTAACTATTGCTAGCCTGGAGATGTCATAGATCTATGGGCCTGACAAGCCTATTTGGTGCTAAAGCCAATGTATTGTCGGCTTGTGATGACGTATGATTTGTTCATCATGGGAACCAAGTACACTTAGCTAATCGTTATAACTTGTAATCTTAATCTTGGTCAAGGTTTGATTATAGCTATATGTGTTCTATAAACTTGCATAATTCATAACAATTGACATAAATTGCTACTTGTAAATCTTTATATATATATATATATATATATATATATATATTATATATATATATATATATATATATATATTATATATATATATATATTATATATATATATATATATATATATATATATATATATATATGCTTAACCCTTTATTTTTAACATGTTTCAGGATTGCCACTTGTGGAATTCTTCTTGCTTATATAGGACTTGGACTTAATTAAATAAATATATTATGTTGTTGTTTAATTCTTTTTTGTATTATAATGACTTAATTGTCTAGTATTATTCAATGAAAAATGGTTTTTAATATTATTTCAACTTTTTTAATTCCATGAGCTATGAACAATCGTTTCACATTCATCCACCTCGATGATTCCGTCGTTAGTCGGGGTGTGACACTATATTTTGGGGGAGATAGCATACTTATTTACAAACGCTTTATTATTATAAATTGTGTATAGTGTAAGATAGTGTGTTATACCTTAGAAGCCCTTACACTTTCGGATCGTTAATATTGGTAATTAGCGGGAAATTTTGGGTAGTACTACTGCGTCTGACGAGCCCCACCTATGCGACTCGAGTTCAAACGGGTGAAATTTTGTCCTAAACACAAACATTGTCATTACCTGGTAAGTCATGACGGGAGGCAACAAACGAAACACAATCAGCTTTGATCGCGAAATCACTATGCTTATTACTTATGAATATAGACTAACTATCTATTTCAATGCACTTTTTATGTTTTATAAATATTATGGATTATGTTAAACATAAACTCTTGACTCACCAACCATTGTGTTGACTCTTTTATTATATTATTCTTAGGTTGTTAACTTTGGTTGCTAGTTGGAGCAATGTCACACCTCGACCGACGGTAGAATTATCGAGGTGGACGAATGTGAAACGATTGTTCATAGCTCATGGAATTAAATAAGTTGAAATAATATTAAAATCTATTTTTCATTGAATAATAATAAACAATTAAGTCATTACAATACAACAAAGATTTAAACAACAACATAAGATATTTGATTAAACTAAGTCCTAGTCCTATATGAGCAAGAAGAATTTCTAAGTAGCAATCCTGAAACATGTTAAAAATAAATGATCAACTTTGAAAGTTGGTGAGTTTTCAATGGTTTAATATACATAAATATATCAAAAGATTTACAAGTAGCAATTCATGTCAATGGTTATGAATTATGCAAGTTTATATAACACATATAGCTACAATCAAACCTTAACCAAGATTAAGATTACAAGTTAATAACGATTAGCTAAGTGTACTTGGTTCCCATGATGAACAAGCATACGTCATCAGGAGCCGGCAATAATATCAGCTTTAGCATCAAATAGGTTTTTCAGGCCCATAGATCTATGACGTCACCAGGCTAGCAATAGTTAATGATTGTCAACATATATTGTATCTTATATAACACTCACAATAAACCAATAACCATGAAAAAAGTAAAGATGAATTTCATGTGCATTTACAAGTATCAAGATGTTTACAAGTGTAAGTTTATAACGTTAATATGTTTCACTTCAAAAACGTGTGAAATAAAGTAAAAAGGGGCATGGATAACTCATATTGTATAATGATGGTTGTAGAGTACATAAGAGAGATTGGATGTTCAAAAGTCAAAGGTGATATCCTAAAGGATAAAAAGAAACAATAACTTGAGGTCAAAAATTTTTACAAGCAGTTAGGCCATTTAGAAATGCCAAAAAGTGAAAGGTAGTTTGAAAAAGAATTATTGCACCAGTTTTAGATTCTGGACAGAATGTTTGGTACATGTTTGAATAGATTTTAAAAATAGAAAACGGTTTAATAAAATTATAAAAATTTATACTTGACTAGTTCAGAGTCTTCTGGACAAATTTCGTTTAGAAATATTTATATGAAAAACTCGTAAATAAGTTAAAACTGCAGCACAAGATAGAATGTGCTGAAATGCACACTTATCTTGTGAAGGCTATTTTTGAGTCGTCCGATTGAGTCTGAAGACGTTTAAACTGTCGTTGAAAATTTATTCGATAAACTTAATATTGGTGTCTGATTTTACTCAAATTTAGTTTTTTATGACCAAGTTATGGTTAGTTTAATTCTGACTATATTCTGCCAAATATGTAAGGCACTTATGTGCACTTTTAAAATTGCTAAAACATGAAACGGGTTAGAACAAACTTATTATATTGATTTATGATATATTAGACTTCATTTGAGTTATATAAAAATATTCCAAGACTTTGGCATAGCCATCACTTAGGGAAATAATCTTGTGGAATAACCGAATGCGGCGACATAGTCGTCCATATGCAAACAAGATTCTTTGTTTACTTTAACTTGATTTAGGAATGTTCGTGATTGTTATAAGGTTAGTGAATGTTTGAAGGTTAATGATTAAATGATAATGATTAAAATTAAAAGAGATTTAGTAGAAGAAAGAATAAAAGTAAGAATATAAAGTCATAAGAATACTTAGATGTTAGGATGATTTAAACAATATAGAAATACATAATATAAGAACAATATAAGATTACCTTAGTATTAGAAACTTCTTGAAATTACTTCTAAAAAGAAATTTTTGAAATTGATTAAAACCAATGGATGAAAGAAAGATACGTGAGTGAGATTTTTGAAGAATGACCAAATGAAAAGTGAGACCTAAAGCTTGCTTTTATAGTTGAGGTTAGGAGGAGGTTATGAATGATGTTAATGATGAGTTACAAGTATTTTAAAAGGGAGTTATGATTAGAATTTAAAATAATTATAAAATTAAATAATTAAATAAATAAAATAATAATTACAATTTAAACTCTAAATTTAAATGAACAACTTCGTTGTTATTAAATCTTTATAGACTTTATAAGTCTCAAAAGAACTTGTAATTTAATTATTTGTTTTTAGTTAATTATTTAATAATCTTTTACCATTTATAAAATTTATTTTATAAATTATAGAATTTAAGTTAACTTTATTAAGTGACACATTTATTATTTTTGCAACATAAAAATAAATAAAATGACTAAATAATAAATTTGATTTACAAGATTGACTCAAACGGGTTTGGGTTTGGGTTTATACTTTGAAAATAATAAATTTGATTTACAAGTTGAATCAAACGGGTTTGGGTTTGGGTTTATACTTTGAAAATATACGGTTGTTACAAGCAATCACAAGT
>CM046443.1:11934976-12077055 GCA_025506515.1 Flaveria trinervia | reverse complement strand
CTTGGGCGCATAGGCACTATTGGGGCGCATGTCCCTACACTTAGTCGTCCGACTATTATTTTCTAGGCGTATGGACAACTGTTAGGCGCATGGGCTGTACTTATCATTTCTAAGGTAATCTTAGGCGCATGGAATACTGTTTGGGAGCATGGATCACACTTAGTTCTTACTATGGCATTTTCAGGCGTATGAACCTTATTTAGGCGCATGGACCTTCTGTACTATATGTTTCCAGTATGTTTTCAACCCAAATCATCGAATCTATCCGTTCTCAGCTAATGTGGCTATTCTAGCATGAATAACCTATAAGCCTACAAGAATCACATTCATTCATGCACAATGCACACGGGTAAACATACATGAACTTTATAAAACCATTTTAATACATTTCAGCCCCAAAGATTCATTTAACACAAGTAAAACCGGGGTCTAGAACTCACCTAATGCAACTTGGGTGCTTCTTCCTTTATACCCCGCTTTCAATGAGTTCAAACACCTAAAAACAACACCACACACGCACACCCGAGCACAAACACAACACATAAGCACATAAGCATGAAACCGAGATAAAACCCGTCATAAACATATAAAAACCACGAATTCTTACCTTGAATTCGACTTCTCTTCTTCTTCTTATCTTCAACCAAGAGTTTTTCTCTGCTCTCTCTCTTCAAAACTGAAGAAGATGGTGATGTGAAAAGAGGGTGGGCGGCCATGCCCACCTTTACACCAACTTTACAAGATTTTTGTCCTTTCTACACTTTTAGTCCCTTCACTTGGACTTAATTGCCCTTTCTTTCTTTTATTCTTTATTTCTTGTCTTTTAAAATAACCGGATGTTACAATATATTATACTTCATTTTTAAAATATTGTATTATAAGATTTTTATAATAAATAATTTTAAGTTCAAAACTTTATAAAATGATTTTAAATAATTTTAAAGTCATTTAAATAAGTATTTAATAAATTATCTTTATCAATAACTAATTATTATTTCTTTTCAAACTTAATTTCTATTAACTCAATAACATAAATTGTTGAGACCTTTTTAATCATTCTTGGACTTAATTGATTTATAATATCTTTATTAAACCAAAATGTAAACGATTCATTATTTTATTTAATTATTTAAATCCCCAAATCCCAATTGAAACCCTAGTTCATATCTAACTATTAATCTTATTATTAAACTTAATCTTGGAATCAATACATTTAGGTAACTTGTAAAAGAAATCGTAGGAGCCTCGTTTAATCTCTTATCATCATTCTTATACTTATTTTCCATGTGAGTATTTCTATACCTCTTTTTCATATTTTCACACATTGGGGTGAAACATGTTACTTTATAATCATTGCACTTGTAAACGTTTGATTCTTGTAAACTTATGGCAATTACTTGTGTGTTGTAGTTAGTTGAACCTTGTAGCTACCATGTAATGTCGAATATATGTACAACCATTAACTATTGCTAGCCTGGCGACGTCATAGATCTATGGGTCTGACAAACCTTCTTGGTTGATCCAAGTACACTTAGCTAATCATATATACTTGTAAACGTTTGAGACTTGTAAAACTTTGTCAAGGTTTGATTGTGCATTCTGTCTTACATCCCTAGTTACTTTGTTCTCTAACTTACAACATGAATTACCATATTTTATATACTTATGTATTGAAAACTATGGAAATCTCACTAACTTTTAAAGTTGATCTTTTATTTTTAACATGTTTCAGGTTCGTGCTCATATAAGACTTGGACTTAGTTTAACTTAACATGTTATTTCTTTGTTTGAAGCTTTTATATTGTATGAACTTATTTGTCTTGTAATGTTTTAATAAATAATGATATTTAATAATATTTCAACTTAATTAGTTCTATGTGCTATGAGCAATCGTCACCCATTCGTCCGCACCGATGATTCCGCCGTCGGTCGGGGTGTGACATTTTACATATAAATATAGATTATGTAAATAATATTATTGTTTTTAATACTTACACCCTTAGCCCTATATACTTTACCTTTAATATTTTTTACAATATATTTTTATATAATTATAGATATTACCTTAAACTTGTTTTTTTAATCTAAGATATAAAAGTGATTAACAGAGAGGGTCATATATGGTTAGTGATTAAATTTTATTACATAAATAGTCCTTTAAAGGTAAAAAGACATAATTTTTATATGATAGTGATTAAATTTTATTCCGGTGGTATAAATTTTTTGCTCGATAATGTAAATTTTTATATAATTATCAAGTTCGCCCCCCTAAAAATTAATTTCGCTCCCACGACCTTACGAGAGTGTTCAAGCTCCACCACTATGTACGTGAAGTGTAAAACATTAAAATTAATAACTAAGTTGATTTAAGACTTACGCATTTTGACGTGGCTGGTAAACTTAAAATTTAGGCATCAAAACGTGGAATCACATAAGCACATTGCGACTTGTTAACTCAGAAGTGTAAAACAAAAGTTTATAAAAGATGAAAAGTATAAGGGACCAAAGTTGAAAGTAAAAAATTATAAGAATATAATTATAAATGATTTAAAGATATTAGGGTTAAAAGTAAAAAAACTATAGTTAAAAAACCAATGGGTGGATATTAACATAATAATATTAATATAAATTTAATAATACAAATTCAAATTAGTTAAAGAATAATTATTAAAATATAATAATAATAATAGTAATAATTATATCTTTATTAAAATATAATAATTTAAAAATATTTATGTATAACAAAATTTAAAATAAAATCTAATTACGAAAAACGTCCTTTAATTAGGTTTAAAGTTTCAAAAATAGTCCTTTAAGCGATAGAAAGACTAAAATGCCATTGACTTAACGAAGAAACCTAACGCCTGTTAGCATAAAAGACATAATCTGTTATGAAAAGTATATATAAAGGATGATTAGATAATTTTTTAAAGATAAAAGATGATACCGCTTGTAACACCTGGTTATTTATTTATTTTGAAGCCGACGAATGAAGAAAAAGAAATAAAGTCCAAAGTCGAGGGACCAAACTCGTCAACGAGAGAAAGTTGGGTAGGTGGTGATATTTGAAGGGAGAGGGCAGCCATTACCCGCTCCCCACACTCAAATTTTCAGCAGAGAGAGAAAGAAGAGAGAAAAAGGAAGAAAAGTTAGTTCAGGTGGATTCAAGGGTACCAAATCGTCGTGTAGCTACGAATCTCAGATGGCGTCTTCGGTGACTTCCATTGCATAACCGCCTCCTTTTTCGGGTCCACCATGATTCCGTCAGGATTCACCACATGACCTAAGAATTGAACTTCGCGCAACCAGAACGTGCACTTGGAGAATTTGGCATACAACTTCTCCCTTCTTAATGTCTCCAACACCTCCCGAATGTGACCGGCATGCTCTTCTTCGCTCTTCGAGTAGATCAGGATATCATCAATGAACACAATCACTGATCTATCCAACATCGGCCGGCACACTCGATTCATCAAATCCATAAAGGCAGCTGGCATGTTAGTTAGACCAAAAGACATAACGAGGAACTCGTAGTGTCCATAACACGTACGAAAATCTGTCTTAGGAATGTCTTGTTCCTTCACCTTCAATTGATGGTAGCTAGATCGTAGATCTGTTCTCGAGAACCAACTGGCACCTTGGAGCTGGTCGAACAAGGCATCAATCCTTGGTAACGGGTATCGATTCTTCACCCTCAACTTGTTCAGCTCTCGATAGTCAATGCACATTCGTATACTTCCGTCCTTTTTCTTTACAAATAATATTGGAGCACCCCACGGAGAGATACTTGGTCGAATGAATCCCTTATCCATTAACTCCTGCAATTGGCTCATGAGTTCCTTCATCTCAGTCAGAGCTAATCGATATGGTGCTTTGGCAACCTGTCACACCCCAACCTTGACGGCGGAAACGTCGAGGAGTGAGAGTTAAGATCGTTCACAGCCACATAACGTTATTAATACCCAAATATAAATTATTCATGACGTTCAATTGTATCATTACAAGCTTAAGTCTCAAAGAAACAAACAAAATAACATAAAAGATAACAAGTCTTTCTTATTTCATTATTTATCTAGGTCCATTCCTAGATGTGCAAGCTTCAAAGAGTAGATAATCAAACTTGGGCGTTTCCTGAAACATGTTAAAAATAAGGGTCAACAATAATGTTGGTGAGCATTCCATAGTTTTAAATACATAGGTTATAAAAAGATGGCAATTCAAGTTATAAGTTAGTGAATAAAGTGATTAGGGATGTTATGAACAATGCAACAATCAAACCTCGACAAAATTTTACAAGTCTCAAACGTTTACAAGATTATACGATGAGCTAAGTTTACTTGGATCAACCAAAGCAGGCCTGTCTTGTCCATAGATCTATGACTTCGCTGGGCTAGCAATAGTTAATGATTGTACATATAATGCCATAACATGGTAACTACAAAAGTTCAACTAACCACAACTTTACATGATGAATTGCCATAAAGATTACAAGTCTTAAATAAGTTTACAAGTGCAATGATAATAAGTTAACATGTTTCACCCCAAAGTGTGAAAATAAGCAAAAAGGGGTATGGAAATACTCACTTAATCAAATGTATATATGTGTTGATTAATAAGAAAGATATAATAATCGACACTCCAACGTAAACTCTCACAATGCACCTAAAATAAATGTATATTTAAAGATTAAAGTTTTAATTGAACAACGTTTAGCAATTTAACGTGGACTAGGGTTCTAAGTCGAATTTGGGGCTTGTCAAATAATCATATCTAATAAATTTATATTTAAAATATTTATATATATATTTATATATTTTTATTCAAGTTGTGTAAAGAACTAATTATAATGATTAACAAGGTTACATGTAAACTAACCAAATTAATTAGAAATGGATTTTTGAACCAATAATAATTTACTAATTATTATTTTTAATCCATGTTACTTAAAAAATTATTCAAACAAATTTTGCTAAAAATGTTTTATCAATAACAATATTTTTGTTTAGATTTTAAAAAATTTATAGAGAATCTTTGGAAGTTTTTAAAATATTTGGAATTTATAAAAATAATCTTTATACATATTAAAAGTTTTATGAAATTAGTTTTAGGCTAAAAAAACCTTTAAAAACAAAACATGAGGGTGCCCGGGTTCGAACCCGGGACCTCATGTTAGGGGCATTGTGACTTAACCAGTGAACCAGGCTTCCAGCCGCGGTTTTACTTGGTTTAAAATTCTTTTAAACACAAAGTAATAGATTTCCCCCTTTTTCTTAGAACCCTAAATCAATTTGACCATAAATTGAAAGCCAATTTGTTTGTGTTAATGGATACAACCATGGGGCTTTGATTCCCCTTGTAATTATGAACAATATGATGTGACTAATTACCCGTTTTGATCAAGGATTGAAGATGACAAGACGAATGTTTATCGCGGCTGGAGTTGAGTCGTTGGGTGGGCAATCGGTAAAGATAATCAAATTAACTTCGTGGGTAGCTTCGTATGATCAACCAGACCAAAAGCCCTTTATCAATTGCAGCTTAGGTGTGTCGGAAGGTGCAAGTCGGTAGTGTTGCAGGCTGCGGCTTAGAGAGAATCAATTGGGGTGTTTTGTGTTTGTTTCAGGTACGAATGAGGGTTGTACAGGTTAGAGTTAGTTAAACGTTCGATCAAGTGAAGTTAATTGCATAATTATTGATGTTTAAGGCTCGAACGCCTCTATGATTAAAAGCTTCGGTTACCCACTCGATTGGGTTTAGTAACCGATGTTTAAATGCAAATACGGTTCATATTGGGGTTTTTACTTAAGCACTTGCGGGCCTTGATGCAAGACATGAGTTAACCCTTTAAGATCCTCAGGAAAAACTTCAGGAAAGTCTCGCACAACAGGAATGTCCTTCAACTCCTTACCCTTGGCTTTCGTATTAACTACATATGCCATGAAAGCCATGTAGTTTTTACTTAAGCACTTGCGGGCCTTGATGCAAGACATGAGTTTGAGTCTTGAGATGATTTCTCCCCAAAGACCCTTAAGGTATCACCAGTCGGTAAAGGAATTCGGATACACTTCTCAAAGCATAAAATTTACGCACGTTGCTTGGCTAACCAATCCATACCAATGATAACATCAAAGCTTCCCAGATGCATAGGAATAAGGTCGACGAAGAACTCGTGTTCGTTAAGGATCAAGGTGCAGTCACGTATTACGACGTCAACGACAATAGATTTTCCATCGGCGACCTCGACCGTGAAAGATCTCTCCAGATTAGCACGCGGTTTAGAAAGTATAGGCTCGAATTCCAAGGACAAGAAACTCCTATCGGCACCCGAATCAAACAATACAGAAGCATAATGACTATTTACAAGATACATACCTGTTTGGTAAGAATCCATTATGGTATGATGAACACAGATAGGAAAATTTTATAAGACAATAGACGATTTAAAAGAGTTCGACGACGTACCATTCATCACGTCGTTGTTGGCTTGAGCTTGGTTAGCATTGATGTTGAAAGCCCTTCCACGAGCCGGTGGCACAGTTCCCGTGTTGCGAGGACATTGCGGACGAATATGACCAGGCTCGCCACAGTTATAGCAGGTTCGATTAGTAAGCATGGCCGTGTTGTTTGGCGCACGAAGGCAAGTAGTTACCAAGTGGTCCTACTTCCCACACAATGAGCAGACTCGGCATGGAATGTTGCTTGAATGATGGTACTTGCACGTGTTACACATAGGGTGTGGACCAACATAAGCTTTAGCCATGGGAGCTTGATTTGCAACCACCATTTGTTTTTGAGGGGCATTTGGTGCGGTCACAGCGTAGTTGCGTGTCGGGGTGAACTTACGCTTCTTGTTTTGAGAAGATGACTCGGCCTTTACCTCCTTTGTTGCCTCGGGTGTCACCTTTGCCATAGCCTTGGAACCCTTCGCCGACATCGTGCCAGCTCTTATATGATTCTCGGTGAGCTGTGCAGTGATAGTAATCGCCTCCTCCAAAGTTGTGGGCCTACTACCCACCACAGCATCTTGAATTTGAGGTGGCACCCCCTTGATAAATTTCTCGATGTTACGGGCACGGTGTCCACCATGTGTGGTAGAAGCATACTCAACTCATGATGCCGGGTGGAATAAGCCAAGTGATTCCCACCATCTTGTTTAAGGTTCCAGAACTCCTCCTCCAGCTTTTGCAACTCGCTTCTTGGGCAGAACTTTTGGATCATAATATCCTTGAATTCCTCCCAGGGCATCGCCATTGCAACCTCAGTTCCCCGGTTTCTCTTTTCACTATTCCACCAAGTTAGCGTTCGTTGTTGAAGAACACTTGTGGCATAGCGAACCTTGAGCTCGTCAGGGCACTCGCTAATAATAAATGTGTTCTCCATACTCTCAAACCAATCGAGAAGTCCAGTGGCTCCTTCTTTTCCACTAAAACTAGTGGGTTTGCACGAGTTGAAGTGTTTGAAAGTGCAAGTACGATTGTTCCCTTGTTGATTATTCCCGTTTTGATTGTTGCTATTGTCTCCATTAGCACCACTATTGTTCCCATTGGTGTTGTTATTGCTATTAGCCATTAGTGTGCCATTAAGTTCAGCAACCATAGTCGGAAGAACGACCGCCATTTGTCGGGCAATCATGGCAGCTAGCTTACGGTCGGAACTTCCACGCTTTCCATGGTGACGAGACATGCTGGAATATGCAAATGAGTTAGACACGAGAAATAGAAATACAAGGATTATAATTTAACAAGGATAAGGCAAGAATTGCAAGGTACTTGGAATGGTTCCATTTGGTAACGCATTACCATTTGGAAACGTTGACACGTCAAGGTAAAATGACCCATTCGACTTAGAAGTTTGTGCATGTTGACCATAGTTTATCACTCATCCTGGAAATCCCCAGGTAAGCATAACTAGTCCCGTAGGATTTATGCGATATGCTTGCCTTAGCCCGAAGGCCTTTTGCCAGGAAATCCAGAATACAGGTGTCTATGTGTCACACAAATTTCTTAGGTTCATGATATCAAAACCTTGATGATATTTATATAGATTAGACATAATGTCTAAAGATCCAAGTCATAACCTAAGTATAAGATTTCACGTGTCGGTGAGAATAAGGTTAAGAGATTTCATGTTCGGGGAGAGTCAAGAGTCAAAGCTAAATTTAGGGAGACAAGTAACAATGTTTAGGCAATCCTATGCTAAGGCATCAAATTACATAAGTGGGCATAACATTATGTAGCTTGCAAATAAGATCATATTTCTATAAGGTTCATGCATACTATAGTCTAGGTCACCATTTCTAATAACCTAGATCCCTATAGTTATAGGCTCTGATACCAATCTGTCACACCCCAACCTTGACGGCGGAAACATCGAGGAGTGAGAGTTAAGATCGTTCACAGCCACATAACGCTATTAATAACCCAAATATAAATTATTCATGACGTTCAATTGTATCATTACAAGCTTAAGTCTCAAAGAAACAAACAAAATAACATAAAAGATAACAAGTCTTTCTTATTTCATTATTTATCTAGGTCCATTCCTAGATGTGCAAGCTTCAAAGAGTAGATAATCAAACTTGGGCGTTTCCTGAAACATGTTAAAAATAAGGGTCAACAATAATGTTGGTGAGCATTCCATAGTTTTAAATACATAGGTTATAAAAAGATGGCAATTCAAGTTATAAGTTAGTGCATAAAGTGATTAGGGATGTTATAAACATGCAACAATCAAACATCGACAAAATTTTACAAGTCTCAAACGTTTACAAGATTATACGATCAGCTAAGTTTACTTGGATCAACCAAAGCAGGCTTGTCTTGCCCATAGATCTATGACTTCGTTGGGCTAGCAATAGTTAATGATTGTACATATAACGCCATAATATGGTAACCACAAAAGTTCAACTAACCACAACTTTACATGAGAATTGCCATAAGATTACAAGTCTCAAATAAGTTTACAAGTGCAATGATAATAAGTTAACATGTTTCACCCCAAAGTGTGAAAATAAGCAAAAAGGGGTATGGAAATATTCACTTAATCAAATGTATATATGTGCTGATTAATAAGAAAGATATAATAATCGACACTCCAACGTAAACTCCACAATGCACCTAAAATAAATGTATATTTAAAGATTAAGTTTTAATTGAACAACGTTTAGCAATTTAACGTGGACTAGGGTTCTAAGTCGAATTTGGGGCTTGTCAAATAATCATATCTAATAAATTTATATTTAAAATATTTATATATATTTATTATTTTTATTCAAGTTATGTAAAGAACTAATTATAATGATTAACAAGGTTACATGTAAACTAACCAAATTAATTAGAAATGGATTTTTGAACCAATAATAATTTACTAATTTTTATTTTTAATCCATGTTACTTAAAAAATTATTCAAACAATTTGCTAAAAATATTTTATCAATAACAATATTTTTGTTTAGATTTTAAAAAATTTATAGAGAATCTTTGGAAGTTTTTAAAATATTTGGAATTTATAAAAATAATTTTTATACATATTAAAATTTTATGAAATTAGTTTTAGGCTAAAAAACCTTTAAAAAAAAACATGACGGTGCCCGGGTTCGAACCCGGGACCTCATGTTAGGGGCATTGTGACTTAACTAGTGAACCAGGCTTCCAGCCGTGGTTTTACTTGTTTAAAATTCTTTTAAACACAAAGTAATAGATTTCCCCCTTTTCTTAGAACCCTAAATCAATTTGACCACAAATTGAAAGCCATTTGTTTGTGTTAATGGATACAACCATAGGGCTTTGATTCCCCTTGTAATTACGAACAATATGATGTGACTAATTACCCGTTTTGATCAAGGATTGAAGATGAACAAGACGAATGTTTGTCACGGCTGGAGTTGAGTCGTTGGGTGGGCAATCGGAAAAGATAATCAAATTAACTTCGTGAGTAGCTTCGTATGATCAACCAGACCAAAAGCCCTTTATCAATTGCAGCTTAGGTGTGTCAGAAGGTGCAAGTCGGTAGTGTTGCAGGCTGCGGCTTAGAGAGAATCAATTGGGGTGTTTTGTTTTGTTTCAGGTACGAATTGAGGGTTGTACAGGTTAGAGTTAGTTAAACGTTCGATCAAGTGAAGTTAATTGCATAATTATTGATGTTTAAGGCTCGAATGCCTCTATGATTAAAAGCTTCGGTTACCCACTCGATTGGGTTTAGTACCGATGTTTAAATGCAAATACGGTTCATATTGGGGTTCGAAACGAGTTCAAGACGGTTAGGGGACGGTTTTAGATCAAGAAACATCAAGTTTTGGCGGTTTTAGAGGTGGCCGGAATCGCGGCCGACGGTGGCCGGTGATCGGCCGGAAAAACGGGGTTAGAGGGGGGTTTGGGTTGGTTTTTGAATAGTTACACAATTAGCTCCTCAACTTTTGAGGGCTTATTATTTTATGCATTAAACTTTCTTTTTAAGTTTATAAATTGACAAAAACAATCCCTAAACTTAATTCACTTTAAGTTTTAAATATTTTTCCTTATTTTAAGTTTAAAAATTTTCATATATTATTGTTATTATTATTTCCATTATTATTATTATTATTATAATACTTATTTATTAATATTAACAACTTTCAAATTAAAAAAAAATTAAAGACAAATTAAAACAATAACATAAGTAGCCCAAAAGTTTAATAAATGCCATCAATAGTCCTTACAAGTATCAACGACGTTAACTTTTAATTTAGCCAACAATTCAAGATGTTACAGTCTCCCCTACTTGAAAGAATTTCGTCCCGAAATTAAGAATGAATTAGGCGAACAAATGCGGGTATTTTTCCTTCATGTGGTCTTCACGCTCCCAAGTAAACTCAGCTCCACACTTATTCTCCCAACGAACCTTGACAATTGGAGTAGTTGTGGTTCTTGTTTTCTTCATAATGCGGTCCATAATCTGAACGGGTTTCTCAACAAAGTGCAATGACTCGTCGACCTGGATGTCTTCCAATGAGCATGCAGACTCTCGGCGGTCAAACACTTTCTCAAATTTGAGACATGGAATACAGGATGAACTCCACTAAGGTCGGAAGGTAGTTCCAGTTTATAAGCCACCTTTCCAGTCCTTTTCAAGATTTTGAAAGGTCCTACAAATCTTGGAGCTAGTTTACCCTTCTTTCCAAAGCCAACAACACCTTTCCACGGTGAAACTTTAAGAAAAACCATGTCGCCAACTTGGAACTCCAACGGCTTACGACGCTTATCGGCGTAACTCTTTTGTCGACTTCTTGCCACTTCAAGGTTCTTGCGGATTGTAGAGACTTTATCGGTCGTTTCTTGTATATGTTCAGGACCAGTGATGAAATTTTCACCAACGTCGGTCCAGCAGATCGGTGATCGGCATTTACGACCATACAAAGCCCCGAATGGTGCCATTTTGATACTTGAGTGATAACTATTGTTTACGAAAATTCCGCGAGTGGTAAATGCGTATCCCAATCGCCACCAAAATCAAGGACACAAAGACGCAGTAAATCCTCGAGGGTTTGGATTGTTCGTTCGGTTTGCCCATCGGTTTGAGGATGGTAAGCCGTACTTAAATCCAATTGAGTACCCGAGTTCTTGCATCGATGACCAAAAATGCGAAGTGAAACGAACATCTCGATCGGAAATAATATGCAATGGCACGCCATGATGACTCACAATTCGTCAACATAGATTCGAGCCAACTTTGAAACCTTGTACGTATCTCGTATGGGTATGAATGTGCTGTCTTGGTCAAACGGTCAACAATGACCCATATGCTATCATGACCACGAGGTGTACGAGGTAACTTGGTTATGAAATCCAGGATATATGTTCCCATTTCCACATAGGGATTTCAGGTTGCTCAAGTAAACCACTTGGTCGTTGATGTTCGGCTTTGACCCTTGCACACGTGAGACACTTGGAAACATAAGTCGCGATATCTTCTTCATTCCAGGCCACCAAATTGACCACGCAGGTCCATGTACATCTTATCGGAGCCAGGATGAACGGAGTATCGGGTTTGATGAGCTTCGTTCATAATGAAGTGCCGAAGGTTGTCACGATTCGGGATCCAGAGTCGATTCAAGAAGTACCACATGCCGTTTGGTTTTGTCTCCAATTGTGACCGAACGTTAGTCATCAAATCTTCATCTTTCCCTTTGTCGGTTAGTGCCGCTTGTTGAGCCTCGCGAATGCATAACTCGAGGTCACTATCGATCCTTATGTTTTGGAGCATGATAGTAGCCTCGTTGACACCCACATGAATCTCGGTATCAATTCTCCTAGCGTATCAAACCATTGCCTTCGATCTCGGATTTCTTGAAGAGAGACAGTCTTGTTGTGGACCTTGCGACTTAGTGCGTCGGCTACAACATTCGCCTTTCCAGGGTGATAGCGAATGTCGCAGTCGTAGTCGCTAATCAACTCGATCCAACGTCTTTGTCTCATGTTGAGATCCTTTTGATTGAACACGTGTTGGAGACTCTTATGATCGGTGTAGACTATGCATTGCGTCCCATATAAATAGTGTCGCCAAACCTTCAATGCGAAAACCACAGCACCAAGTTCAAGATCATGAGTTGTGTAGTTCACTTCATGAACCTTCATTGCCTCGACGCGTATGCTATAACTTTGCCTCGTTGCATGAGAACACAACCAAGACCTTGATTAGAAGCATCACAATATACAGTAAAGTCATCGTTTCCATCAGGAAGTGTGAGAATAGGAGCGTTACACAACTTGCGTTTCAATGTCTCGAAAGCCTCTTCTTGCTCGGGTCCCCATTCAAAGAGTCGATTCTTTTGGGTTAGCGCCGTTAATGGTTTAGCAATCTTTGAGAATTTGCTATGAACCTACGGTAATATCCCTCTAAACCCAGAAAAGAACGAACCTCGGTTGGGGTTGTGGGAACACACCAATTCTTCACAGCTTCAATTTTGGCAGATCCACGTGAATTCCTTGGCTATTCACCACATGCCCTAAGAATTGAACTTCCTCCAACCAAAATTCACACTTGGAAAGCTTGGCGTATAATTGCTCCTTCTTCAAAAGCCCAAGTACTTGTCGCAAGTGTGTCTCGTGATCAATTTTTGTCTTGGAATAAATAAGGATGTCATCAATAAACACGATCACGAATTTATCCAAATACGGTTTACATACTCGATTCATGAGATCCATGAACACAGCAGGCGCATTGGTCAGACCAAAAGGCATGACCATGAACTCGTAGTGTCCATATCGAGTACGAAAAAGCAGTCTTTGGAATGTCATCATCATGACACGTAATTGATGATACCCAGAACGTAGATCGATCTTTGAGAATTGAGTTGCTCCTTGAAGTTGATCGAAGAGGTCATCGATTCGAGGAAGAGGGTATCGGTTTTTGATAGTAAGCTTGTTGAGTTCGCGGTAATCAATGCACATACGAAATGAACCATCCTTTTTCTTCACAATAGTACAGGTGCGCCCCACGGTGATGAACTAGGGCGAATAAAACCCTTATCGGTCAACTCTTGCAGTTGACTAGTGAGTTCTTGCATTTCAGAAGGGCAAGACGATAAGGCGATTTAGCCACAGGGTTTGCACCAGGGATTAAATCAATCTTGAACTCAACTTCTCGCACGGGAGGTAACCCTTTAAGATCCTCGGGAAAACTTCGGGAAAGTCTCGCCACAACAGGAATGTCCTTCAACTCCTTACCCTTGGCTTTCGTATTAACTACATATGCCATGAAAGCCATGTAGTTTTTACTTAAGCACTTGCGGGCCTTGATGCAAGACATGAGTTTGAGTCTTTGAGATGATTTCTCCCCAAAGACCCTTAAGGTATCACCAGTCGGTAAAGGAATCGGATACACTTCTCAAAGCATAAAATTTCCGGACGTTGCTTGGCTAACCAATCCATACCAATGATAAAATCAAAGCTTCCCAGATGCATAGGATAAGGTCGACGAAGAACTCGTGTTCGTAAGCTCAAGGTGCAGTCACGTAATACGACGTCAACGACAATAGATTTTCCATCGGCGACCTCGACCGTGAAAGATCTCTCCAGATTAGCACGCGGTTTAGAAAGTATAGGCTCGAATTCCAAGGACACGAAACTCCTATCGGCACCCGAATCAAACAATACAGAAGCATAATGACTATTTACAAGATACGTACCTGTTTGGTAAGAATCCATTATTGGTATGATGAACACAGATAGGAAAATTTTATAAGACAATAGACGATTTAAAAGAGTTCGACGACGTACCATTCACCACGTCGTTGTTGGCTTGAGCTTGGTTAGCATTGATGTTGAAAGCCCTTCCACGAGCCGGTGGCACAGTTCCCGTGTTGCGAGGACATTGCAGACGAATGACCGGCTCGCCACAGTTATCGCGGGTTCGATTAGTAAGCATGGCCGTGTTGTTTGGCGCACGAAGGCAAGTAGTTACCAAGTGGTCGTACTTCCCACACAATGAGCAGACTCGGCATGGAATGTTGCTTGAATGATGGTACTTGCACGTGTTACACATAGGGTGTGGACCAGCATAAGCTTTAGCCATGGGAGCTTGATTTGCAACCACCATTTGTTTTTGAGGGGCATTTGGTGCGGTCACAGCGTAGTTGCGTGTCGGTGTGAACTTACGCTTCTTGTTTTGAGAAGATGACTCGGCCTTTACCTTCTTTGTTGCCTCGGGTGTCACCTTCGCCATAGCCTTGGAACCCTTTGCCGACATCATGCCAGCTCTTATATGATTCTCGGTGAGCTGCGCAGTGATAGTAATCGCCTCCTCCAAAGTTGTGGGCCTACTACCCACCACAGCATCTTGAATTTGAGGTGGCACCCCCTTGATAAATTTCTCGATGTTACGGGGCATGGTGTCCACCATGTGTGGTAGAAGCATACTCAACTCATGATGCCGGGTGGAATAAGCCAAGTGATTCCCACCATCTTGTTTAAGGTTCCAGAACTCCTCCTCCAGCTTTTGCAACTCGCTTCTTGGGCAGAACTTTTGGATCATAATATCCTTGAATTCCTCCCAGGGCATCGCCATTGCAACCTCAGTTCCCCGGTTTCTCTTTTCACTATTCCACCAAGTTAGCGCTCGTTGTTGAAGAACACTTGTGGCATAGCGAACCTTGAGCTCGTCGGGGCACTCGCTAATAATAATGTGTTCTCCATACTCTCAAACCACTCGAGAAGTCCAGTGGCTCCTTCTTTTCCACTAAAACTAGTGGGTTTGCACGAGTTGAAGTGTTTGAAAGTGCAAGTACGATTGTTCCCTTGTTGATTATTCCCGTTTTGATTGTTGCTATTGTCTCCATTAGCACCACTATTGTTCCCATTGGTGTTGTTGTTGCTATTAGCCATTAGTGTGCTATTAAGTTCAGCAACCCTAGTCGGAAGAACGGCCGCCATTTGTCGGCAATCATGGCAGCTAGCTTCGGTCGGAACTTCCACGCTTTCCATGGTGACGAGACATGCTGAAATATGCAAAATGAGTTAGACACGAGAAATAGAAATACTAGGATTATAATTTAACAAGGATAAGGAAAGAATTGCAAGGTACTTGGAATGGTTCCATTTGGTAAAGCCATTACCATTTGGAAACGTTGACACGTCAAGGTAAATGACCCATTCGACTTAGAAGTTTGTGCATGTTAACCATAGTTTATCACTCATCCTGGAAATCCCCAGGTAAGCATAACTAGTCCCGTAGGATTTATGCGATATGCTTGCCTTAGCCTGAGGGCCTTTTGCCAGGAAATCCAGAATACAGGTGTCTATGTGTCACACAAATTTCTTAGGTTCATGATATCAAAACCTTGATGAGATTTATATAGATTAGACATAACGTCTAAAGATCCAAGTCATAACCTAAGTATAAGATTTCACGTGCCGATGAGAATAAGGTTAAGAGATTTCATGTTCGGGGAGAGTCAAGAGTCAAAGCTAAATTTAGGGAGACAAGTAACAATGTTTAGGCAATCCTATGCTAAGGCATCAAATTGTACATAAGTGGGCATAACATTATGTAGCTTGCAAATAAAATCATATTTCTATAAGGTTCATGCATCTATAGTCTAGTCACCATTTCTAATAACCTAGATCCCTATAGTTATGGGCTCTGATACCATCTGTCACACCCCAACCTTGACGGCGGAAACGTCGAGGAGTGAGAGTTAAGATCGTTCACAGCCACATAACGCTATTAATAACCCAAATATAAATTATTCATGACGTTCAATTGTATCATTACAAGCTTAAGTCTCAAAGAAACAAACAAAATAACATAAAAGATAACAAGTCTTTCTTATTTCATTATTTATCTAGGTCCATTCCTAGATGTGCAAGCTTCAAAGAGTAGATAATCAAACTTGGGCGTTTCCTGAAACATGTTAAAAATAAGGGTCAACAATAATGTTGGTGAGCATTCCATAGTTTTAATACATAGGTTATAAAAAGATGACAATTCAAGTTATAAGTTAGTGAATAAAGTGATTAGGGATGTTATGAACAATGCACAACAATCAAACCTCGACAAAAGTTTACAAGTCTCAAACGTTTACAAGATTATACGATGAGCTAAGTTTACTTGGATCAACCAAAGCAGGCCTGTCTTGTCCATAGATCTATGACTTCGCTGGGCTAGCAATAGTTAATGATTGTACATATAATGCCATAACATGGTAACCACAAAAGTTCAACTAACCACAACTTTACATGATGAATTGCTATAAAGATTCAAGTCTTAAATAAGTTTACAAGTGCAATGATAATAAGTTAACATGTTTCACCCCAAAGTGTGAAAATAAGCAAAAAGGGGTATGGAAATACTCACTTAATCAATGTATATATGTGTTGATTAATAAGAAAGATATAATAATCGACACTCCAACGTAAACTCTCACAATGCACCTAAAATAAATGTATATTTAAAGATTAAAGTTTTAATTGAACAACGTTTAGCAATTTAACGTGGACTAGGGTTCCTAAGTCGAATTTGGGGCTTGTCAAATAATCATATCTAATAAATTTATATTTAAAATATTTATATATATATTTATATATTTTTATTCAGTTGTGTAAAGAACTAATTATAATGATTAACAGGTTACATGTAAACTAACCAAATTAATTAGAAATGGATTTTTGAACCAATAATAATTTACTAATTATTATTTTTAATCCATGTTACTTAAAAAATTATTCAAACAAATTTTGCTAAAAATGTTTTATCAATAACATATTTTTGTTTAGATTTTAAAATTTATAGAGAATCTTTGGAAGTTTTTAAAATATTTGGAATTTATAAAAATAATCTTTATACATATTAAAAGTTTTATGAAATTAGTTTTAGGCTAAAAAAACCTTTAAAAACAAAACATGAGGGCCCGGGTTCGAACCCGGGACCTCATGTTAGGGGCATTGTGACTTAACCAGTGAACCAGGCTTCCAGCCGCGGTTTTACTTGGTTTAAAATTCTTTTAAACACAAAGTAATAGATTTCCCCCCTTTTCTTAGAACCCTAAATCAATTTGACCATAATTTGAAAGCCAATTTGTTTGTGTTAATGAATACACCCATGGGGCTTTGATTCCCCTTGTAATTACGAACAATATGATGTGACTAATTACCCGTTTGATCAAGGATTGAGATGAACAAGACGAATGTTTGTCGCGGCTGGAGTTGAGTCGTTGGTGGGCAATCGGTAAAGATAATCAAATTAACTTCGTGGGTAGCTTCGTATGATCAACCAGACCAAAAGCCCTTTATCAATTGCAGCTTAGGTGTGTCGGAAGGTGCAAGTCGGTAGTGTTGCAGGCTGCGGCTTAGAGAGAATCAATTGGGGTGTTTTGTGTTTGTTTCAGGTACGAATTGAGGTTTGTACATGTTAGAGTTAGTTAAACGTTCGATCAAGTGAAGTTAATTGCATAATTATTGATGTTTAAGGCTCGAACGCCTCTATGATTAAAAGCTTCGGTTACCCACTCGATTGGGTTTAGTAACCGATGTTTAAATGCAAATACGGTTCATATTGGGGTTCGAAACGAGTTTACGACGGTTAGGGGACGGTTTTAGATCAAGAAACATCAAGTTTTTGCGGTTTTAGAGGTGGCCGGAATCGCGGCCGACGGTGGCCGGTGATCGGCCTGAAAAACGGGTTAGAAGGGGGGTTTGGGTTGGTTTTTGAATAGTTACACAATTAGCCCCTCAACTTTTGAGGGCTTATTATTTTATGCATTAAACTTTCTTTTTAAGTTTATAAATAACAAAAACAATCTCTAAACTTAATTCACTTTAAGTTTTAAATATTTTTCCTTATTTTAAGTTTAAAATTTTTTATATATTATTGTTATTATTATTTCCATTATTATTATTATTATAATACTTATTTATTAACATTAACAACTTTCAAATTAAAAAAAAATGAAAGACAAATTAAAACAATAAACATAAGTACCCAAAAGTTTAATAAATGCCATCAATAGTCCTTACAAGTATCAACGACGTTAACTTTTAATTTAGCCAACAATTCAAGATGTTACACAACGGGTTGAGCACCAGGTATCAAATCAATTTGGAACTCAATCTCGCGATCCGGTGGCACACCGGTAAGTCTTCCGGGAATACGTCCGGAAATTCGCACACCACTGTACCTAAGATAACTGAGGTACTGACGCATCCACATCTTTTACGTATGCCAAGTAGGCACTACATCCACGTTTCATGCACTTCCCCGCCACCGCCATCGAAATCACCTTCGGAATCGTAGTAACGCGATCTCTATAAATCGTAATCAAACTCCCATCGGGCGCAACTAATCGAATCATCTTCTTACGACATTCGATGTTTGCTTCATAGGTTGCTAACCAGTCCATCCCTAGTACTACATCAAATCCACCTAGGGGCATCACGTGTATCCTAGCAGCAAACCTATGACCTTCTAGTTCTATAGCACAGTCCTCTATCACATCAGAATTCTAGTGGACTTACCGATAGCGGTTTCTACATCGAATGGTTCACTGACATTTCTACTACTAATAGGCAATTTAGCACAGAAAGTAGTGGAAATAAAACTCCTACTAGCAACGGAATCAAACAATACAGAGGCACAAGTTTGGTTTACTAGAAACATACCTGACACGAGATCGGGATCAGCTCTGGCTTCCTCCCGGGTCATGGTGTAAGCTCTAACACTTGCCCTCTGCCCTCCTTCCTCCGGCTTCTTCTTCACTCCAGAGCTCTCCGCCCTCGGCTTCTTATAGTCTCTACTTATATGACCCTTTCCGCCACAGTTATAACACCTCTTCACCCCACAATTCTTTACCAGATAACCGGGCCTCCCACATTTGAAGCAGAGGTTTGATCCCCACCTACACTCACCAGTATGCCCTTTAGCACACTTACCAAACTTCCTCGTCTCCGCACCGAACGAAGCTACACGCCAGTCATCCGTCCTGGCAACCTTTTTGTTTGGAGTGTAACCCCCACGTTCAACCCGTTTTCCATTCCAATTCTTGTCACCGCTACTCTTCTTGTTCACTTTAATCATGGTCGTCTCCATCGCCCTAATTACCTCGTTCACCATAAACGGCAGAATCGTCTGCATGACCTATTGAACTCCCTCGACAACAGCCTCTTTCAATGTGTTCCTCAGACTAGCACCATCATCACCGCCTTTCGGGTGATGGATCTCGGGCTCTTTGAGTGCTATTTCAGCAGCCCTAACCATGCTTCTCGTGACATGCGGTCCAGCACCACGTCCACCACAACCTTCACCTGATGAAACCTTCGAAGATCTACCACCGGCCATCCTCTAACACGCTATAAGATTCAAACACTAACGCGGTCATTCAAGGGAGTTGCTCAGTTTACGTCAAGTATAGTAAGTCCCTAATTATAGTGGCCAGTTGTGATTAGCCACTTACTTTACTCTTCATACCCCAAGCATTCCCTATCCTTACTACATCAGTATCTAAATCTACTAAAGGCACATAAATCACATAACATGCGCACGTAATGTCGATTAACATTAAGAAAAAACAAACCTGATGGCACGTAGCTACTCGGTCTGATATCCCTTCAGTTGTCCCATTTTTAGTTTAAGTTTAGGTTTTTTTAAATAAAAAATTATTTAACCCAATTCTCTAAACTTTAGCTCTGATACCAACTTGTAAAGCCCCGTTCCTCGAGACCTCACAGTTGGCCATTCACAGCATTAAATACATTAAATATTATAAATTTACAAGCTTAAGCAGTGAAATTATTTTAACAAAAGCCATTCATTTCATTAAAAACACTGTTGTTGAGCAATACACTATTGTTTAACCGAATACAAAATAATTGTTTAATTGCATTACAAAACAACAGCAATAACAAGTATGAATGGATGTTAGTCTTTTCCTGCCGAGTAGCTTCACCCTCGTGCCATCCTCAGCAATGTTTACTTGCCAACTGAAAATGTATAAAAGTCAGCGTTGCTGAGTGAGTTCTAGTTTTAAAAGTAATAAAATGCTATCTGTAAGGTATATATAAGAAAATATTCTTTTTGTGAAATTTCATCTCTTTATACATAAGCACGTATTAACTATACAACCAGATAATGCTTCTTCTTTTTACAGTATGCCTTGTTATTCTGTACTCTTTTATCTTTATCTTTCACTGTCTATGTGGACCAATGGGCAATACCCTAAACTATATGAGCAGGGGAAACTGGTGTTGGGCCCTCTGGTACCCTAATGGGCTCTGATTACTGTATACAAGGCCGGCCTAGTCACCTAGGGTACGCTGCAAAGGTCCGCCAATCTCATTGACTGGCTCCGTGTGCATAATAGAGTAGCTAACCTGCATCACAGTTGAGCTAACGACAACATGGTCGTGCACCTCCTATAAGCTTGCAAGACTTGTTAACATTTTATTTAAGTTCCACTTCTCTTCTTCATTGCTCTTTCGCTTTATTATTATTAGTAATACTTTACGTTACGATAATAAACACACCATGTAAAGTCATGCACTAATAGTAATAATAATAATACGGATCAATCATAAAACGATCATAATCATGCACTAAGTATTAATAAGCCCTAGTCAAACCTCGGTCAAAACCCTAATAACACAGACTCCAAAAAATTTCGTAATAAATTCTAAGTGTTTAGGCGCACCAATACTATTTGGGCGCATGAGCCCTGTTTGGGCGCATGAGCTGTGACATCCGTCACTATCAGGTCCGTCAATTGACTCGAAATCCGTTAATTCTTTTCTTCTCGTGCATTAATTATTATTTTTGCGTAATTAATTTATTTTCGAACTGGATCTCGTCGTATCTCCTTTTCGTGCCAACCGTAATATTTAATGATGCTAACAATATAAAAGTTTATTTTATCTTTAGTTTTATTTTGTAAATATTGTTAATATTATTATTAATAATACTATTATTATTATAATTAAGTCCGGGGTTTAAATTGTAAATAAAGCAAACTCGAGGGAATAATTAATTGAAAGTTCGGGGTCCAAATTGTAAATATGAAAAATTATATAAATACAACCAAAACCGTCGACCACTTCCGCAAAACCCTACCACCGTGCGACCCCCGTCGCTGCACCACCATTTGCCGCCGTTAGCCACCGCCGTTAGCCACCGCCGCTTGCCGTTGTCTCGCTGTTTACTTTTTTTGCCGGTAACCGATCGTCTTGGACTTCGTTTTGCCTTGTTTTGTTTCGTTTCATAGTGTTCGGTTCGGTATCTTTCCGGTTCGGTTGAACGCGTATCTACATGTGTGTGACCGTGTGTATATATATATATGCGTATTGTTTGCTTGTATGCGTATATGCGGTTGTGTGCGGGTATCGGTCGATTTTCCGATCGTATATATATATATGTATGATTGTGTTTGAGGTTTTATATGTATGTATGTATTGTATGCGTGCATGTGCAGATCGTATATATAAATATATATATATATAATATATATATATATATATATATGTGTGTGTGTGTATGTACTGTTATATGTATATATATGTGTGTGTGTGTATATACTGTTATATGTATATATATGTGTTATGTGTGTGTATGTTGTGTATGTTATATATATATATGAGTATGATGTGTGTGTATATATATATTGTATGTGTATGAGTGTATATTGTGTGTATATGTGCCACTGTGTATGTATGTACTATATGTGTGCGAGCGTGTGTATATATATGTACATATTGTTGCTTGTGTGGGTTTATGCGGCTGCGTATATGTCCAATTGTGTATGCGTATGTTCCGGTTGATGTTCCGATTGTATATAATATACATACATACATATATATATATATATATATTATGTGTGTGTGAGAGTTTGTAATTGTAGGTATGCATGTGTATAGTGTGTATGTGTGCAGTGGTGTGTGTGTGTGTAGATTGATGAGTGTGCGTGTGTGTGTTTTTCATGTGTATGCCTCATGTTTCTTTTATATATATATATATATATATATATATATAATATATATATATATATATATATATATATTGTGTTATACCTATTATTATTATTAGTTGTTGTTATTATTATTATTTTATTATTATTATTATTATTATTATTATTTTACTAGATTTTTGTGTTGGGTTGTGTAAAACATTTATACGTTACATTGGGGTGTGAGTCACGCGTCGACCTGAACCAACCCGAAACCGACCGAATGCATCTATACTCTTGATCATGTCTTAAAACTTAATTAGAATTATTATAGGTGCTTGATCGTTTGTTCCTCTCATCCTTTGAAGTATTTCATTCATTTTACTTCACTACCTTTCAAGGTGAGTTTCACGGCCCCATTTTTATTACAAATTTTATAAATATTTGGGGGAAAAGTATGCTCACTCTTTCTAGCTGTGAACTCAATTTACTTTGGATTAACATGTTACTGTTTTGTAAGGCCCCGTTCCCGGGACGCTTACAGCTGGGTTCTTATCGCACATAAAACGTATAATTGCATTTGTATTTCATAAATCGCAACGGAAAACTAAAACAATCTTTCATTTCCATGTAAATGCTTTTGCAAATTAATACAACATTCATTACAAAATAGCTTGTTCGCATTACAATGCAAAAACATTAATCAAAAGAATGCCATCCCAAAAGAGCTGAGTAGTCGCCCGTGCCATCCTCAGCAATCATTACCTGCCAACTGGAAACACATCAAAGTCAGCTTTGCTGAGTGAGTTCTAGTTTTATTACAAAACATACTTTACTTTCATATAAAACCATTCGTTACTTTTACATGATCACACATCGTACGTACACATAGATAATATCATTATTATCTTCTTCATTCATTCATTCGTTCATTCGTTCTTTATGACTTTACTTGCGCATCGGACTTCATCCATACCAATACCATGTGCTACACCCCGGTTAGTCGTAGCTACCGGGCCGAAGTCAATAATGAACAGCTAAACGTATGCCACAGTACTAGGAGTAATCATCAGTCTTAGCTACTGGGCCGAAGTCAATAAATGAACAGCTAAACTTATGCCGCAGTACTAGGGGTGAGCGGTAGAGGTTCTACATTAAGGGTCAATCACAAAGAAGGACCCGTTATCCGATGCGTGCAAGACGTTTCATTCGTTCATTAATGCATGCATTCAATATCGTGTTCCTCTTTCATTATCTTTCACTTTACGTTACATAATACTTCGTTCATTCCTTATCATAACACGTAAAGTTATGGGAAAGATAAACATACATCATAGTAAGGAACATAACACACACAGTCATCATTATCATACAGGGCAACACCATACATACATAACGTGCATAAACTTGCAACATCATCATCATCATCATGCCCAACATGCTTTCTAAGGCCTCAAGCGTCATCTTACATGCTCTTATGGGGACCTTTACGTCAAAACTTACATCTGCACTTTCCCCCGAAAGTCAGAAGTCAATCTATACCTTCCTCAGGTACAACAGCCCTATTCGGGCGTATGGACACCCTTCAGTCGCATGGCCTCCATGCGACTGAACATCATGCGAATAAACTAATACGGATGAACACCTATGGGAATGAACATCCAGTCGTGCGAATGGACAATGCGGATGGACCTCATGCGAATGGGATTAATACAGATGAGCACTTATGCGACTGGACCTTCAGTCGCATGACCCCATGCGACTGACCCTTCAATCGTGCGAATGGACATTCAATCGTGCGAATGGACATTCAATCGTGCGAATGGACCCCAATCGCACCCTAATCGGCCGTATGGCCTCCATTCGGCCTCTAGTCGGTCGCCTAGCCCTAACTGATGCAGAATGCAGTTCATCCCGACTGTAGCCGAGGGTTTTAGACCTCCAAACTCCTCTAAACCCATTTTAAGCCAAATCAACCATCCTAAACCTTAGGGATGCATACCACGACACCATTCAAGCACACACAAGTTCACAATCAAGCCACAAACGCATCATACATACACATACACATACACAAACGGGTCAACATACACACACTAAAAAAACCCGATTTCAGATGTTTTCCAGCCCCAAAATCATTTGAAAACAAGTAAAAGAGGGGTTCTAGAACTCACACAAACGAGCACAACGACAAGAGCTTCGATTTGGCTTGCTACACGATGATTTTGGCGACCCGAACTAACTCGAACCAACTTTTTCTCCTTTTTCTCTTCTTCTCTCTATGAAATCTGAAATGTGGGGTGTGTGGGGAGAGTGGGTTGCCCTCTCCCCACTATTATCACCACATTTCCCAACTTTTCTTTGTTGGCGAGTTTGGTCCCTCGACTTTGAACTTTATTTTCTTTTCTTTCTTCACCGGCTTCAAAATAATAAATATCCGGGTGTTACATGTTTGCAAGCTACATATTATGCATGAGTTTCTGTGTGGTTCTTTAATCACAATTATTTAACTCCGGTGTTGGAGCCGATTGACAGGTATCGATAGTACTATTGGGTTGACACCCCCACCCATGTATGTTAGTATACTAGTTGAGACTGACTGTGGTTATGATCGACCCCTGGGTGAAATGTTCTGACAATTGCTGTGTGGTTCGTCATAGGTTTAGTTGTGATGCTCATGTGATATTACTTGTGATAAACTGTGAACACTCATAATCCAAAACTCATGCACATCAACAAGCTTTCAATTTATGTTTAAACCTGTGAACTCACCAACCATATGTTGACTTTTGAGCATATCTTTTCAGGTGATAATAATCAAAGAGGATAGCTAGAGCTGATGCCATAGCAGAGACCCTCAGGATTCCTTTAGACATGCACTAGTGTTTTGACTATTATTTGATTTCGCTTATGAATACTATGTTGAACTTTTTGTTTGTTGGATTTATATTTGGATTTGGTTTTGTTAAATCGATAGACTATGCTAGTCGTGGAACTGACTAACCACGAAACAAGTCACCATTGTGTCGGGTGACGTCATGACACGTGGATCTTTACATTTATTTTGTCTCTGTAAACTAACCAGGTGTTATGACGATCCCGTCCGTTACATCCTCGTGTTTCCGCTATTAGCGGGGGTGTGACAGATTGGTATCAGAGCCTTGGTTATAGAGAATTAGGTGGAGCACTCGACCTAGACTATAACTTAAGAACCTACATGTAGAATGCATATTAGGACTTATGTGCATTTGACTATGCGTGTCTGTTCTTAATTATTGAAACTATTCATGATTTGCAATGTGTTATTAAATCTATTTCATTTCCTTTGTTTAACTTCGGATAATTAACTTTTGGTTATCGACCTTACCTTTGGTACTTCTACCTTGAATGACACTGTGTACTTGACAAGGCGGTTGATTCAGTTAGGATGGGCTGGGGTTGACCATGCAAAGCAATTTCAATTACGGGTGCACACGTAAATGCGATTTGTCATGCATGCAAAGCCTAGTCAATCTTGCCACAAGATAACAGTCATTGTTAGTACGAATCCTCAACTCCATCCCTTAGGACATTAGTGTCCTGTTTCTTATGAGACCTTATCAATCTTGATAAATTATCCATCACCTTATTACTTACGTGAGTCCTAACTCACCTAGAGACTCATGGGATCATATTGTGACATTGGTCCTAACTCCTTATGAGATAACACTCCCTCTAGCATTTCAATGGTTATGCAACCAATGTTTACTTGGAAAACATCTAGTCGTCAAAGGGTCATAGCTCATCATGATACTCACTGCACCTTTATAACTTTATTCATTGATTTTAAGATTCGGGGCTTATATATTGTTTATGTTGACTAGAAAGATGCCGCCTAGAAGAGCCACACGCAATAACAGTTAGGGAGGTGATGCGCCAAGAGGCAGAGGTAGAGGAAGAGGCAGAGGTGCTGGTGGTCGTGGTGAGGCACCCAGTGGAGGAGATCAGGGAGGACCGGCTGGTAACAACAGTGGTGCCAGAAATCCTGATTTAGCTGCCATGATTGCACAACAGCTGGCTGCCTTGATTCCGACCATAGTGGCTCAAGTAAGCGACAATCTTTTGAATCACAACAACGGTGGTAACGACAACAATAATGGGGATAATGGAGAAAATAACGAGGAAAACAAAGGTGAAAATGCAAATGGGGATGATGGGGAGAACAACGGTGATGATGGAGGAGGAGATGAGAATGGACCTAGGTTTAACGGGAGAAGACGTGGTGTACTTACAAGGAGTTTGCAGCCTGTAAACCAAAGGAGTTTGATGGTAAAGGCGGAGCTATAGTCCTTACAAGGTGGTTGGAGAAGATGGAGGCTGTGATTGATATCAGCGAGTGTTTGGACAGTCAGCGTATCAAGTTCGCCACCTGTTCACTGCAAGGAAAGGCGTTAACTTGGTGGAACACTCAAATCCAGGCAAGGGGAAGAGAGGCAGCAATGCAGATGACCTGGGATGAGTTCAAAACACTGATTACGGAAGAATACTGCCCGCTCAATGAGATGCAGAAGTTGGAGCATGAGTTCTGGAATCATGCCATGGTGGGAGCTGGACACGCAGCTTACACAGATCGTTTCCACGAATTGGCAAGGCTCGTTCCACACTTGGTAACCCCAGAGTCAAAAAGGATCTAGAGGTACATTTGGGGTTTGGTTCCCCAAATCCAAGCTATGGTAACAGCAGCTGCTCCCCCAACCATTCAAAGTGAAATTCTAAAAGCCGGCACGTTAACTGATGAGATGCTGAGGACTGGTGTACTGGGCAAGGGTGGAGAGAAGAGGAAGGATAGTGGAGAATCAAGCAGACAATCAGGTGGGAAATTTGATAAGAGAGCCAAGGTGACTAGAAATTTTGTGGCGGTAAATCCCGGAAGGAAAGATTACACAGGACCGTACCCCAAGTGCAACAAGTGTAACTATCACCATCCTCAGGCTACTCAGTGCAGAATATGTTTGAATTGCAGGCGCCCGAGACACTTTGCAAGGGATTGTAGAGCAGCAACTAATGTGGTGGCACCGGTGAACATGGTTTACCCAACGGGAAATTTGAGGGTGTGTTATGAATGTGGAAGCCCTGATCATTACCGGAATGTGTGCCCTAGACTGAACCGGGCACCAGGACAAAACGGGAATAATCAAAACCAAGTGATGGCCATAGCTAGGAATCAAGGTCAGGTAAATCAAGGGAATGCTGCACGCGGTCGTGCTTTTGTCATTGGGGCGAATGACGCTCGTCAGGATCCAAATGTTGTCACGGGTACGTATCTTCTCAACAACCACTTTGCATCTGTACTGTTTGATACCGGGGCGGATAATAGTTTTATTTCCTTGGAATTTGTTTCGTTACTTGGTGTGAACCCTAGTTGTTTAGAAACTAGCTACTCTGTAGAAATGGCTAATGGTGAATTTGTAGAGACCAATGAGATCGTTAGAGGTTGCACACTAATGCTATAAGACCATATTTTTATATAGACTTGATACCCTTCGGGTTGGAAGTTTCGATGTAGTAGTAGGGATGGATTGGTTGTCAAAACATGGTGCTGAGATAGTCTGTCGAGAAAAAAGTGGTGCGCATCCTATGCCCAATAGTGAAGTGCTTAAGATTTATGGGGAACGACCAGGAAGAAATCTGAGACTCATCTCCTGTATGAAAGCTCAACGGTGTTTGAAGAAGAAGTGTTATGCATTTCTAGCACATGTAGTAGAGAGAAGGCAGAGGAAGGAAGCTGGAAGATATTCCCATTGTACGAGAATTTCCAGAAGTATTTCCGGATGATCTCTCTGGCTTACCTCCCCCTCGACAAGTGGAGTTTCGAATCGACCTGATTCCTGGAGCGATGCCCGTAGCGAAGACACCCTATCGATTGGCACCGTCAGAAATGCAAGAGTTTTCGAGCCAACTGCAAGAGTTGTTGGATAAGGGTTTTATCCGACCAAGTCACTCACCGTGGGAGCACCGATACTCTTTGTCAAGAAGAAAGATGGATCATTCGGATGTGTATTGACTATCGGGAATTGAACAGTTGACTATTAAGAACCAATACCCCCTTCCTAGGATCGACGATCTTTTTGATCAGTTGCAAGGAGCAACATACTTCTCCAAGATTGATCTTCGGTCCGGATATCATCAGTTAAGGGTTCACGAAGAAGATATACCAAAGACGGCATTTCGGACTCGTTATGGACATTATGAGTTCTTAGTGATGCTGTTCGGGTTGACAAATGCTCCGGCAGTTTTTATGGACTTGATGAATCGGGTCTGCAACCGTACCTAGACAAATCGTTATTGTATTTATTGATGACATCCTCATTTACTCGTAGTCAAAGGAGGAGCAGGAACAACATCTACGGGCAATACTGAGGTTATTATGGAAGGAAAAGCTTTATGCCAAATTCTCCAAGTGTGAATTTTGGTTACGCGAGGTGAAATTCTGGGGCATGTAGTTAATGATAAAGGGATTCATGTCGACCCGGGGAAGATTGAGGCAGTAAAGAAATGGGACGCGCCTAAGACACCGTCTGAAATCCTGCAATTCTTGGGATTGGCCGGTTATTATCAATGGTTTATCGCAAATTTCTCAAAGATCGCGCAACCTTTGACCATGTTGACTCAGAAGGATAAGAAGTTTGAATGGGGACGGAAACAAGAAGAAGCCTTCCAAACATTAAAAGACAAATTTTGTAATGCGCCGATCCTAACCCACCCTGAGGGATCTGATGACTTCGTGGTGTACTGTGACGCATCACACCAAGGTTTGGGTTGTGTCCTAATGTAGAAAGATAAGGTGATAGCTTACGCTTCTCGACAGCTCAAGGTCCACGAGAAAAACTACACGACCCATGACTTGGAGTTGGGTGCGGTAGTGTTTGCACTCAAGATCTGGAGACACTACCTGTACGGGACAAAATGTGTCATTTATACTGATCATAAGAGCCTCCAGCACATATTCGATCAGAAGGAATTGAACATGCGTCAGAGACGATGGGTAGAACTTCTCAGTGATTATGACTGTGAGATTCGATATCATCCGGGAAAGGCTAATGTGGTGGCCGACGCCTTGAGTAGGAAGGAACGCGTCAAACCCATACGTGCACGAGCCTTGGGAATGATTATTTAATCAAACTTGAAAACTCGGATCCTAACAGCACAAGGAGAGGCATTAAAGGAGGAGAATTTAACAAATGAAGAGTTTCAAGGGTTAGACAAACAGATGAATCATAAGGAAGATAATGTGCGTTATTTCATGGATCGAATATGGGTACCTAAGTGGGGAGATGTTCGAACTCTAATTCTGAATGAAGCACATAAGTCTAAGTACTCAGTGCATCCTGGAGCAGACAAAATGTACCAAGATCTTAAGGATTTGTATTGGTGGCCAGGTATGAAAAAGGACATTGCAAGATATGTGAGTGAGTGCTTGACTTGCTCGAAAGTCAAAGCTGAACATCAGAGACCGTCGGGCCTGTTACAACAACCGGAAATTCCCGAATGGAAGTGGGAGAATATAACGATGGATTTCATCACTAAGTTGCCTAGAACCAATGGTGGGTATGATTCAATTTGGGTCATTGTGGATCGAATGACAAAGTCCGCACACTTCTTACCTATTCGTGAGGACTATAAAATGGAGAAATTGGCGAGGTTGTATACGAATGAGATTGTGGCTAGACATGGCGTGCCTGTATCTATTATATCCGATCGCGATAGTCGGTTTACGTCACGGTTTTGGCAGACTCTACAGAAGGCAATGGGTACTCGGTTGGATTTAAGTACTGCCTATCACCCCCAAACAGATGGACAAAGCGAGCATACGATTCAAACTCTAGAGGACATGCTTAGGGCATGTGTGATTAACTTTGGTGGGAGTTGGGATACTCACCTACCGTTGATCGAATTTTCTTACAACAACAGTTACCATACGAGTATGGATGTGCACCGTTTAAGGCGTTGTATGGAAGGAAGTGTAGATCTCCGGTGTGTTGAGCAGAAGTAGGCGAAAGTCAATTGACAGGTCCAGAGATTATTCAAGAAACAACGGATAAAATATTTCAAATCAAAGACAGACTTAAAGCAGCACGTGATCGTCAGAAGAGCTACGCTGATAACCGTCGCAAACTCTTGGAGTTTAACGTTGGAGATCGTGTACTGTTGAAGGTTTCACCATGGAAAGGGATTGTGCGATTTGGAAAGAAAGGGAAATTAGCTCCGAGATATGTTGGGCCGTTCGAGATCACAGAAAGAATCGGTCTGTAGCGTATCGATTAAAGTTACCTCAAGAACTAATGGCGTGCATGACACATTTCATGTGTCAAATCTTAAGAAATGTTTAGCGGATGGATCCCTTCATGTGCCGATTGAAGAAATCAAATTGATGAGAAACTCCATTTTGTGGAAGAACCCTTAGAGATAATGGATCGAGAAGTGAAACAGTTGAAATGCAGCAAAATTCCGATAGTTAGAGTGAGATGGAACTCCATTCGAGGGCCTGAGTTTACATGGGAACGGGAGGATCAGATGAAATCTAAATATCCGCATTTGTTCATGGATACAACTCCAGGACCTAACTCTAGTTGAATTTCGGGACGAAATTCTCTCAACTGGGGGATACTGTGACATCCGTCACTATCAGGTCCGTCAATTGACTCGAAATCCGTTAATTCTTTTCTTCTCATGCATTAATTATTATTTTTGTGTAATTAATTTGTTTTCGAACTGGATCTCGTCGTATCTCCTTTTCGTGCCAACCGTAATATTTAATAATGCTAACAATATAAAAATTATTTTATCTTTAGTTTTATTTTGTAAATATTGTTAATATTATTAATAATAATACTATTATTATTATAATTAAGTCCGGGGTTTAAATTGTAAATAAAGCAAACTCGAGGGAATAATTAATTGAAAGTTCAGGGACCAAATTGTAAATATGAAAAATTATATAAATACAACCAAAACCGTCGACCACTTCCGCAAAACCCTACCACCGTGCGACCCCCGCCACTGCACCACCATTTGCCGCCTTTAGCTACCGCCGCTTGCCGTCGTCTCGCCGTTTACTTTTTTTGCCGGTAACCGATCGTCTTGGACTTCGTTTTGCCTTGTTTTGTTTCGTTTCATAGTGTTCGGTTCGGTATCTTTCCGGTTCGGTTGAACGCGTATCTACATGTGTGTGACCGTGTGTATATATATATATATATGCGTATTGTTTGCTTGTCTGCGTATATGCGGTGTGTGCGGGTATCAGTCGATTTTCCGATTGTATATATATATGTATGATTGTGTTTGAGGTTTTATATGTATGTATGTATTGTATGCGTGCATGTGCAGATCGTATATATAATATATATATATATATATATAATATATATATATAATATATATATATATATCTATATATATATATATATATAATATATATATATATAATATATATATATGTGTGTTGTGTGTGTGTATGTACTGTTATATGTATATATAGTGTTACGTGTGTGTATGTTGTGTATGTTATATATATATATATATATATATATATATATATATATATATATATATATATATATATATATATATATATTATATATTCTATATATATTATATATATATATATATATATATATATAGAGTATGATGTGTGTGTAATTATATATATATATTGTACGTGTATGAGTGTATATTGTGTGTATATGTGCCACTGTGTATGTATGTACTATATGTGTGCGAGCGTGTGTATATATATGTACGTATTGTTGCTTGTGTGGGTTTATGCGCTGCGTATATGTCCAATTGTGTATGCGTATGTTCCGGTGTGTTCCGATTGTATATGTATATATATATACATACATATATATACTATTATGTGTGTGAGTTTGTAATTGTAGGTATTGCATGTGTAAGTGTATGTGTGCAGTGTGTGTGTAGATGAGTGTGCGTGTGTGTGTTTTTCATGTGTATGCCTCATGTTTCTTTTATAATATATATATATAGTGTGTTATACCTATTTATTATTAGTTGTTGTTATTATTATTATATTATTATATTATTATTATTATTATTTTACTAGATTTTTGTGTTGGGTTGTGTAAACATTTATACGTTACATTGGGGTGTGAGTCACGCGTCGACCTGAACCAACCCGAACCGACCGAATGCATCTATACTCTTGATCATGTCTTAAAACTTAATTAGAATTATTATAGGTGCTTGATCGTTTGTTCCTCTCATCCTTTGAAGTATTTCATTCATTTTACTTCACTACCTTCAAGGTGTTTCACGGCCTCATTTTTATTACAAATTTTATAAATATTTGGGAAAAGTATGCTCACTCTTTCTAGCTGTGAACTCAATTTATTTTGGATTAACATGTTACTGTTTGCAAGCTACATCTTATGCATGAGTTTCTGTGTGGTTCTTTAATCATAATTATTTAACTCCGGTGTTGGAGCCGACGGACAGGTATTGATAGTACTATTGGGTGACACCCCCACCCATGTATGTTAGTATACTAGTTGAGACTGACTGTGGTTATGATCGACCCCTGGGTGAATATGTTCCGACAATTGCTGTGTGGTTCGTGATAGGTTTAGTTGTGATGCTCATGTGATATTACTTGTGATAAACTGTGAACACTCATAATCCATAAACTCATGCACAGCAAAAGCTTTCAATTTATGTTAAACCTGTGAACTCACCAACCATATGTTGACTTTTGAGCATATCTTTTCAGGTGATAATAATCAAAGAGGATAGCTAGAGCTGATGCCATAGCAGAGACCCTCGGGATTCCTTTAGACATGCACTAGTGTTTTGACTATTATTTGATTTCGCTTATGAATACTATGTTGAATTTTTTGTTTGTTGGATTTTATGTTGGATTTGGTTTTGTTAAATCGATAGACTATGCTAGCCGTGGAACTGACTAACCACGACACAAGTCACCATTGTGTCGGGTGACGTCATGACACGTGGATCTTTACATTTATTTTGTCTCTGTAAACTAACCAGGTGTTATGACGATCCCGTCCGTTACATCCTCGTGTTTCCGCTATTCGGGGGGTGTGACATGAGCCCTGTTTGGGCGCTTCATCACTATGCAGGCGCATCAGTCAACACTTAACCGCTTTAACACTTAGGCGCATGAACCATTCAGGCGCATGAACTATTCGGGCGTATGGTCCATTCGGACGCATGGACACTTAGGCGCATGGCCATTCGGATGCATGAACACTATCGGGGCGCATGGCCTGACACTTAGTTGTCCGATTACAAATTCTAGGCGCATGAACCACTGTTCAGGCGCATGAGTTACACTTAAAACATTTCTAAGGCATTTCTAAGCGCATGAGCCTTATTTAGGCGCATCAACCTTCTGCTCAACATGTTTCTAGGATATTTTTGAACCCAAACATCAAGCTTATTTGTTCTAAGCTTACCAAGATCATTCTAAGCATGAATAACATAATAACACCTAAGGAACATCATCAAACATGCATAATACATACGGGTATACATACATAAACATTGTAAAATCGTTTAAATACATTTTCAGCCCCAAAGAGTTTAAAACAAGTAAAACCGGGGTCTAAAAGCTCACCTGGTGCAAATTTGGGTGTATCTTCCTTCTAACCCGTATGCGAATAAGCTCTAACACCTAGAAACCCACCAAAAACACACACGAACACACAAACGAACACACACACAAACAATAAGCATATAACCGAGACAAAACCCATCATGAACACTTAGAAATTCTCACCTTGAATTCAACCTTCTTCTTCTTCCTCTTCAACCCAAAATTTTTCTGCTCTCACTCTTTCTAGAACCAAATGAAAAGGTGATGTGAAAAGAGGGTGGGCGGCCATGCCCAACTTTACACTAACTTTTTGTACTTTTGTCCCCTTTTACATTTTTAACCCCTCAACTTGGGTTTATTGATGTTCATTCTTTTATTACTTTAATAGAATAACTGGGTGCTACAATAAGGCTCACAAGACTCGATACTCCATTCATCATGGTGTCACAAAGATGTATCAAGACATGAAGAAGAATTATTGGTGGCCGGGTATGAAACATGACGTGGTGGAGTATGTGAGTAAATGCCTTACTTGTCTATAGGTGAAGGCCGAGCATCAGAAGCCATACGGGAAGATCTAATATTTGGATAAACCAGAATGGAAGTGGGAGCACATCACCATGGATTTATTACGAAGTTGTCACGTACTCCAAAAGGGTATAATGCTATATGGGTGATTGTTGACCGCTTGACAAAGAGTGCTCACTTCCTACCAATCCGCGAGACATATCATCTGAGCGGTTGGTTGATCTGTTCATCAAGGAAATTGTAACTCGTCACGGTGTACCAGTGACTATTATGTCTGATCGTGACACTCGGTTTACATCCAAATTCTGGAAGAAATTCCACGAAACCATGGGGACGAGGTTACATATTAGCACGGCTTATCATCCCCAGAGGAGATTAACTAAACTTTAATCAAACAGTAAACTGGATTAACCAAGATAAGATACTAAGAACACAAGTAATGCAAGAGACAGAACACAAGTATTTGGTTTTCAAGAATGCAGTATATTGCCTTCTCTATGTTCTATTACAAGTGTTACAAAAGCATATTAGAAAGATACAAGAACATGAGATACTTATACTACATCCTACAGCGGCTATACTTTGAAAGCCAACTGGATACAATTGACTAGACACAAACAAAATCAATTGTAGAGTCAAAAGGCAGATTTCCTTTTGACTTGTGACTATGACATGCCATAGCTCACATCCTTATCTATTACAAAAAGGATAAAGTACATAAAGTAGAAAGTTACAGACTCAAGACCTCAATGTACAGTTACCAAAAGCATGAACTTTTCACCAACTCATGTAAGTTGGTGACTTGTAGAGGTGCAACGGAAAGATGTCCAGCTTTATGGAACAGTACATCAGATAAAGCATGTTACTAAAAGTCTTCGAAAGAAATCTGTCTTCATGAGTTGAAGCTTCGGAAGACTTTGTCTCTGAGGCTTCGGAAGACTTCATGTTTGGCTTCGGAAGATATTGGTCTTGGTTTCTGAAGATTTCACACTTAGAGTAATTTTATGTTTCATGTGTGAAACTTCCTAAGCTTCTTCTTTAATGCATTTGTGCAACATGCAGGAAAGACTTAAGATGTTTAGGTTGCATCAGCCTCTTCATTAATCTCTACAAACTCCCCCTAGGCTGATGCTACCAAAACACTTTGAAAACTTCAGATATTAACAGTCCTCATTAGGATGATCACCATTCCTTTCTTCATACAATGATCAGGGTCCTTCAAGTTGTCAAAGTGTCTTCTCATGTCAAAGAGGTCATGCAGAGGCAACTAAAACATATCTTGCCATGTATAAATGTCTTCAATGCCTTGATCTCTAATAACATGCAATCTTTCTGGATTTGTGGTGTATGTCAAGACAAGATGGGTCTTCCTATTACTAGAGGAGCTATTTGAATGGAGTTGGTGTAGCTTTCTCTGGCTGCACATCCTCAGGCTGTTCTGATTCATCCTGAGGTTTAGAAGAGGGTGCAGGCTTCTTCTTCTTCTTCTTAGGCTTTGGTCTAGAAGCCATCCTTTTCATTCTTTTTCTAATTTTAACTGAGAAGACATGCCTGCAGTACCAGATTGATCTCTATTGTCTCTCTCAGTGGGACTTCCTCTCTCTTAGGTTCAGAAGGAGAGGGAGGTTGACCCTGCTGTGGATTAGAAGATGAAGCTTGCTGAGCATTAGCAGGAGGTCCGGGTTGTGTTGTCTCTAGTTATTCAACCTTAACCTCCACTTAGATGGAGATTGATTTGGAGCGGAGTGTAAGTCAATGAGCTCCCACTTAATCTTCTGCTTGATTACCCTGATATGCTCATTCGTAGTGGATAGAGACATGGGTCCAAGTCTCCTTCTGGAGAATCCATACAGCTTCAAGAAGCTCATTATCCTCTGTCTGTCAGTAGATTTCTTCATGCTCTTTTGGATGATGACTCTTGACTTTGCAGCTTCTTCCCTTAGCTTCCTCTTTGTTGTCTTTATTTCCTTGACTAACTCAAGCTCAAGTTGTTTTAAGTACTCAAACTCAATGTAGTCATAAGGCAAGGGAAGAAGTGCATCTGCCTGATAGAAGCCTGTGGCACTTAGGTAGTTAATCATCTTGATTCTGTCTTCTTCTTTATCTACCTGAGGTTCTTGTTGAACCACATCCTCTTGTTCAGGACTTTCTTGAACTGGGGAGAGGGTAGGCATACCTTTGTACAATCTTTTCCTTCTTCTCTCTTCTTTGACTTGTACTAGGAGTTCTGCATCTTCTGCCTCCTTCTTCTCTCTTGACCTTTCCAGGTGAACCAGTTCATTCAACTCATCCAAGGGAAGAGAAATGACACTGTCTATGTCATAGTTCCTAGTCTGTAGATAGTTAATCCTGACTGCCCTAACTCATCATTCTGAGTATCTGGTTTGGGGGCAGCCCTGATTGCAGACTCCATAAGTCTTGAAGACTCAGAAAAGGAACTTTCTCCCCTTAGCCTCCTTTTCCTCTCTCTCCCCTCGTTCTCAATCTCCTCAGATGTCATCTTTCTTTTCCCTTTGTCACTCACAGACCTTTGTGACTCAGGGTGGAGAGAGCTTTGGCCTTCATTTCTTGTTACAGCATCTGAGCTCAGGCCAAGAGAGGTTGAGAAACACCTTCACCAGCAGGTGTCTCAGAAGGAATGTGGATCTCTACAGCAATTGGAGATGATGAGACAGGGCTCTCAGGTTCTGCCACTGGGCCTTCAGTCAAGGTTTCCCCTATGAAGCTAATCTTAGGGTCTGCCTCAACATCTGGTTGACCGATGACATTGTCTGATTGCCTAAGTCTCCTTCTTAAGCTGAACTCTGCAATGATCCTGTCTTGGATTCTTTTAGCCAGTCTGTCAGCTTGTCTTGATTGGCTTGGGTTGACAAGTGGCATGTTGACTAGATCCAGACCTTCATAGTAGTCCAAGGTCTGAAAATTGAAGACTTCTTGCTGTCGTTGAACTCTTATGATGATTAGGGCCTTCCTGTTGTTGTCATACCTCCACCCAATGATGTGATTGGAAGATGGTGAAGGTGACATAGCCCTTGGTATCCTATCCTCAAATAGACTCTGTATGAAGGAGTCTGTGTAGTCCATATCAATGTGAACTAGAAGAGGTTGCTGAGAATGCATAGTTGCAAGTGAGGATGGTGAGTCCTCAATGTCAATTCTCTCTAAAGAACTCCCAAGTTCTGTGATTGTAATGAATTTCTCCCCCTTTTTGGTAGCATTACCCACTTGCATAGGTGAGCTGGAAGATAGGTCAATCACATCCACAGGTTCTTGTGTTCCTGGTTGAGCTCTCCTTAAGGGTCTCCCAGCTAGTTTTTCCTTAAGATGTGAAATCTCAAGTTGCTGATCATTGATCCTATTTTGTAAGGTAGTCACCTGAGATTCAAGGTGACTGACCTTTGAGACTAGGTAAGTGCATGTTTTAGACAGTTTTTGCACCAGTAGTCTCAGATTCCCCTCATCTTCATCAGAATTCATTGGGGGATGATGATTGGACTAGAGTCCTCTCTCTCACCACCAGCTTGAGGTTCTTGGCTGCTGGTTTTCCTCTGCTCACCGGCAATCTCAGTGAGATGTCAATGGGCTGAGTTGCCATGGTTGAGGTCTTAATGATGTAATCACTTTCAGAAGTGAGAGCCTCTTCCATATGGACATCCTGAACAGGTTCAGGAGTGTCCACCTTAGTTGTAGGTGGCTGATGTGGGATAGATTTAGGAGACTCAGGAGTACTCATCTCTCTTTGAGTAGGGGGAAAGAAAAGAGACTCATTATACTCACTGAAACCTATATCTTCATCAGTATAAAAGTCAAGGTTGGGAATTGGTTGGTTGAGATCTATAGGCTGGGGATGGTAACTGTCCCCTAAAGGTTGATCACTTGAGTGTTGAGACTCAGAGTGATGGCTTAAGGCAGCTTGGGTAATGAGCTCATCAGGCTGAGCATGAGGAACCTCAGCACTGATTCTTGAAGAGGTGGAGTGGTTTGCTCCTCAGGAGAAGTGGAAGCTCCAGTCTCACTTCTTCCTGCATGGTTGTATATGGGGTCCTTCACAGACTGAATAGCCTGAGCAGGGGTTTGTTTGATTTTCTCTGGTAGGTGATGGATTTGAGGCTGTGTGGGTGGTTGGGAAGTAGCAGGTGTGGGTTCAACACTAGCTTGTGCTGCTAGGTTGTCACCTTGAGCAATGAGCTCTAACATTTTTAGGACTAGGGCTGTTTCTACCCCAGAGAATTCACAGTGGGCTTTCTCAGTATTTTAAAGATGTCGGGCTTCATCTGTCCCAATTTAGAATGTTACCTGTTTCCCTTAACTGTGAGCCCAGTTCACAGTTAAGAATGTACTGGACATATCTAGGAACATGTAATATTCTAAGGAGTCTAAATTTGCAAGTAAATTAGTATAGACAAATTAAGAATACCTGAATTTGACCCCTTGGACCATTCCATGGATTATGAAGGAGAGATCCTCAAGAATCTGGTCCCATCCATCATGCTTGTTTGATAAGTTGTGGATGACCACATGGAGCAGGAATCTCCATTAGGATGAGACCTTCCCTTTCCTAAAGGTCTTTACAGAGAAATCTCCCTCATATCCCATCTGCTCAAAAGAATGCTTTACAGCTTCTTTTGGGAAGAACACCTCACCTTCTTCATCATCCAGCTGAAGATGCAAGTTGATGATGGCCGGAGTGATGAAGACTGTTCTCCCCTGCACTGTGGCAGACAGTGCCTTCTCCCCATCCAAAACAACTCTTGGCAGGTTTCCAGAATTCTAGCAGATGATCCTCATAGAGTGGAGGATCAATGTTAGGGAGGTGAAGTAGTTTGACAGAGATAAGAAATGGCAAACCTCTGAGAAATAAGGATTTTGCAGAGCTTAACAGAGCAACCTGATTATGTTGTCTGTGTAGTTGCATGGTAAAGTTGGGATCATTTATGTGAGCGAGGTTGGCCATTTTGAAGTAGCTTAAGGATGAAGAAAGAAGAGAGAAAGAAATTTCAGAGAGAAATTTGGGTTTTTAGGTTTGGAGGAAGAACAGATGATAGAAAGAGGGGGGAAATCGTTAAGTATATATGTGAAAAGGATTTCAGATAAAGTTTAATGAAAGAGGATAAACTTTGAAATCCGGATGTCGGTCCCACCTCTGAAAAAGTAGTTTACTTTTGCTCAAAAAGTAGTTTTCTTGGAAATCAAAAAGCTTCCGAAGGTTAATTATCTTCGGAAGTTTTAATTAAAAGCTTCGAAGCTAAAATGACTTCAGAAGAAATTCCTGAGAGATTTGAGATTTTGCTTCGGATGAGAAATTTAAAACTTGAATGTTTGTATGTAAAACTACAAAGCTTCTGAGAGTTAATTTTGCTTCGGAACTAAATGGTTCTTAAAAATAAGTAAGTGTCTGAAACAAAATTTTAAGCTTTGGAAGATAGATCTGAGAGCTCTTCCGAAGGTAAATTTCTTAGATAGTTATTTATTTTGAAGACATGATTTGCTTCCTAAGTTAAAAGCATAACTTCCGAAGTATGAAATTTTCAAATAATCTAAGGAAAGTCTTCAGAAAATGATTTTAATCCAAGGAAAACATGAGCTTATGAAAGTGATGAACTAGACAACTTAGGACACACATATTTTAAGAAATAATAAGAATTAGTTTAAAAAAAATCTACTCAAGGTTAATCATCCAAATAGCTGATATTAGATATTTAAATCTCTATCATCAAAGGCCTTTGTAAACAGATTAGCATATTATTCATCTGTGTGAACCTTGACTAGTTTAATTAATCCCTTTTCATAGTTATCTCTTATTAAATAGTACCTGATATTGATGTGCTTTGTCCTTGAGTGCTGCATAGGATTCTCTGTGATTGAGATAGCACTGTTATTGTCTATGTGAATGGGAGTCTCCTTGAAGTTTAATCCATAGTCTAGCATTTGATTCTGAATCCAAAGCACTTGAGCACACAGCTAGCAGCACCAATGTATTCAGCTTCAGCAGTTGTTGCAGAGACACAGGATTGTTTCATGCATTGCCATGAGACAACCCTTCCACCAAGAAATGACATCCCCCAAATATAGACTTTGCAGTCATGTTGCAACCACCATAATCACTATCTGTATATGCATACAGATTGAAGTCAGAATTCTTGTGATACCATAGGCCAAGTGTTGATGCACCTTTGAGGTATCTTAGAATCCTCTTAACAGTGATAAGGTGAGACATCTTAGGGTTGGCTTGATATCTTGCACAAATGCATGTAGCAAACATAATATCAGGCCTACTAGCAGTAAGATACATAAGAGACCCAATCATAGCCCTATATAAGTGTTCATCTACACATTCCCCCCCAAGATCAGGACCAAGGAGTGGTTTCTGGCTATGGGGGTCTTAGCAATCTTACAGTCAGTCATATTGAACCTCTTGAGTATGTCCTGAACATACTTTGACTGACTTATGAAGATGCCATCTTCAACTTGCTTCACTTGAATTCCCAGAAAGAAATTGAGTTCCCCCATGGCACTCATTTCAAATCTGTCTTTCATCAGCTTCTCAAAGTCTTTGTAGAGCTTTGGATTAGTTGAACCAAAGATGATGTCATCCACATATACTTGAACTAGCAATATGTCTTTTCCTTGTCCTTTGATGAAGAGAGTTCCATCTATAGTACCTCTCCTTTATCCATGTTTACAGAGATACTCAGACAGTGTCTTATACCATTTCCTGGTTGGCTGATGTAGCCCATAGAGAGTTTTGTCAAGCTTGCAGACATAATCAGGATGATCAGGATCTACAAAACCAGGTGGCTGTTTGACATAAACCACTTCATCTATCACTCCATATAAAAAGGCACACTTTACATCAAGCTGAAAGACCTTGAAGTTCTTGGATGCAGCAAATGTCAGTAATATCCTAACAGCTTCTAATCTTGCCACAGGAGCAAAGACATCAGTGTAGTCAATCCCTTTTTCTTGTGTGTATCCTTGACCAGTCTATCTTTGTTCTTGATGATGATGCCTCTATCATCTTTCTTGTTCCTAAACACCCATTTGGTTCTAATGGTAGTCTTCCCAGAAGGAAGAGGACAAATGTTCCAAACTTTCTGCCTTTTGAATTAAAGCAGCTCTTGTTGCATAGCTTCAACCCAACTTCCATCCTTTAGAGCTTCATCAACTTTCTTTGGCTCTATCTAGGATAGAAAACAAGAGTGAAGACAAACATTTGCTTCATGGGTTTGTCCTCTTGTCTTTACCCCTGAGACAACATCTCCAATGATGTTTTGTGTAGGGTGAGACTTATGGATCCTAAGCTGAGGGATCACAGTAAGTTGTTGAGAAAGATCTAAATTTGAGAAATTGATCTAGCATAGATGTTTCTCCCACCACATCAGCACACTTTTCAAGTGAAACTTGATCCAAGTAGGTGTGACATCATTGATGTGCTCATCTATGGTGTGGTTAGTGGCATCAAGAAATTCTTGGTCATTGTCACCACCACCATTGTTGTCTTCCACAATTGAGGTGTTCTTATCTGGTTGTGGAGCCTCTGAGCTGGAATTTGAAGGCATACTAGATGTGTCAACTAAGTTTGTCATTGATGTGCTGATAGAAACCTCATTTGCAAAAGTGGTTCCAACTGGAGCTGAAGATATATGACTTGAAGATCTTCCTAGCTCAAATCTTGGATCAAAATCACTTGTTTTAAATTTTCTGTAGATCCTGAAACATTCTCACAAGATTTGTTAAAACAGTTGGTAACCAATCAAGATCAAATAACCAATCCGAACCAGAACCAGCAACACAGGGTGAGTGTTCATTGAAAGTCACATTGGCTGACTCCTCAACAATTCTAGTCTGAGATTGTATACTCTATAAGCCTTAGCTTGGGAAGAGTATCCAATAAATTGTCCATCATCTAATTTCTCAGCAAACTTGGCAATTTGATCTTTGGTATTCAAGATGATGCAAGGACATCCAAATGACCTGAGAAAACCAATGAAAGGTTTCCTCTTGTGCCAAAGTTCATAAGGAGTCTTGCCATGAGTCTTAACCACTAAAACTCTGTTCTGCATATAACAGGCAGTGTTTACTGCCTCTTCCCAGAAGGAGATGGGCAGCTTAGAGTCAGACAATATGGTTCTTGCAGCTTCAATCAGTGTCCTGTTTCTCCTCTTAGCAACACCATTTTGCTGAGGAATCCTGGGAGCACTGAATTGTCTTGTAATACCCTTTTCATAACAAAATGTATCAAGGATTTGGTTCTTAAATTCGGTTCCTTGATCACATCTTATGATCTTGACCTTGTGATCAGACTGATTCTCAATCTTTAAGATGAAATTCTTCAGAATCTCAGAGTCTCATCCTTAGTTCTAAGAAGAAAACCCAAGTGAATCTTGTAAAGTCATCTGTAATCACTAGACAATATAAGGTCCTTCCTAAACTCATTACACTGGTGGGGCCAAAGAGATCCATATGTAACAAGTTTAGGGGTGTAGTGATGGAGTTCTTTTCCTTAGGCTTGTGAGATACCTTATGTTGCTTCCCTTTCAAGCATGCAACACAATGATCATCACTTGTAAACTCTTTCTTTGGCATTCCAGTTACCAAGTCATGCTTAATTAACTTATTCATGTTCTTAAAGTTTACATGGCACATTCTTTTATGCCATAGGAAAGACTCATCACTATTTGCTTTAGACAGAAAGCATGAAACTTCTCCAGAGGGAGAGGTTTCTTGCATATCCATCTTGTACATGTTTCCTTTCCTGAGGGCTCTAAGCAGGATATGCTCATGAGGAATGACCACACTAGGCTTAAGAACAATGCACTCATGCTCAGTAAAGAGCATGTTATGACTCTGATCACAAAATTGAGATACACTCAGAAGATTGTATCCAAGCTCCTTAACAAAATTTACATTTTCTATGTTGAGCTTACCATTTGTGACCTTGCCCCTTCCAGAAATGTAACCACCTTCATCTCCTCCAAAAGCAACTGGTCCTCCATCAATCCTTTCAAAGTTCTAGAGTAGTGACCTATTGCCTGTCATGTGCCTGGAACAGCCACTGTCTATGATCCAGACATTTTTTTCTGTCTTCAGTTGTCCCTGCATAAAGCGAATGATTAGTTACATTTGGAAACCCAAGCCTTGCTTGTCTTGGGCTCATTTGCAGAAGGTAATTCAACAGTGTGACATTCGTCATTTTCGACTAGCTTTGTATTTGTTATCCTGTATTGTAAACCCGACTCGTTTTGGTCTTTGGATCTTTGAATATTAATAAAATGATGGATTTTATGTTGTAATCATGTTTCATACTTGTCATGGCGTGACCCACAGTTCGTTTCAGCAAAATCAGTTTTTTTAACGTTTTGGTTCGTTTAAGGTCCGAACTTGTATTTTAACCATCCAAACCAACAAGACCTAACCCATAACTATTCTAGAACCCTCCAAACATGTAGATACCTGGTCATAATTAATTAAATTAAAATTTATTTTAAATAAAAGAATCAAAGTGCACCCTTTTACCCATCGGACAAACGCATTACCCATTTCCTCAAACCCTACTCTTTCCCTATAAATACCACTCATTCTCAACCATATCACCTGCACATTTTCATCTTCTTCTCCTAAAAGTTTTGATCTTGTAAGTTGTTCCAGCTAGTTTTGCTTAAGTTTGACTTTAAAAAGTCAACAGAACCGAATCTTGCATTTCAAATCATTTCGGGTATGTAATTTTGGTTATTTTCAGTTTTTCTAAGTTATTTTATGTTCACAAAACCATTTTCATCTTTATTTAAGTCTTGTGGGCATTCAAACTCATATTTATGCATTTTAGACCCGTTTGGGTCTTTTCGGGAAGTTTACTCGATTAACTTTCTTGTTTGAGTTTAGATCTGGAAGTTTTACCTTATTTTAGTTCAATGGTTTTGGACATGTGGTAACCATCCTCAGGTTCATACCGAGTCAAAGACCGAACCAAACCGAATGCACGTTTAAGCACTTTAAATAACTTTTAAGTGACCATGTTACATCAAACACTTTAGATCTGAGTTTTTCTTGATATTTTAGTTATTATATGGTTGATATGGAGGTGTAGAACAGATCTTGGCTTGAACCCAAGTTTCGGGTAAAAACCGAGTAAAACCGAACACCCGTTTTAACGAGTTAGTCAATGTTCAAACCACCAAAAGTTCAACCTATCTTTTTACTTATGTTTTACTTTATATTACTCATATTACTTAAGATTTTGGAAGTGTTAGAACAAATATTAGCTCAAACCAAGTTTCGGGTAAGAATAAACCCGAGTAAAAGTCGAACTAATCGTCTTAACGAGCTAGTCACCGTTCAAAACGACAAAAGAAAAATCTTTCCTAATTTTTTTAAACTTATGTTTCACTTTATGTTATTTGTATTAATAATATTATGGTATGACGGAACCAAACTTGGTTTTATACTAAGATCGGGTTTAAGCGAATTTCTTTATTAGTTAAAGTCTCAAACTCGGGTTTAAGAGAGTGTAAGTCGGACCTTGATGCTTACATTAATGGGATCGTGCATACTAGCACTAAACCAACTCCCATATGTAAAACTTAACAATGGTTGAGTAAAACTAAACATCAAGGACCCGTTTTCTTGTAAAACTCATTTTATATACTTACGTTATTTAAACACACTTTGTAAAATATAACTAAAACTCCCGAAAACCCAAGCCTTATTTTTATGAACTTTTATACCATTTATATTTCATCTTCAAGACTCAATACTTACTCAAGATCTTTCAATCTAGGACACGCACGTTAAAACCGTCGGACTCGCTTACTTGAGGATTTTATTCAAAATTTATTCATCAACGTCATTTTATTCCATGTGAGTAATTTCATCCCCGTTTTCTCTTCTATACTTTGGGGGTAGCAAGCATACTTACTCAACCAAAAAAAATGATTTAACATCTAGATCCTCAACCCACAACCTCTAGGTTATGTGTTGCTTAGAATAATTGTCCAATTGTATGTTATATACCTCATATGATTAATTGCTACGTGTTTATTGCTTTTGATCGTTTAGCCTCATGCTCATCCTCAATAAGTATGATCATACGCTCCTCCTTCTAATATGGTAGTTGTATCAATTAGAAAGGAGCCTCATTTATTTGTGATTGATATACCTAAATTGTCACTTTTATTTACGGCTTCACATATTTGAGTTGTGGATTTTTACTTTATATTATATTTATAAAGTCATGGAATTGCTCACCAACATACATGTTGACAAAACATATTTTATGCAATGCTACAGGTTTGATTATCGGTTGATTGAAGATTTAAAGATGTTACTTTATTTTGGACCGTTAGGTTATTAGTTAAGAACTATTTATTTTCTTGTATTGTAAGAACATGTTATGAAATGAATGAGTTGATTAAATATTATCACTTTAATAGTGTCGTGTGCATTTGAACGATCTTAGTTGCGCCCCGGCATGTTCCGCCGCTTTGGTCGGGGTGTGACAGATTGGTATCAGAGCCATGACTATAGCATAGGTGGTTAGACGTAACGACCTATTATAGTTTATGCTTTAGGGTCCCAAAACGTGTTGCCTATACATGTTACCCTACTTGATTGTTTATTTGCTCTTATTTACTTATTTATTTCATTTACCCTCATGTACACACACACACACACACTTTTATAGAAATCCAAGGTATCCTTACCTTACCTTAAAAAAATTAATTAATTAATTAATTAAGTAATTAAAATCAAATTATGGATCTCAACTTTAAGCAGTCACCGTAACCGTTCCGGTTACCTCCATTAATATTGTTGGGTTGAAATATGAAAGCCAAGGTGATACGTGGACAAGTGTTTTGATCCCTCCCTCGATTTTGATTTGTTTTGAGTTGAAACATGAAAGCCACGTTGATACGTGAACTAGTGGTCTTGACTTTTCATTTTATCCTATTTTATGATTTTGGTTGAAACATGAAAGACGCGGTGATTCGCGTAACGTTTCGACTCCCCGTATTACCTCGTATTTCCTTAAGATTACTGTCGGGACAACAAGTCATGGTGATTCATGTATGTATTTCCCGCCTCAAATCTTAACGTTTCAAATTTCAAATATATATTCATGTGTTAAAATGGTTTTTTTATAAGGTTCACAAAATATTTCACTACAATCTCATATTACATTAATCACCATCATATTTGGACTAGCTACCCAAAATCTCATATTGTCTCACTTTTATTATTTTTAGAATGCCTTCTCTTCATCGTCAAGCTCGTCAAGCACGTCGAACTCGTCGCCCCAAGAACTCCGACCTTAAGATAGCCGAATTGGTTACAACTCAAATGGCTGCTGTACTCCCCACCCTTGTTGCTCAAATTAAAGCTATCCAACCGCAACCTGTTGCTACTCAAGTCACACCCTCTCATGCTACATTACTTATAAACAGTTTATGGGTGCCAATCCACCGATATTTATGAGTGAGGAGTGTGCTACCACGCTCCTTCAATGGTTTGAACGCATGGAAAGCGTGTTCTTGCATTGGGAATGCCCGGAGACCAAGCGAACCACTTTTGCATCAAGTGTGTTCGAGCTAACCGCCCTAACGTGGTGGAATAGCATCATGAATGCCAAAGGAGCGGACCTTGGAATGAACTGAAGGATATCATGCTCAAAAAATTTTGCCCCAAGCATGAAATTCAAAATTTTGAGGCCGAATTTTGGGATCTTAAACAAGATAGAGGTAACAACTCCGCTTACTCAAACCGCTTCCACGAGCTTAGCCTTCTAGTGCCCCATTTGGTTACCCCACTCGAGAGGGCAATCGACAAATACATTTCGGGTTTGCCAATGCAAATCCGAGATTCCGTCATGAGTAGCAAGCCACAAACGCTTAATGATGCGATCACTCTTGCCGCCACCCTTTCGGAGAACCATGTCAAAGCAGGGACTTTATCCCGAAAGGATTCCAAGAAACCAAATGTCAAGGCCATCACCGATCCATCTCCAAGCTCCAAAGTTGAAGCCCAACCCCAATCCATCAATTACTCCAACTCATCTCACCACTCTAAAAAGAAGCATAAACCGAACCATTGAAACTTTGTTGTTGTAACATCTCATATTTTTGTTAACTAAAGGTTAACTTCGTTTACTCTTACAAGGGTTATTATTGTTAATTTTGAAACTCATGTGTTGTTTGTGCTTATTCATTTAGTTTTTATGTATGAAAGTTAAAAATATAAATATTAAATAATAATAATTTTAATATTAATAAAAGAAACAATAATAACAATTATAATAATAATACTTTATTAAGTTACTTAAAAATGTTTAGAACTTAAATTAAGGGTGTTAAGGGGTTAATTTGTCATTTTAGAAACTTGAAATGGAAGCTTTGTGCATAAAATAATAAGAACCAAACTGCAGGGACCATTGTGTAACATTTTAAAAACCCAAACCCCCTTCCCCTCTCTCTCTCCCGCTTTTCCGGCGACCTCGCCGGCCGGACTCCGGCCAAGTCCGGCGAGGCTCCAAAACGCTCTAGAACCCTTCGAATTCGACACCAAATCGTTACCAATCGGTTCACGAGCCTAACTCGACCCCATTAATACCAATCGTTACCAATCAGTTCACAACCGTTTGACAATTAAAATCTCATAATAATTCAATTAATCGAACAAACACAATCATTTAACTATCTCTAGTCGTTTCTCATTGCCAATTTCTCCTAAAACACTCAAAACCATCAAAATCAAACATCATCTTCGTCGTGACCTGCAACGAACGTGTTCATCATCTTCCGAGCTTCAATTGACGAAATTCGCAAAGGGCTTTGCATCGAGGTCATCACGTGAAGCTACCCACAAGTTTAATTTGATTATCGTTGAGGTTTGCTTATCCATCTAGGCTTCCACATCTGCAACATTCTTCGGGTGTTCAAACATCAATCCAATAACAATTCGGGTAATTAAAACTACCTTTATACTCGATTTCATATGGAGATCAAAAGCCCTAACCCCTCGATCGATTACAATGTTCATATGGGGTTCAATTTGATCGAACATGGTTCTAGGGTTTATATGGGAATTGGGGTTTTCATTCGCAATGGTTTTTAAGATTTAAAACAAGGTTACAAACGCGGCTGGAAGCCTGGTTCACTGGTTAAGACATTGTTCCCCCATACATGAGGTCACGGGTTCGAACCCGAGCACCTCATGTAATTGTTTTAAAGCTTTTTTGGCTTAAAATTAATTATAGAAAATTTATAATAATTATAAAAATGACTTTTATAAACTCCAAATATTTTTAAAGTCATCTAAATATTTCTTAAAAAATTTATTCTTGTAAAACATTTTAATATTTTAATGTAAAATTATTTACAAAAGTTATAATTAAACATTTTTTATAAAAATTAGATTGTTATATAATACTTAAAGGTATTAAATTAATATTAGACCTTATGTTTAAGGATTTATCATGATAATTATAGAATTTAAATATAATTTTATAAATAAAATCACAAGTTATTTACAAAGGATCAAGTTCCTTAAAAATAAATTTTATAAATTTCATAAATGGTATTTTTATAAGAATTTATTAACTTTATAAAAATTCCCAAAATTCTACTACCCTAGTTCATGTTAACACGTTAATTTTATATTAACCTAAATCTTGTAATATTTATATATTTAGGTGCCTTGTGACGTTTTATCTTGGAACGACGTATATTATTCTTATTGATTCTCATTATATACTTATTTGACATGTGAGTTTTCCTTGCCCTTTTTTATATTTTTCACACTATTTTGGGGTGAAACATGATACTTATACATCTTACACTTATAAACGTTTGAGACTTGTAATGCACTTGCAATTCATCTTTATATTTTGTCATGGTTATTTGTTTGTTGTAAGTGATTATATGAGATACATAGTTTGTTTACAATCATTAACTATTGCTAGCCTGGCGACGTCTTAGATCTTTGGGTCTGACAAGCCTATTTGGTGCTAAAGTCGAGGTATTGCCGACTCCTGATGACGTATGCTTGTTCATCATGGGAACCAAATACACTTAGCCAATCTTTTATACTTGTAATCAAGTTGAGGTTGGTTGTAACGATATGTGTTCTATAACCTTACTTGCTTATGACCTATGACATGAATTGCTACTTGTAACTTTATCATATTATGTATGAAAACCTTGGAAACTCACCAACTATTTATAGTTGACCTTTTATTTTATCATGTTTCAGGAAATCCCCAAGTTTAAAGTGGTCTATTAAAGCTTGCACTAAAACTAGGACTTGGACCTAGTTTAATAATTAAAATGTTATCTTATGTTTTGATTTATGTTGGAACTTGTTTCATGTTTGATACTTATGTTTGTATTTTCCTTTTGAAACTTATAATTTTAATATTTACATTTAATTATAGCGTTATGTGGTTGTGAACAATCTTAACCCTCATATCTCGACTTGGACCGGTGTAAGGTTGGGGTGTGACAGTTGTCACTCACACAACTCAACCCCAATCTCAATCTCAAGCTACCCAAAATCGAAAACCTTACACCGGTCCCCATCCCTTGTGCAACACTTGTCAACGCCACCACCCATCTTACTCCGCTTGTCGTCAATGCTCAAATTGCAATCGTTAAGGCCACCTTAGCAATGTGTGTCGTGAAGCCTCCCGTGGACAAACCACTCTACCAAGGTTTGTTCCGCATAATCCATAAAACCGACCCATGCCTTTTGCTCAAATTCCTCCTCAACCGAGAGCTTGTTTCAATTGTGGAGACCCAAATCATTTCCGCAATGCTTGTCCCCGACTCACTTTTTCAAATCAAGCCCAAATCATGCCTGCGCCATACTACATAACTCAAGCCTACCAATTGCAAACTTACCAACCTCAAGTCCCACAACTCATGGCTCCTCCGGTTCAACCACTCCAATCAATTCAAGCTCCTCCTCCCCGGCCTTCGCAAGCTCCACAAGTCATCCATGGCAACCAATGGCGTGCTTTTATGATGAATGTCAACCAAGCCCAAGTTGCCAATGATGTGGTGAACGGTACGTTTTTAATTAATGAGCATTTTGCTTCAATTTTATTCGATACCGGAGCTTATAGGAGTTTTATTTCATTTAAATTGAATAAACCCTTGCCGTACCCCATACTAAACTTTCTCGGCCTTTTCCTGTCAAAGTCACCAATGGTAGCTCAATCACTATCGATTCGGTCATCCGCGATTGCATACTCACTCTTTGTAAGCGTAAATTCTCAATTGACCTCATCCAGATGCAAATGGGAAGTTTCGACATCATAGTAGGCATGGATTGGTTAGCCTTGCATCGTGCCGAAATTGTTTGCTATGATAAGTTTATTCGAATTCCACTCGCCAATGGTAAAACTCTCAAAATCTTCGGCAAAACTTCTCCCAAAAAGCTCAACCTCATGTCATGTTCTCAATCTCAAAAGTACGTACGCCAAAAGTACGTTCTGCTCCTAGCTCAATGTAACACCCGAATATTTATTATTTTGAAGCCGGTGGCGAAAGAAAAGAAAATAAAGTCCAAAAGTCGAGGGACCAAACCCGCCAACGAAGAAAAGTTGGGGAAATGTGGTGTATATAGGGAGGAGAGGGCTGCCCACTCTCCCCACACTCACATTTCAGTTTACAAAGAGGAAAAAGTGTTGGTTCGGGTCGGTTCGGGTCGGTTCGGGTCGCCAAAATCGTCGTGAAGCAAGCCGATAGAAGCTCTTGTTGTTGTGCTCGTTTAGGTGAGTTCTAGGACCCCTATTTTACTTGTTTTCAAACGATTTGGGGCTGGAAAACATCTGAAATCGAGTTTTTCGTATGGTGTAAGTTGACCCGTTTGTGTATGTGTATGTATATGTATGACGCGATTGTGACTTGATTTCTTGCTTGGTTGTGCTTGAATGATGTTATGGTATGCATCCCTAAGGTTTAGGATGGTCGATTTAGGATTAAAATGGGTTTAGATGAGTTTGGAGGCCGAAAACCCTCGGCTGCAGTCGGGTTGAACTGCATTCTGCATCAGTTAGGGCTAGGCGACCGACTGGAGGCCGAATGGAGGCCATACGGCCGATTAGGGTGCGATTGGGGTCCATTCGCACGATTGGGGTTCATTCGCACGACTGGAGGGCCAGTCGCATGGGGGTCATGCGATTGAGGGTCCAGTCACACGACTGGATGTTCATTCGCATAGGTGTTCATCCGTATTGGTTCAATCGCATGATGTTCAGTCGCAGGGAGGCCATGCGACTGAAGGGTGTCCATACGCCCGAATAGGGCTGTTGAACCCAAGGAAGGTGTAGATTGACTTCTGACTTTCGGGGGAAAGTGCAGATGTAAGTGTCGATGTAAAGGTTCCCATAAGAGTTTTTAAGATGACGATCGAGGTCTTAGAAAGCATGTTGGGCATGATGAGGGTGATGATGTTGTATGTTATGTATGTATGATGTTGCCCTGTATGATTTGATGTTGATGCATGTTTATGTTCCTTAATGTGATGTATAATATCTTTCCTGTGGCTTTACTTGTTATGATGAATGAACGAAGTATTATGTAACGTAAAGTGAAAGATAAAGAAAGAGGAACATGATGAACGAATGAAACGTCTTGCACACATTGGATACGGGGTCCTTCTTGGTGACTGACCCCAAATGTAGAACCTCTACCGCTCACCCTAGTACTGTGGCATACGTTTAGCTGTCATTTTTGACTTCGGCCCAGTAGCTAAGACGGATGGTTACTCCTAGTACCGTGGCATACGTTTAGCTGTCATTTGTTGACTTCGGCCCGGTAGCTACGACTAACCGGGTGTAGCACATGGTATTGGTTTGGGATGATGTCCGATGCGCAAGTAAGGTAATGAAAGAACGAATGAACGGATGAAGAAGATAATAATGATATTATCTATGTGTACGTATGATGTGTGATCATGTAAAAGTACGAACGGTTTATCTGAAAATAAAGTATGTTTTATTTATAAAACTAGAACTCACTCAGCAACGCTGACTTTGATGTATTTCCAGTTGGCAGGTAATGATTGCTGAGGATGGCACAGGCGACTACTCAGCTCTTTTGGGATGGCATTCTTTTGATTAATGTTTTTGCATTGTAATGCGAACAAACAATTTTTGTAATGAATGTTGTATTAGTTTGCAAAAGCATTTACATGGAAATGAAAGTTTGTTTTAGTTTTCCGCTGCGATTTATTAAATACAAATGTAATTATATGTTTTATGTGCGATGAGAACCCAGCTGTAAGCGTCCCGGGAACGGGGCCTTACAAGTTGGTATCAGAGCCAAAGTTTAAGTGAAATGGGTAAATTTTCAGAATAAACCTAATCTTAAACTGAGAATGGGACGGAAAGGGAATGGGATGCCAACTGAGTAGCTGCGTGCCATCAGGTATTTTCGTAAAGTTAACCAGTTTTATGTGCGCATGGTATGTGTTATGTGTTATATGTAGGTTAAATACTGATGTAGTCAGGACAGGTAATACTTGGGGTATGAAGAGTAAAGTAAGTGGCTAATCACAACTGGCCACTGTAATTAGGGACTTACTATACTTGACATAAACTGAGTTATTTTCTTGAATGACCGTGTTGGTGTTGAATCTTTCAGTGTGTGTGTGATGGCCGGAGGTAGATCTTCGAAAGCTTCTAGGGGTGGAGGTCACGGTGCTGAACCGCGACCTAAGAGAGGAGACCCAGAGTTGAGAGGGTGGTTCTGAAGAACCAGAGACCCCTCATCCGGAGGGTGGCGACGAAAGCGCCAATCTGAAAGCCTCAGTAAAAGAGGCTGTTGTAGAAGAAGTCCATCAGGTTATGCAGACAATCTTACCGTCTGTGGTGACTGAAGTTATTAAGGTTGTACGAGAAGGGAATAGAAAAGAAAGAAACAGGTCCTCTGGAGAACGGGAACAACCAGGGCCGGAAACGGTTCTATCTGATGATGAAGAGGAAGAAGAAGAGCCTGTGCAGAGGCAGTGCGAGGATGTAACTACGGGGCATTTATGAGATGCAAGCCCCCTACTTTTGATGGAAACGGCACCGCTGCAGCCGCTCACGGTGGGTGAGGGAAATGGAAGCTGTTCTCGATATCAGCGAGTGCCGAGAGGACCAAAAGTGAAGTTTGCTACCCACTCTTTTGTGGATTCAACTCTGTGCTGGTGGGACAACATTGTCCAAGCTGAGGGTAGTAGGGCCATTGGGAAAATGAAATGGCCTGAGCTGAGAAGGTTGGTGATTGAGGATTTTGTCCTCACGGGAAATGGACAAGTTGGAAAGGGAGTTTTTACAGTTGGAGGCTGGAACCATGACACACCAGCAGTATACCACCAAGTTTAATGAAATGGCACGGCTTGTGCCTGATCAGGTGACGCCTCTGTCTCGGAAAATCAAGAGGTATATTCAGGGTTTACCGGTGGATGTTCGCCGGCATATGATCGCCGCCCGGCCAAGCACGTTTAGGTCGACGGTTGATTTGGCAGGGAGGCTGTATGATGAGGGGAGGTGGTGGTGATGAAGCAAGTAAGAAGGGTGGTGGTGATCGGAACTGGAAAGGGAAACGGTTTGGTCGGGGTGATGCCCTGATGGGTAATAAAAAGGCACGGGTGGATGAACGCCGTGTGGTCACATCAAGTGCGGGGTCGAAAGGTGTGTCAAGTGTGGAAGGGAGCACAGCGGGGAATGTAGTTTGGGTCAAACTTGTGCTTCAAGTGTGGGAAGACAGGGCATATGGCGAAGGATTGCATGTCGAGCAAATGTTTTAACTGTGGGGAAACTGGTCATATGAGCAGAGATTGTAAGAAGTCGAGGACTGAGGGTTCAGGGGTGAAGAAGACGGGAAGTGATGGACCGAGGGCGAGCGCCAGAGCGTTCACCATGACACAGGAGGAGGCTAGGACGGACCCTGACGTTGTGTCCGGTACGTTTCTAGTGAACCAGACTTTAGCTTCTGTGTTATTTGATTCTGGTGCTAGTAGGAGTTTTATTTCTGCTGCTTTCTGTGCTAAGCTGCATGTTAGTAGTAGACGTGTGATGCACCCTTTGATGTAGAAACTGCCATAGGTAAGTCTACCAGGATTTCTGAGATGATAGAGAATTGTGATGTGGAACTTGAGGGTCATAAGTTTCCTGTTAGACCGTTTGTGATGACCTTGGGTGGTTTCGATTTGGTTCTTGGGATGGATTGGTTGGCGGATTTCGAGGCGAACATTGTGTGTCGCAAGAAGATGGTTCGGTTGACAGCGCCTGACGGAAGTTTGGTAATGGTTATGGTGATCGGGTTACTACGATTCCGAAGGTGATGTCAATGGCGGTGGCGGGAAAGTGTATGAGGCGTGGATGTAGCGCCTACTTGGCTTATGTAAAGGATGTGGATACACCAACACCACAACTAGCCGATGTAACGGTTGTGTGTGACTTTCCAGACGTGTTCCCAGAAGACTTATCAGGAGTGCCACCTGACAGAGAAATTTCAGATTGATCTGATACGGGTGCCCAACCTGTTGCCAAGGCACCATATCGGTTGGCTCCAACCGAGATGAAAGAGTTGATGGAGCAGCTGCGAGAGCTGCTGATAAGGGGTTCATTAGACAAGATCTCTCCTTGGGGTGCTCCGGTCCTTGTAAAGAAGAAGGATGGTAGTATGAGGATGTGCATTGACTACCGCGAACTGAACAAGTTGACAGTGAAGAACCGCTACCCCTTACCGAGGATAGATGATTTGTTCGACCAGCTTCAGGGTGCTAGTTGGTTCTCGAGGATAGATCTTCGATCTGGTTATCATCAGTGAAGGTGAAAGAGCAAGATATCCCTAAAACAGCTTTCCGTACGGGCTATGGTCATTACGGTTTCTTGTCATGTCCTTTGGTTTGACCAACGCGCCAGCTGCTTTTATGGATCTGATGAACCGTGTGTGTCGGCCTATGTTGGATAAATCAGTGATTGTGTTTATTGATGATATCCTGATCTATTCGAAGAGAGAGATTGAGCATGCCGGTCACATTCGGGAGGTTCTAGAGACGTTGAGAAGGGAGAAATTGTATGCTAAATTCTCCAAGTGTGCATTTTGGTTGCGCGAAGTTCAGTTTTTGGGTCATGTGGTGAATCCTGACGGGATTATGGTTGACCGGCGAAGGTGGAGGCGGTTATGCAATGGAAGTCACCAAAGACGCCATCCGAGATCCGTAGTTTCTTGGGCTTGGCGGGCTACTATAGAAGATTCATCCAAGACTTCTCTAAGATTGCTTCTCCACTAACTAAGTTGACCCGAAAGGATGTGAAGTTTGTATGGGGTCAAGCTCAAGAGAAGGCGTTCGAAGAGCTGAAGGCAAGATTGACTCGAGCTCCTGTTCTGTCATTACCGATGGAAGTGAAGATCTAGTGGTGTATTCTGATGCTTCCTACTCGGGGTTGGGGTGTGTGTTAATGTAAGAGGGAGGTTATAGCTTATGCATCTCGACAGTTAAGGTTCACGAGGTCAATTATCCTACTCATGACTTGGAGCTAGCAGCCGTGGTCTTTGCATTGAAGATCTGGAGGCACTATCTCTACGGGACGAAGTGCACCATATTCACCGATCATAAGAGCTTGAAGTACTTCTTCGAGCAAAAGGATCTGAACATGAGGCAGAGGAGATGGTTGGAACTTATAAAGGATTATGATTGCGAGATCCATTACCATCCAGGCAAAGCTAATGTGGTGGCAGATGCCCTTAGTCGAAAGGAAAGGCCCGAACCGATTCGGGTGAAAGCTTATCAACTAATCATGACCTCTGATGTGATGAAGCAAATCAAGGAGTTTCAAGATGAGGCATTGAAAGAAGATCATCTTAACTCGGAAAGAATGAGAGGTCTGGTTGGGGAATTGGGTGAAAACACACTCGGTGTTGGAACTCGATTCGGTCTTGTGTGGATTCCTCGTTTTGGGGATCTACGGGTGAAGATAATGGATGAAGCCCACAAGACTCGATACTCCATTCATCCTGGTGCCACGAAAATGTACCATGACATGAAGAAAGATTATTGGTGGCCGGGTATGAAGCGCGACGTGGTGGAGTATGTGAGTAAGTGCCTTACTTGCTTACAGGTGAAGGCAGCATCAAAAGCCGTATGGGAAGATACAACCTTTGGATATACCAGAATGGAAATGGGAGCACATCACCATGGACTTCATTACGAAGCTGCCGCATACCCCGAAAGGGTATGATGCCATATGGGTGATAGTTGATCGTCTGACGAAGAGCGCTCATTTTCTACCGATCCGCGAGACGTATTCATCTGAGAGGTTGGCTGATCTGTTCATCAAGGAAATTGTAACTCGTCATGGTGTGTCGGTGTCTATTGTGTCTGATCGTGACACTCGGTTTACATCTAAATTTTGGAAGAAATTCCTGACGCTATGGGGACGAGGTTACATATTAGCACGGCTTATCATCCCCAGACTGATGGTCAGTCAGAAAGGACCATTCAGACACTGGAAGACATGCTCCGGGCATGTGTGATCGATTTTGGTGGAAGTTGGGATGACCACCTACCGTTAGCTGAATTCTCATACAACAACAACTATCATGCCAGTATTGGTATGCCACCATATGAGATGCTATACGGTAGGAGATGCAGAACACCCGTTTGTTGGGGTGATATTGGTCAAAAGGAATTGGGGAGCGTCGAGGTAATCGAGGCTACGACAGAGAAGCTTGAAAAGATTAAAGCCTTCATGAAGGCAACAAGGATAGACAGAAGTCGTATGCCGATAAGCAACGTAGGCCAATTGAGTTCCAGGTGGATGACCGGGTTATGCTGAAGGTCTCACCTTGGAAGGGTATTATCAGATTCAGAAAGCGGGGCAAGTTGAGCCCAAGATATATAGGCCCTTTCCGAATCATTGCTCGAGTAGGAGAGGTGGCCTATAGATTGGAGTTGCCGGATGAGTTAAGTGGAATTCACCCGACATTCCATGTATCTCATTTAAGGAAGTGCTTAGCAGATGAAGATATGATTGTCCCATTGGAAGATATTGAAGAAGAAGAACGGCTCAACTATGTGGAGCAACCAGTGGCAATCATCGATCGTAAAGAAAAGAGGCTAAGGAATAAAGGGGTTCCTCTTGTGCGTGTACAGTGGAAGCACAGGAAGGGATCCGAGTCAACGTGGGAGACTGAAGAAGAAATGAGACAGCATTATCCGCGTTTGTTCGACGAATAACAGGTTTCGGGGACGAAACCTATTAAGGGGGGTGGACTTGTAACACCCGAATATTTATTATTTTGAAGCCGGTGGTGAAAGAAAAGAAAATAAAGTCCAAAAGTCGAGGGACCAAACCGCCAACGAAGAAAAGTTGGGGAAATGTGGTGATATATGTAGGGAGAGGGCTGCCCATTCTCCCCACACTCACATTTCAGTTTACAAAGAGGAAAAGTGTTGGTTCGGGTCGGTTCGGGTCGCCAAAATCGTCGTGAAGCAAGCCGAATCGAAGCTCTTGTTGTTGGCTCATTTAGGTGAGTTCTAGGACCCCTATTTTACTTGTTTTCAAACGATTTGGGGCTGGAAAACATCTGAAATCGAGTTTTTCGTATGTGTGTAAGTTGACCCGTTTGTGTATGTGTATGTATATGTATGACGTGATTGTGACTTGATTTCTTACTTGGTTGTGCTTGAATGATGTTATGGTATGCATCCCTAAGGTTTAGGATGGTCGATTTAGGCTTAAAATGGGTTTAGATGAGTTTGGAGGCCGAAAACCCTCGGCTGTAGTCGGGTTGAACTGCATTCTGCATCAGTTAGGGCTAGGCGAACGACTGGAGGCCGAATGGAGGCCATACGGCCGATTAGGGTGCGATTGGGGTCCATTCACACGATTGGGGTTCATTCGCACGACTGGAGGGCCAGTCGCATGGGGGTCATGCGACTGAGGGTCCATTCGCACGACTGGATGTTCATTCGCATAGGTGTTCATCCGTATTGGTTCAATCGCATGATGTTCAGTCGCAGGAGGCCATGCGACTGAAGGGTGTCCATACGCCCGAATAGGGCTGTTGAACCCGAGGAAGGTGTAGATTGACTTCTGACTTTCGGGGGAAAGTGCAGATGTAAGTGTCGATGTAAAGGTTCCCATAAGAGTTTTTAAGATGACGATCGAGGTCTTAGAAAGCATGTTGGGCATGATGAGGGTGATGATGTTGTACGTTATGTATGTATGATGTTGCCCTGTATGATTTGATGTTGATGCATGTTTATGTTCCTTAATGTGATGTATAATATCTTTCCTGTGGTTTTACTTGTTATGATGAATGAACGAAGTATTATGTAACGTAAAGTGAAAGATAAAGAAAGAGGAACATGATGAACGAATGAAACGTCTTGCACACATCGGATATGGGGTCCTTCTTGGTGACTGACCCCAAATGTAGAACCTCTACCGCTCACCCCTAGTACTGTGGCATACGTTTAGCTGTCATTCGTTGACTTCGGCCCAGTAGCTAAGACGGATGGTTACTCCTAGTACCGTGGCATACGTTTAGCTGTCATTTGTTGACTTCGGCCCGGTAGCTACGACTAACCGGGGTGTAGCACATGGTATTGGTTTGGGATGATGTCCGATGCGCAAGTAAGGTAATGAAAGAACGAATGAACGGATGAAGAAGATAATAATGATATTATCTATGTGTACGTATGATGTGTGATCATGTAAAAGTACGAACGGTTTTATCTGAAAGTAAAGTATGTTTTATTTATAAAACTAGAACTCACTCAGCAACGCTGACTTTGATGTATTTCCAGTTGGCAGGTAATGATTGCTGAGGATGGCACAGGCGACTACTCAGCTCTTTTGGGATGGCATTCTTTTGATTAATGTTTTTGCATTGTAATGCGAACAAACAATTTTTGTAATGAATGTTGTATTAGTTTGCAAAAGCATTTACATGGAAATGAAAGTTTGTTTTAGTTTTCCGCTGCGATTTATTAAATACAAATGTAATTATATGTTTTATGTGCGATGAGAACCCAGCTGTAAGCGTCCCGGGAACGGGGCCTTACACTCAAGCGGTGGCAAAAGATCCCGGAGAAAGGAAAATTCAAGACATTCACATTGTTTGTGATTTTCCTGATGTTTTTTCCCGACGACGTCTCCGGTCTTCCACCCATCCGTCCTGTCAAATTTCGAATCGATCTTGTTCCCGGAGCAATTCCCGTAGCTAAGGCTCCCTATCGTTTAGCTCCTTCTGAAATGCAAGAACTGTCAAACCAACTCCAAGAACTCTCAGATAAGGGTTTTATCCGTCCAAGCTCATCTCCTTGGGGTGCACCCATTCTCTTCGTGAAAAAGAAAGATGGCTCGTTTCGCATGTGTATCAACTACCGTGAACTCAATAAAATCACCATAAAAAATCGTTACCCTTTGCCTCGAATCTATGACCTGTTTGATCAACTCCAAGGTGCAACTTGCTTCTCCAAAATAGATCTTCGATCGAGTTATCATCAATTGCGTGTTCACGAAGATGACATTCCCAAAACTGCTTTTCGTACGCGGTATGGACATTACGAGTTCATGGTTATGCCATTTGGATTAACCAATGCACCCGCGGTATTCATGTACCTCATGAACCGCGTTTGCAAACCATTTTTGGATAAATTCATAATTTTATTTATTGATGACATCCTCATCTTTTCTAAATCCAAAGCCGAGCATGAGCATCATTTATGTTCCATGCTCGATCTCCTAAGAAAAGAACAACTTTATGCCAAATTTTCGAAATGTGAATTTTGGCTAAAAGAAGTTCAATTTTTGGGTCACATCGTTAACGATAAAGGTATTCATGTTGATCCCGCTAAAATTGAGGCCGTAAAAGATTGGAAGACTCCATCCACACCTACCGAAGTTTGATCCTTCCTTGGTTTGGCCGAGTATTATCGGCGTTTTATTCTAAACTTCTCCAAAATCGCGCTACCCCTCACCGCATTAACTCATAAGGAAAAATCTTATGAATGGGGACCAAAACAAGAAGAAGCTTTTCAAACACTTAAGCATATGCTTTGCAATGCTCCTATCTTAGCCCTCCCTGAAGGAAACGACGATTTTGTGGTATTTTGTGATGCATCCAACCAAGGTCTCGGGTGCGTTCACATGCAACGAGGTCAAGTTATCGCTTATGCCTCAAGACAACTCAAAGTTCACGAGAAAAATAACACAACTCACGATCTCGAACTTGGTGCCGTCGTTTTCGCTTTAAAAATCTGGAGACACTATCTTTATGGTACAAAATGTGTAGTATTCACCGATCATAAAAGTCTTCAACATTTTCGACCAAAAAGATCTGAACATGAGACAACGGCGATGGGCTGAATTACTTAGTGACTACGATTGCGAAATTCACTACCATCCCGGTAAAGCGAATGTCATGGCCGATGCCCTTAGTCGAAAAGTTAATGTTAAATCTATTTTGCTCCATAGCATTATCATCCAAACTGGTCTTCAAAACCGCATCTATCGAGCCCATTGCACCTCCGTTGATGAAGGTAACATGTACGAAGAAATGTCATGTGGAGCCGAACTTCAACTCGAAACTAAACCCGATGGCTTACTTTACTTTCTCAATCGTTTATGGGTTCCCGATCATGACAAACTTCGTACTTTCATTCTTGACGAGGCTCATAAGTCACATTATTCTGTGCATCCCGGTGCGGATAAAATGCACTTTGATCTTCGTCCCATTTATTGGTGGCCCGGTATGAAAAAGGATGTGGCACTTTACGTTTCAAAATGTCTTACATGATCAAAGGTTAAAGCCAAGCATCAAAGACCTTTCGGTTTACTCGAGCAACCCTCAATTCCTGTTTGGAAATGGGAAGACATTGCCATGGATTTCATCACTAAGCTCCCAAATACACGAAACCAAAATGATAGTATTTGGGTAATCATCGATCGTTGACCAAATCGGCTCACTTCATTCCGATTCGAGAAAAGTATTTCGTGGAACAACTAGCTCAAATCTATGTCCGAGAAATCGTGTGCCGCCATGGTATACCAATGACCATCATCTCCGATCGTGATGCTCGTTTCACGTCTCATTTTTGGAAATCACTTCAAATTGCTCTAGGTACTCGCCTTGACCTTAGTACCGCTTACCACCTTCAAACTGATGGCCAATCCGAGCGTACAATCCAAACCCTCGAGGATATGCTTCGATCATGCGTACTAGACTTTGGTGGAAATTGGGACTCTCATATTCCGCTTATTGAGTTCTCCTACAACAATAGTTTCCATTCTAGCATTGGTATGGCTCCGTTTGAAGCTCTCTATGGTCGCAAGTGTCATTCTCCAATTTGTTGGAATGAGATTGGTGAAACTCAAATCACTGGTCCTGAGATGGTTCAAGACACTACCGATCGTATTGATCAAATCCGCAAGAATCTACTCGCCGCTAGAAGCCGTCAAAAGAGTTATGCCGATAAACGACGAAAGCCTCTAGAATTTCACGTCGACGACCTTGTCCTCCTCAAAGTATCTCCTTGGAAGGGGGTAGTCCATTTTGGAAAGAAAGGAAAACTAGCTCCTCGTTTCGTAGGCCCATTCAAGATCCTCGAAAGGATTGGAAAAGTGGCTTATAGACTCGATTTACCGAAAGAACTTTCCGGTGTTCATCCTACCTTTCATGTCTCAAATCTTAAGAAATGCTTAGCTGAGGGTAATCTCCACATACCACTCGACGAAGTACATATCGATGAGACAATGCAATTTGTTGAAAGACCCATAGAAATTATGGATCACAACGAGAAACGAACCAAACAAAGCCGTATTCGGTTAGTGAAAGTTCGTTGGGAATCAAGACGTGGTGTCGAATTTACTTAGGAAAGAGAAGACGTCATGAAGGAAAATTACCCGTATCTCTTCGTCGTAGCTTCTTCCTAATTTCGGGACGAATTTTCCAAAAGTAGGGAATACTATGACATTCGTCATTTTCGACTAGCTTTGTATTTGTTATCCTGTATTGTAAACCCAACTCGTTTTGGTCTTCGGATCTTTGAATATTAATAAAATGATGGATTTTATGTTGTAATCATGTTTCATACTTGTCATGGCGTGACTCACAGTTCGTTTCAACAAAATCAGTTTTTTTAACGTTTTCGGTTCGTTTAAGGTCCGAACTTGTATTTTAACCATCCAAACCAACCAAGACCTAACCCATAACTATTCTAGAACCCTCTAAACATGTAGATACCTGGTCATAATTTATTTAAATTAAAATTTATTTTAAATAAAAGAATCAAAGTACACCCTTTTACCCACCGGACAAACGCATTACCCATTTCCTCAAACCCTAATCTTTCCCTATAAATACCACTCATTCTCAACCATTTCACCTGCACATTTTCATCTTCTTCTCCTAAAAGTTTTGATCTTGTCAGTTGTTCTAGCTAGTTTTGTTTAAGTTTGACTTTAAAAAGTCAACGGAACCGAATCTTGCATTTCAAATCATTTCGGGTATGTAATTTTGGTTATTTTCAGTTTTTATAAGTTATTTTATGTTCACAAAACCATTTTCATCTTTATTTAAGTCTTGTGGGCATTCAAACTCATATTTATGCATTTTAGACCCGTTTGGGTTGTTTTCGGGAAGTTTACTCGATTAACTTTCTTATTTGAGTTTAGATCTGGAAGTTTTACCTTATTTTTAGTTCAATGGTTTTGGACATGTGGTAACCATCCTCGGGTTCATACCGAGTCAAAGACCGAACCAAACAGAACGCTCGTTTAAGCACTTTAAATAACTTTTAAGTGATCATGTTACATCAAACACTTTAGATCTGAGTTTTTCTTGATATTTTAGTTATTATATGGTTGATATGGAGGTGTAGAACAGATCTTGGCTTGAACCCAAGTTTCGGGTAAAAAACGAGTAAAACCGAACACCCGTTTTAACGAGTTAGTCAATGTTCAAACCACCAAAAGTTTAACCTATCTTTTTACTTATGTTTTACTTTATATTACTCATATTACTTAAGATTTTGGAAGTGTTAGAACAAATATTAGCTCAAACCAAGTTTCGGGTAAGAATAAACCCGAGTAAAAGTCGAACTTATCGTCTTAACGAGCTAGTCACCGTTCAAAACGCCAAAAGAAAATTCTTTCCTAATTTTTTAAACTTATGTTTCACTTTATGTTATTTGTATTAATAATATTATGGTATGACGGAACCAAACTTGGTTTTATACTAAGATCGGGTTTAAGCGATTTCTTTATTAATTAAAGTCTCAAACTCGGTTTAAGAGAGTGTAAGTCGGACCTTGATGCTTACATTAATGGGATCGTGCATACTAGCACTAAACCAACTCCCATATGTAAAACTTAACAATGGTTGAGTAAAACTAAACATCAAGGACCCGTTTTCTTGTAAAACTCATTTTATACTTACGTTATTTAAACACACTTTGTAAAATATAAATAAACCTCCCGAAAACCCAAGCCTTATTTTTATGAACTTTTATACCATTTATATTTCATCTTCAAGACTCAATACTTACTCAAGATCTTTCAATCTAGGATACGCACGTTAAAACCGTCGGACTCGCTTAATTGAGGATTTTATTCAAAATTTATTCATCAACGTCATTTTATTCCATGTGAGTAATTTCATCCCCGTTTTCTCTTCTATACTTTGGGGGTAGCAAGCATACTTACTCAACCAAAAAAAATGATTTAACATCTAGATCCTCAACCCACAACCTCTAGGTTATGTGTTGCTTAGAATAATTGTCCAATTGTATGTTATATACCTCATATGATCAATTGCTACATGTTTATTGATTTTGATCGTTTAGCCTCATCCTCATTCTCAATAAGTATGATCATATGCTCCTCCTTGTAATATGGTAGTTTTATCAATTAGAAAGGAGCCTCATTTATTTATGATTGAGATACCTCAATTGTCACTTTTATTTACGGCTTCACATATTTGAGTTGTGGATTTTTACCTTATATTATATTTATAAATTATGGAATTGCTCACCAACATACATGTTGACAAAACATATTTTATGCAATGCTACAGGTTTGATTATCGGTTGATTGAAGATTTAAAGACGTTACTTTATTTTGGACCGTTAGGTTATTAGTTAAGAACTATTTATTTTCTTATATTTGTAAGAAAATGTTATGAAATGAATGAGTTGATTAAATATTGTCACTTTAATAGTGTCGTGTGCATTTGAACAATCTTAGTTGCACCTCGGCATGTTCCGCCGCTTTTGTCGGGGTGTGACAAACAGTAATAGATCTTATGGTTGTACTAAGAGGATCTTGAGCTATTGTTGATGGAGAAATCTCGGTCACTTGGTCTTTCTTAGACATCCACACCACCTTTGAAGTCTTGGACTTGACCTTCAAAACTTCGGAAGCTTTTGGAACTTCGGAAGTTTTGATGATTGAACCTTCAGAAGATTCTGCAGACATTGCAGCAGACTTTAGTGCTTCGGAAGAACTCCTTTCTTCCGAGACCAAATTTTCTTCCGAAGGGAATTTTCCACTTCCCTTCTTGTTAGATTTTGAGCTTCCGAAGGAAACAGGTTTTCCTTCCAAAGCTTGAATCTTCTTCAAACTCTTTGAAGTCTTTGTTTTAGTCATATGGACAGTACCTTTAGGATTGAAGAGACAATCCTTGGCAATGTGAGTGGTACTTTCACACATGACACAATTACCTTCTTCTTCACAAGAGCCCTTTCCTTAGAATAGGACTGTCTTTGATCACATCCCTTCTCCACCTTCATCCTTGCAGATGCTAAGACAGCCCTCTTGGGCTGAGGACTGTGCTTGGAGTTTGATGGTCTAGGCTGTGCAGCAGTGGTACACAGCAGATCAGTCTTCTTCCTACTACTGAGATGAGTTGAACAAGAACCAGAACTCTTAACAGAAGAGTTTTGGTTGATGTCTTCAGTCCCTACCACTTTAAACCCTGCAGAGATAAAAACTTGTTTCTGCTTAGAGTCAAAAGTAGCCTTGATCTCTTGAGCCTTACTTGCCTTTATTTTGCTCTTCTGATCAAGTTCTTTCTCATGGACTTGGTCATCACAGTCTTCACTTTCTCCTCAGAAGGATAGTGGCCCTTCTTGGAATCCTCCTCTTCACTCTTTTCAGAGGGATTCTTCACTATCTCTTCTTCATCCTCTTCACTCATAGGATCTATAAGAGGAAGCTCATCTTCACAAGTTCCATATCTAGGAGATCTTACTGACAAGATTGTGTGTGGAGAAGCTATCTCATTGGATCCTAGTCCCTACCTATTTTGATAGCACACTTTGTTATTCAGGGATGAGGATATCATGTTCTTGAAGGTCTCTTCTTCAAGAACACTCTTTTCTGCCCTGGCTTTGCTGATCACAAGCTTAGCCTGGCACTCAGTTAACTGTGTTATGAGATCTTTGATTTGAGTCCTAAAATCTGTGTGTTCATGTTTTAGAACTGAAATGGTTTTCTCTAAGTCCTTTATTTTCAGCTTATAATCATTTTTAGACTTTCTAAAATCAGATTTTAAAATGTTTAAGGACTTAAGATCATATCTCATTTCCAAGTTGTAGGACCTGTATCTGTTAACTTTAGCAATGCATTCAGGAGTACAGAGATGTTCCAATACCTTGGCTTCATCATGATCTGCCATTAATGCTTGGTTTGGGAAAGCATCTTCCACCTGAAAGCTCTAGTCAAAGCCTCCTTCTTCAACAGCAACAGCAGCCTGCTGCTTTGACTTCACATTCTGGTGAGCTTTGTCAGTGTAGTTTGGTCTGGATTGTGTTTGGCCACCATTTGTTCTAGGTGCCTTACACTCTCTGGGAAAGTGGCCCATCAAGTTACAGTTGTAACACTTGACTTTGCCTTTGTCCAGTCCAAACTTTCCACTGGTTGCATTGCTTGGAAACTTCCTTCTAGTCCTCTTGTAGAACTTCTTGGCTCTGTGAGTGAGAAGAGCCATCTGCTGGACTATTTCTATGTACTCCAGATCATCTGGATGGATACAGTCCAGGTCTTCAAGAGTGAAAAGAGAGTTCCCACAACTTTCATCAGAAGACACAAAAGCTTGAGAAGAGCTTGTCTCTTGGAATGGGCTTCCTTGAGTGTAGTTCTCCCTTGGTGTCTCTGGGAAGGTGATGAAAGGACCCTTGGGTGAGTTGTCAGGGTAGCATATGAGATGATGTTTGGGTTCTATGCTATCCCTTTCAACCACATGTAGGGCTGAACCCATTTGATTTTTGGAGTTTCCAGATGAACCTTGCATGTTCATCTCCATCTGGTAGCCGCTGAGAATCCCATATAACTCTATCAGAGTAAGAGTTTTGAGATTTTTAGTTCTCTTGATCACCACACAATAGTGTGTCCATTTCCTAGGAAGTGAGGACATGAACTTCCTTACAATGTCTCTGTTTTCAAGAGAAACTCCTCCATCCACTAGGGTATCCACAATCTCAACATACCTGAAGTACTGCTGAGTCATGGTTTCACCTGTTTTAAAGGTGAAGTTTTCAAACTGCTGCTTCAGGAGATCCTTCTTGTTCTCCTTGGCTTCAGAGGAACCCTTATACATCAGTTTTAGTGCATCCCACGGCTGTTTGGCTATTTTGCACTTCTTGAAACCTCTGAATACAGAGTTTAGAATGGCAGTTTGAAGAGCTGTCATGGCTTTTCTATCAATCTCTACTCTCTTCCTATCTTCATCAGAGTAGTTCGCCACATCTTTAGGAATCATACCAGCACCGGTAGCAGAAGGGGTGCTGGGTATGAAAGGTCCATTCTCAATATACTCCCACATTCTTGAATCAAGAGACCTGATGAAACCTTCCATTCTTAAACACCAGCTATCAAACTCATCAAGAGTGAGCAGTGGGGATTTGTTCATGGTTCCAGTTTCCATATCAGTTTTGGAAATGGCTGTTATTTGAAAAGTTTAGTATTTGTGTGTGTGAGGGATCTTAAGATGGTGAGATCTTATATCAAGAGCCTGAAATGCTCTGATACCAAATGCAAGATCATTGAAGGGTTATATTTACAACACAGCAACACAAAGAGGAGATTAACTAAACTTTAATCAAACAGTAAACTGGATTAACCAAGATAAGATACTAAGAACACAAGTAATGCAAGAGACAGAACACAAGTATTTGGTTTTCAAGAATGCAGTATATTGCCTTCTCTATGTTCTATTACAAGTGTTACAAAAGCATATTAGAAAGATACAAGAACATGAGATACTTATACTACATCCTACAGCCGGCTATACTTTGAAAGCCAGCTGGATACAATTGACTAGACACAAACAAAATCAATTGTAGAGTCAAAAGGCAGATTGTCTTTTGACTTGTGACTATGACATGCCATAGCTTGCATCCTTATCTATTACAAAAAGGATAAAGTATATAAAGTAGAAAGTTACAGACTCAAGACCTCAATGTACAGTTACCAAAAGCATGGACCTTTTCACCAACTCATGTAAGTTGGTGACTTGCAGAGGTGCAGCGGAAAGGTGTCCAGCTTTATGGAACAGTACATCAGATAAAGCATGTTACTAAAAGTCTTCGAAAGAAATCTGTCTTCATGAGTTGAAGCTTCGGAAGACTTTGTCTTCTGAGGCTTCGGAAGACTTCATGTTTGGCTTCGGAAAATATTGGTCTTGGCTTCGGAAGATTTCACACTTAGAATAATTATGTTGCATGTGTGAAACTTCCTAAGCATTCTTCTTCATCGTACTTGTGTAGCATGCAGGATAGACATTGGATAAACATTATGGTTTAACACACACACACACACACACACACACACACACATATATATATATATATATATATATATATATATATATATATATATATATATATATATAAGTTTACAAGTAGCAATTCATATCAATGGTTATGAATTATGCAATTTTATAGATAACATATAGCTACAATCAAACCTTGACCAACAATAAGTTTACAAGTATATAACGATTAGCTAAGTGTACTTGGTTCCCATGATGAACAAGCATACGTCATTAGGAGCCAGCAATAACCTCAGCTTTAGCACCAAATAGGCTTATTAGGCCCATAGATCTACGACGTCGCCAGGCTAGCAATAGTCAATGATTGTCAACATATAATGTATCTCATATAACACTCATAATGGTACCAATAACCATGACAAAAAGGTAAAGATGAATTGCATGTGATTATAAAAATGTTTACAAGTGTAAGTTGATAATTTAACATGTTTCACCCCAAAAGGTGTGAAATAATATAAAAAAGGGCATGAAAAACTCACATGAATAACTCACGTGATATAAGATGCAATTAAGATGATAATAAGAAGATAAGATTACTCTAACGTTTTTTCATGATTCAACCTAAAATTTGGTGACTTATGATTAAAATAAAGATATGATTAATGACTAAATATTAATTAGGGTTTCAATTGGAATTTGGGGGTTTCAATAATTAAGTCAAATAAAATAAAATAATACAACTATTTATGTTCTGGTTCAATAAAGATGGAATAAATCAATTAAGATTGAGAATGATAATGAATGATTCAATAATTTCATCTATTGATTTAATAAAGATTAAGTATAATATGTGAAAAGAAATAATCAACTTAATAATTAATTATTTAAAATTTGATAAAAATAATTAATTGAATACTTATTTAAATGACTTTAAAATTATTTAAAATTATTTTATAAAGTTTTAAACTTTTAAATGATTTTTATAAAGGTCTTGTAATATCAAAACCTTAAAATAAGAATAAAGTATAATAGAAAATTATATTGTTTTATAAGTTTCAAGAATTTAAATAAATGTTTAATGAATAAATTTGTTAAATAATTAAGATTTAAAACAAAGATGAATCATTAGTGAACTTACGTAATTACATACTACTCAAGTATTTAATTTATATTAATTGATGAATAAAGGTTAAGCATTAAAGTGTGAAAAGTAAATAATTAATTTAATACTTATTTACGATATAACATGGTTAAATGAATAGATGAATAATTAATTATTTAAATAATTATTAAATAACTATTAGAATAATTAATTATTTAACATGTAAGTTTATAATGTTTTGAAATAACCTAAATTTGAACGATAATAGATTTATTGTATTTTAATTATATAAAAGAATTATAATATTTTTATATCCTTTTTTATTCTTTAAATTAATTAAATTTAAAATCATAAGTTTTAAAACCTTTAAAATTAATTTATTAATTTTTAAAATATTTTAGTTAACAAAATAAAGTTTGTTTAGATTTAATTACATATTAATGTAGTTTCTAAAATTTAAAATATCTAAAGTTGACTTTAAAAAAATGATGGAGGTTGGGTTCAAACCCCAAACCTCTGCTGTGGAGGTGTAGAACTTTAACTCGTTAAGTTAGAGACCCAGATCTTGTTTAATTATACTAAAGAAAAATTATAAACATTAATTATAAAAAATCCTCAAATTTCACATAAACCTAAGAATCAAATCAACCGAATTGATAATCAATCCGTGGATGTTAATGGAATCAAACTTAGGGCTTTTGATCCCTAAGTGAAACCGAGTATATTTGAGTGTATAGTTTACTTGATTAAGAACGAATTGAAGTAAATGAACAATGGATAAGTCGTGATCGGTTTGAACTTGGATTCAAAGATTTGATGTTGATTATCTTCAATTGATGACATTCGTAGATTCCATAGGGATTAGGGTCAATAATCCTCAACCAATTTCGATTATTGAAGTCTAGAAGGTTGATTTCGGCTAAGTTACAGGTTCGATGGTTATGGTGATCTATTTTGATGTGTTTGTGTGTTTTGTACATGAAATTGATGTTACAGAAAGCTTTATGTTCTTAAACTGTTCAATTCAATCTGTTTTAGTTCAAACGAGTTAAAGCTTTAAACCAGAGTTTCGGTTTCAATAACACCACCATAACCATCGAATAACTCAATTGAAATGGGTCTTTGGGTTCGAAACAGTTAACGAAACGGCTTCATTGGTTTAATTGGGTTTTAAATTGATGGATAATGGATGCCTTGGCTCGCTGGATAACGATTGTGAAACGATTGTTCATAGCTCATGGGATTAAATAAATTGGAATAATATTAAATGCCATTTTCATTGAATAATACTAATCAAATAAATCATTACAATCCAATCAAGATTTTCAAGCAACAACGTAGAATATTTAATTAAACTAAGTCCAAGTCCTATATGAGCAAGAAGAATTCCTAAAAGTAACGATCCTAAAACATGTTAAAAATAAAGGGCCAACTTTGAATGTTGATGAGGTTCCATGGGTTAAGCATACATACATACATACATATATATATATATATAAGTTTACAAGTAGCAATCATGTCAATGGTTACGAATAAAACAAATTTATAGATAACATATAGCTACAATCAAACCTTGACGAAGATATCAATTATAAGTATAACGATTAGCTAAGTGTAATTGGTTCCCATGATAAACAAGCATACGTCATCAGGAGCCGGCAATAACCTTGGCTTTTGCACCAAATAGTGTAACACCCGGTTATTTTTAAAAGACAAGATATGAGGAATAAAAAGAAAGAAAGGAAAATAAGTCCAAATGGAGGGACTAAAAGTGTCCAAAAGGACAAAACTTTGAAAAAGTTGGTGTAAAGGTGGGCATGGCCGCCCACCCTCACTTCACATCAACATTTCTTCGGTTTTAGAGAGAGAGAGCAGGGGAAAACTCTCGGCTTGTAGAAGAAGAAGAAGAAGTGAACGAATTCAAGGTAAGAATTCGTGGTTTTTAAATGTTTATGACGGGTTTTATCCCGGTTATGTGTTTATGTGCTTATGTGTTTGTGTATGTGCTCGGGTGTGTGTGTTTGGTGTTGTTTTTAGGTGTTTGAACTCATTGCAAGCGGGTTAGAAAAGAAGAAATACCCAAGTTGCACCAGGTGAGTTCTAGACCCTGGTTCTTACTTGTTTTAAACTATCTTTAGGGCTGAAAATGTATTAAAACGATTTTCAAAGCTTATGTATGTTTACCCGTATGTAATGTGCATGATTGGATGTTGATTCTTGAATGCTTATAGGTTGTTCATGTTTAGAATAGCCACATTAAGCTTAGAACAGATGGTTTTGATGATTGGGTTTGAAAACATACTGGAAACATGTTGAACAGAAGGTCCATGTGCCTAGATAAGGCTCATGCGCCTGAATTTGCCTTAGAAAGATTTAAGTGTAATCCATACGCCTAAACAGTAGCCCATGCGCCTAAGATTACCTTAGAAATGTTTAAGTACAGCCCATGCGCCTGAACAATGGTCCATGCGCCTAGAAATATTAGTCAGACGACTAAGTGAAGGGCTCATGCGCCCCAATAGTGCCCATGCACCCAAGTGTCTCATGCACCTAAGTGCCCATGCGTCTGAAAAACCCATGCGCCTAAGTGTTCATACGCACCAATAGTGCCCATGCGCCTGAATAGTTTGTGCGCCTAAGTGAGAAATGATTAAGTGTTGGCTGATGCGCCTACATAGTGGTGAAACACCCAAACAGGGCTCATGCGCCTAAATAGTTCCCATGCGCCTAAACACTTAGAAATTTTTACAGAATTTCCTAGGAGTCTGTGCTTTTAGAGTTTTGACCGAGAATTGACTGAGGCTTAATTATGATGATGTTTCATGCATGATATGATTGTTCCTTATTATTGTTTTTGCTATTATTATTACTTATAGTATGTGACTTTACGTGGTATGTTTATTATCGTAACGTAATGTATATAGTAATAATAAAGTGAAAGAGCAATAAAGAAAAGAAGAGGAACATTAATAAAATGTTAACAAGTCTTGCAAGCTTATAGGAGGGACACAACTATGTTGTCATTAGCTCAATTGTGTTGCGGGTTAGCTACCCTATTATGCACACAGGGCCAATAAATTGAGAATGGCAGGACCTTTGTAGTGTGTCCTGGGTGATTGGTCGGCCTTGTACACAGTACACAGTACCCTTTCGAGGGATACAGTTGACCCTTTCGAGGGATATAGTTGACCCTTTCGAGGGATATAGTTGACCCTTTCAAGGGATATAGATGGCCCATCACCCGTTTTCCATCGCGCATATAGTTGGGGTATTGCTCATTGGTCCATATAGACAGTGAAAGATAAAGATAAAAGTTTACAGAACATACAAAGCATACAGTAAAGAGAATGAACAACATCTGTTCATATAGTTAATACGTGCTCACATATACAGTACAGAGTTGTACTTTTCAAAAAAGAGTATTTTCTTATACAACATATAGAAAGTATTTTATTACTTTTAAAACTAGAGCTCACTCAGCAAAGCTGATTTTTATACATTTTTAGTTGGTAGGTAATTATTGTTGAGGATGGCACGAGGGTGAAGCTACTCGGCAGGGAAAGACTGACATTCATTCGTATTCTATGTTGTTGTTGTTTTGTAATGCGTTAAAACAATTCTTTTGTAAACATTAAATGATGATGTATTGCCTAACAACAGTGTTTTAAATGAAATGAATGGTTTTTGATAAATCGTTTCCGCTGCTTAAGTTTGTATAATTATAATGTATAGTGTTTTAACTGTTGTGATTGACCAGCTATGAGGTGCCCGGGAACGGGGCCTTACAAATAGGCTTGTCAGACCCATTGAACTATGACGTTGCCAGGCTAGCAATAGTTAATGATTGTCAATATATAATATCTATCATATAAGACTCACAATATTACAAATAACCATGACAAAAGTAAAGATGAATTGCGTGTGCATTTACAAGTATCAAGATATTTACAAGTATAAGTGCAGGATCGTTAAAGGGCTTGAACACAATTACAACACAATAACACAATGAGAAGATTAACTAAACTTTAATCAAACAGTGAACTAGGTAACCAAAGGTGATACAAAGAACACAAGTAAAGTAAGAGACAGAACAAGAGAGTATAGTTTTCAAGGGAGCAGTATATTGCTTTCTCAAGTTCTTTTACAAGTGTTACAAAGCATAAAGAAAGATACAAGAACTTGGAATACTTGTACTACAACCTACAGCCGGCTATACTATGAAAGCCACCGGATACAATTGACTAGACACTAACAAAATCAATTGTAGAATCAAAAGGCATATCTGCCTTTTGACCTTGTGACTATGACATGCCATAGCTCACATCCTTATACATTACAAAAAGGATAAAGTACATAAAGTGGAAAGTTTCAGACTCAAGACCTCAATGTACAGTTACCAAAAGCATGGACCTTTTCACCAACTCTTGTAAGTTGGTGACTTATCAGAGACGCAGCGGAAAAGGTGCTTTATGGAACAGTACATCAGATAAAGCATGTGTACTAAAAGTCTTCGGAAGAAATCTGTCTTCATAGAGTGAAGCTTCGAAAGACTTTGTCTCTTAAAGCTTCGGAAGACTTCATGTTTGGCTTCGGAAGATATTGGTCTTGGCTTCGGAAGATATTACACTTCGAGTATTTTCTAATGCTTTGTGTAATTCTTCCGAAGCATTCTTCACTTCAGTACTTAGTGCATGTTGCTGAAACACTTAGGCAGTTTTGGGTTGCATCAGACTTCAGGAATCCTTACAATAAGTTGATACGTTAACATGTTTCACCCTAAAAGGTGTGAAGTGAAGTAAAAGAGGGGCATGAAACTCACATGGGAAACGCAATTGATATAAGATGATTGTAGAGTACATAAGAAAGCTTGAATGTCAAGAGTCAAAGGTGATGTCCTAAACGATAAAAAGAAACAATAACTTGAGGTTGAAATTCATTACAAGAAGTTATGACGTTTAGAGAATACCAAGATTCAAAATGTAGATTAAAAATGATTATTGCATCAATTTTAGATTCTATACAGAATGTTTGGTATGTGTTTGAACATGTTCAAACGGTTTCATAAAATTATAAAAATTTACATTTAACTATTTCAGAGTCTTCCGGACAACTTTCATTCAGAAACATGTTTATGAAAAAATCTTTAAATAGGTCAAAACAACAGCACAAGACAGAATGTGCTGAAATGTGCACTTATCTTGTGAAGGCTATTGTTGAGTCGTCCGATTGATTTTGAAGACGTATAAACTATCGTCAAAAAAATTCAATGAACTTTATATTGGAGTTCGAGTTTACTCAATTTTAGTTTGTTATGACCAAGTTATGGTTAGTTGAAGTCAGACTATATTTTGCCAAATATATAGTAAGGCGGTTATATACACTTTTAAAATTGCTAAAGTATGAAACGGGTTAGAACAAATTTATTATGTTGATATATGGTATATTAGACTTCATTTTAGTTATAAAAAATATTTCAAGACTTTGGCATAGTCTCCATTTAAAGAAATAATTTTGTGGAATAACCAAATGCAGCGGCATAGCCGTCCATATGAAAATGAGATTCTTTGTTTACGTTAGTGTGTTCTTAGCTTGATTTAGGAATGTTAGTGATTATTATAAGGTTAGTGAAAGTTAGAAGGTTAATATCAAATGATAATGATTAAAATTAAAAGATATTTAGTAAAAGAAAGGATAAAATAAAAACATAAAGTCATGAGAACAATTGAATGTTAGAATGATTAAAATAATATAAAAATGTATAATATAAAAGCAATATAAGTTTACTTTGGTCTTAGAAGCTTCTTGAAATTATTTGTAAAAAAATCTCGAATTTGATCAAAACCAAATAATGAAAGAAAGATTTGTTAGTGTGGTTTTTAGAGAATGAGCAAATGAAAAGTGAGGTCTAAACATTGCTTCTATAGTTGAGGTTAGGGGGAGGTTATGAATGATGTTAATGGTAAGTTACAAATCTTTCAAATGGGGGTTATGATTGGAATTTGAAATGAATATAAAATGAAATAATTTAAATAAATTAAAATTACAATTTAAACCCTAAATTTATTAAGTCTCTATTTTTAATTTAACTCCTTTTTATTAAATCTTTATAGATTTTATAAATCTTACAAGAACTTGTAATTTGATTTTTTTATTTTAGTTTAATATTTTAAAATCTTATAGATATTAATAACTTTTTAGCATTTATAAATTTATTTTATAATTATAGAATTAAGTTAAATTAATTAAGTGACACATTTATTATTTTTGAAATATTAAGATAAATCAAATAACTAGATAACAAATTTGATTTTCAACTTGACCCAAACATATTCAGGTTTAGATTTTTCAAAATGAGCAAATGTTACACCTTATCCTTATCTCACCATACCTTGTGGGGTATCTCACCTGCATATACCTAGGGTTTATCACCCATACTTCCGGTAACTAGCCCACATACCTTGTATGTATTTAACTTGTATCCTCAAGTTTCTCACGCAACCTCTAATCCTATTGAAAGAGAGAACTCTTACCTGATTGTTCACCAATCTTCTGCTATGTAGACTCTTTGATACATTAAACGAACACATGTTTGTTTTAACATGCAACAAAGCATTTAAGACATGTATCAAACTCTGAACAAACTCTTTCAAATGAATTAGCTCTTATATTTATAGATTTCATCCGGCATTGTTACAGACCTTTAGACCAAAGGGTTATAGTTGTAACCCTTTGTTGTTAGCTTATCATCAACCGGCTTAATGTTACGAACTGTAAGAATTGTGGTTAGGGTCCATACCTTTGTCTACGTTACTCCCCCCACCCCACCCTCATGTGACCATCAATACAACAACCCATAGCATCTATCTTTTGAAGAAAATAATACGATCAATTGGCTCAGCCAGTCTTATGGCTAGGTACCCGTTATATATAAATATTAAGAGATCATGAGATTAAGTTTCACTTTATACAAAATGTTTAGAATTGAACAAAATGGTTTTCTCAACAATAAGTTTCTTTATGAGAGGATTGGAGTGGCGGCCCCGGCTAGAAAATGAATAAGTAGACCCGATTAATATAACACTTGTTTTACAAAACAAGGTCCCGGCTCAGCCAGTCAAACGCACATGCTTTATACTTCATGTCTAGGGTTCCACCTCTTTTTTTGGTTCTTAGTTTATTTTTATTTGTTACATACAAAAAATATTCATAAAAAAATTACACTTCCCTGTACCTCAGTAGAAAATTAAACCAACAAATCATGATTCTAAATTATTGCAGCCTGATTTAATGTATACATATAGTGGTTAATTATTGTCATATTATTATTATTATATATATTTATTATTATAATCACTTATTGCCCCACCACCTTTTGTGACAATATTACTACCATCAATATAAAACACGAGATATCTGGTTACGCATGTTATTGATTTCGGCTTGATTTATATAAACATTTAATTTGTTATTAAAACATCCATATCTTTTTATCTCTTTATATAGAAATGTTTATATATGTATTTATAAAAAAATAAAAAAACATAAAAGTATAATTGATATTCCTATACCACGACCCTTATTTTATTCTTTTGTTATATCTTACACCTTTATGTGATATGTTATGTGAAATCTAATAGGTTGTACATAATTGTTTAAATATTATATAGCTAGTTAAGACTTTAGAGTCTTTTTGACAATCATAAGCCTGTATGGAAGTGAATGTAGGTTCAAGAATTCACAACCGATTACACCAAATGAATTCAAAACTTAGATCTTAGATATTTTGAAAATGACTTATCAAATACATGTAGTACTTGTAAAATATGAGATGCTTTTAGATCCATTAATGCACACTTATTTGTTACCCTTTTGAAGTCAGAAAGTTGAACTTAAGGACAGTTTCATTCAATTAACTTGATGACAGAAGTATGCATTCATTGACTACAAAAAAAACCATTGAAACCCTACACATAATAAGCATTTGGACATTGCTACAACCTTCATTCTTTAGGTTCTGTGATCTGTGACACCTTTCAACCATTTCACAAGTTTGAATCCTCAGATGAATCTGCAAATTCTTCCTTGTACATTTCCTCAATCATCGGTTTCCATAGTCGCACTCGAGCATTTATGAACCAATTCGACACCTAAAACGCCATCAATAACATTAGACACAAGTATTAATTCACATACATATCAATGAGGTTTATTAATAGACATTGCTTACTTGATTCTTTGACAATCCTGTTTGTGATGCCAACATAAGTTTTTCATTGTCATTCGGGTACCTATAAAATAGATTAACAGTGTCAAACGGGTTGAAAGTCATCACCAGTGTTTTATGATATATAAACATTTTGAGTCAACCCGTTTTGACCCAATACCCGACCGGACCAACCAGCCGTGGTTACTTACGGGTGGAGGAAGTGCTCGAAGAGCCAGGACCGTAGGATCATGACCGAAGTCTCGGGCAAACCCCTGATGGGCCTCCAAGTTTGTTTGGGGCAAGCCATCATTCCAAGCTGTTGAAGGGCCATCCTGTTGTGTCGATTGGTTTCTTTATCAAACAAGCTGAGCTGCGAAAAACCCACGTTGATTTTTGGCAAATCTTGCATAATTTTCTTTCGGGTAGCGTAAATTTGGGACAAAATCGCTGCTTTCAAGCTCGAAAAGTGTCCCGACATCGCGTTAAGTGCTAATGCAGTGTATGATTTCCCTGATCCTAAACCTGCATTTAACTCAAATGTTGAAACCACCTCCTCTAGTTGCTGATAATAGTGCTCATATCTTCTCTCAACCTGAAAATAAACAAAAAATAATCCCAAGAATACAGTTAATTAACTGATCGTTAAGTTTTTAATCATAAGTTTATACATGATACCTCTTCTAATAAAGAAATGAGCTTTGCTAATGTAGCTTGAAGTTCTTGTTTCTCCATTGGTATCCCACCATTACTGCAAAACTCCATTTTTAACTCTGAATATAATCTTAATGACCCATGTTCATCAGAAGCTGATAACTTATGAGCATAAGACTTGTTGGTTGACTCAAGATCTTTCCCGTTGACTTTAACCATTTCTTCAAGTAAAGATTGAGTTGGTTTCAAGTATCTTGAGCTACAGATTGATGATGAGAGTGAATCTGCTCCATAAAATGTGTAAGAAGGTTGATTAACTGAAGATGAAGAAGATAAATATTGTGAAGGATTATAACATTTTCTTGTTTTCTCCTGCAAATCTTGTTCAGAATTGAAATAATATCTTTCTCCTCTGAATTGAGTTGATGATGGAAACAACAAACCAGAGCCTAATGAGAGTGAAAGCTTTTGACTTTGATGGTGTTGGTTGACTTGTGGGTCATCAGAGATTGTAGGAGCTTGAATGAGATCAACTGATGTTGAAATTCTGTCACCAATAGACTGAATTGAAGGAAGAACATTTAAAGATTGAGGTGGGTATGAACCAAGATTTCTAAAGTCAACTCCATAAGTGTCAAAAGGTTGACTTTCATAGTGTGTAGGGTTTGAAATGAGAAACTGATGGATGTTGTTAGGGTTGGAAGGGGAATCTGGCGTCACCATGATCAGTATACAGAGTTCAAGATTCAAGAACAAGAGAAATCAACAACACCCAAGTGTTAAAGAAGCAATTTTGACATATGAATTGACTATTAGTCAAAAGTTTTCCATCATTTTAGCTCTCATAAGTCAAAGAAATTGAAGAACTTGATGAACAACAAAGAAGGGTGTTGCGTATTATTAACAGATGGATGAAAAAGCAAGCAACTTTGGGATTTAAAGAGGTTTGCAAAATGAGGAAAACAAAGACAATCAGTTTTAGAGTTTCCAAACATACTCTACATTTTTGCAAACATACCTCAACTTTGGTTAAAATATTGCTACATATATCCAAAAAAAACAAAAAAATAAGATTCTCTCTCTCTCTCATCTCACTATTTCTCTCTCTGGAAAGGTGTATTGAGAAGCAGCTGCAATCTTGCAAGCAGTAGGCCTCTGCAAGATCTATGCAAAGCAACAAAACCTACAAAATCAGCTAAAATTCAAGTGAAATTGTTGTAAAAAGACATGATTTGAATAGAATAGATGGTCCCCTGCTACTTTCCCTGACTACAAAACAACAACAAAAGCACCAGCAGCTTTTTACAAATTTCTTTGGGGAACTCAAAAGGTTCAAAAAATCAAAATTAGTGAGGAGTTGGGCTATCTTTTGTACCCTCTTTTATGTTTTGAAATTGTCTGCATCTATATTATTAGACTCATACAGAATATTTATAATTAGCCCTCTTTCATTGATAAAGACAGTCTCACAAGTCGCGTGATGCGCAATACAGTAATCAACGCTTCAAGAAATACAGTAGATAACACGAATGTGACGAGATGGTAATCGGTCTTGAGACGAGACAGAAAAACTTATTGGTGTGCTGATGGGATTTATTGATGTAGATTGTAGTCTAAATTTTGTTCTTTTTGGTTTGCTTCATTAGTCAATGTCTGATTTCATATATTGTGTTTGATAAGATCCCTTTGGCCCACTTGTTGATTAAAGTGTCTGCACAATCTTGATATTCTCAGTTTAATTCCATTTGGAAACCATACTATACCCCTACCCTACCCCCCCCCCCCCCCCCCCTTCCCTCTTTGACAGTGAAAATGAACCTCTTCAATAGAGTCTGAATCTTTGATCCGACACACTTGTGAATACATGCAATATGCTAGAAACAAAACTCTTGACTGTGTCTGTATTGTTTTTTTAAATGATTATTGGACCAAAAGAAGGGAGTTAGAAAACCTATACAGTATGTTCATAAGCTTTAATATATGTGAATGTATATATATGCATGTATGCATATGCATATTGTTAGTAAACATCATTACTGTTGATATGCAAACAACTTTCATTAATTCATCTGAACCATGATGCCAAGAAAATACTCAGATTCATTACAAATTAATTTTAAATTTCTTTATAGTAAATTACATAAACAATTCATGTTTTTAAAACATATTACCATGATACTCGCTATGATTTAGGAAGATGTTACATCCTTCATGTGATTATTTTATCTTTTAGTATTTCAATTTAAAAACCTTTTTTAATTATCGTCTAACCTTGCTACTACATATTTTAACAAGCTTCATTTGTCATTTTTTCATTCAATAAGCCTAAGTAGAAGACCAAACTATAGTTTGATGTAGTTCAGCTTCACCTGACAATGGGTGTGTTTTTGGTTTCGAGTGATAAAAAATTGTTACTTACAACTTGGCACACGGTTTGGAAAAAATGTTAAGTCACTAGAAGACCATATTGATGAACATAACAAATTAGTACCGACCTTGCAAATATTGATGTAGAAATAAATGAGGAAGATTTGAAAATTCTATTCTTGACATCTCTCGTGTCATCATGAGCATTTTGTGGAGACAATTATGTTTAGGAGAAAAACTCTATCAATGGATGAAGTGTTATTTGCTAAAGTAGTTAAAGAAGCTCTTATTTGTTCAGGAAGAGTCTTGAGAACACGTGCTTGTTAGGGGTCTGAATACATAAATGATAAATCCCAAAGCAAGAGGCACCAACAGATCTAAATCCAAGTTCAAACAAAGATGCTTTGTATGTAATTCAGAAAATTATCTTACGAGAGATTGCCTAGAAAGAAAAAAGAAAATAAAAGTTGATTCTGACTCATCTAAGAATCTAAGATAATGGTTCTCCTTAAAGTTCTTTAGATGAGTATGAAGCGTTGGTAATTTCAAATTATAGTTCTAGTGATATTGGACCATGGATGTTGAGTTTTCTTATCATATGACTTCTAATATTATACTTTAAGGAAAAGAGCAGAATGCTTGATACATTTAAAGAATGCAAAAGCAAGGGTGATGAAAGGGTCTATGGTGGTTATAACTAACAAGAAGACATAATATTATCTGTGTTGGATGGTCAAGGTAAGCAAGGTAATGTGGTTGTAGTAGAAAAGATAAGGCTTGCTCAAACTATGTTATGGCATAAAGGCTTAGGCATATAAGTGGCAAGGGCTTGGTTGAGTTAAGAAAAAGCAAGTCATTAATGATTTGAAATAATTTGAATTTGATTTTTGTTTACATTGTATCAGGGGGAAGTCTCATAGAGTAAAATTTAAATAGCTTGAGTCATATAAGGAGAGTGGAAGGTTGAAATCAAGAGTCAACTATGATGTTTACAAAGTTTGAAATAGAGAAATTCGATGGTAAAATCGATTTTACGCTAATAAAGATGAGTTTTCTCTGGTTCATAAAAGTGTTGCCATTGCATTATCCAATAAAGCCATGCTACCTACAATTCTTATTGATAAACAAAAGAGCATACTTGAAAGGCCCATGCCAGGATCACTTGAAGTTGTAGAGATAGGATTTTGTGGGAAGTATCAAAGGAGATTGATGCGGTTGGGATTTGGTTAAAAATCAGAGAAATAAATTCATTAAGCTAGTATGGGTTTGGAGAATATTGATGTAACTTTTGAAGATGAGTGATAAAGATCCACCCATGAAGGTGTATTCAAGGAAGAAGAATCGGATGACAGCTGACAAAATGGGGCAGCTGGACTCTATTTTCGGAAATTGGTTGGATCCACTCAAAGGATGATTTCATTCAATCAATTAAATAAATGACCTTCCACAATATTGAGAATCATCCAGGAAGGTCAAGGACTTAATTTCAGGGTTTGAGTAGTATAAATAGCAGGCTAGTTTTTATGTTTTGGCATCGAAAGTTGTTTTTGTTTATCTTGTTCTTGTAATTGGAGACTTAGCCCCTCTCGAATCGGGCCACTATCCTTCTGTTATCAATAAGTTCTAGCCTGTTTCTATCCCTAGCAGTTCTGTTTTTATCATTTTGGTTCCATTGCCGGGAAACGAAAATGGTGCAAACCCGGAATAACTCAACCGATGGCAGCAACCCACCTGATCCCATTGTTATTAAATTGGCTGCTATAGCCGCAAAGTTGGAGTCAATTGACAAAATGAAAGAAGATATAGCAGCTTTGAAAGCAGGGGAATTTTCCCGAGGGAGCAAGAATGATGAAGGGGAAAGTTCTTGGAGGGGTCGGCAACACTATCGACCTCATAACAAGATCGAATTTCCAACTTTCAGCGGTGGAGACCCTCGTGGATGGCTACTGAAGGCTGAAAATTATTTCAGGTATTACCAAATACCTGATGAGGAAAAAGTTGAAGTGGCTGCCATGCACCTAGAGGGTGATGCTTTAGACCTCTATTCTTGGCTATCTAACGACCAACCCATCGCTTTTTGGGAAGAATTGGCCCAAACCTTCACTAAAAATTTTGGTCCAGCAGAGTTCCAAAACCCAGATGAGTTTCTTTGTAGCATCAAACAAACTGGGCCGGTCCAAGAATATAGGCAGGAGTTCGCAAAGAGGTGTTCTCGGGTCTCAAATTGGCCCGACCATTGTCTCTTAGGAGTATTCTTGAACGGCCTTAAAGATAAGTTGAAATCTGATGTGAGGATTCACAAGCCACGTACGGTGTATAATGCTATGAGCTTGGCCTTGGAGTTTGAATCCAAACTCTCCTCCCACCGATCAAGCAAAAGTACTTCTTGGACTCCTAATTCGAAGATCTCTCAACCAGATTCGAAGCCAACCCCTTTCACCCCGGTACCCGCATCTACCCTATCAAAAAATAAACCCTGGATATCTGAAGCAGAAAAACAAAATCGCTTCTTAAAAGGGGAATGCTTCCGATGTGGTGATAAATACGGACCGGGTCATAGGTGCAAGACCAACACCCTCAAGGTGCTAGAAGCGGAGGGAGATACGGAGGATTCACCTGTAACAGAACTTCATAATTCGGATCCTGATCAAGAAGAAACAACTGAAATCAGCTTGCATGCTATCTTAGGGAAACCACACCCAATTACGATGAAGGTCCAAGGTAAGCTTCATTCTACTGAAGTTTTAATTTTAATTGATGGTGGTTCTACACATAATTTTATTTCGGATGTTTTGGAACCCAACTACGATGAAGGTCCAAGGTAAGCTTCATTCTACTGAAGTTTTAATTTTAATTGATGGTGGTTCTACACATAATTTTATTTCGGATGTTTTGGTAAGCAAACTCAAGGTCGTCTCACAACCAGTAGCGCCATTCGGTGTTCAGATCGGTAACGGGGATGTAATTCGATGCAGCCATATTTGCAAAAATCTTCTGTCCAGGTCAATGAACTTAAGATCATGCAAGACTTTCATCCCTTTTCTCTTGGTGGGGCTGATCTAGTATTGGGCATCCAATGGTTAGCTGCTTTGAATACGGTTCAAGCTAACTGGAGGGATATGTTCATGATATTTACAATCAATGGGAAGCAATACAAGTTACAAGGTGTTACATCCGGCCCTCAAAAATCATCCAGTTTTCAACATCTAGCCATCGATCCAGAAAACCTACCTTGTATACCAGCCCCACTTCAGCCTATTATCACCAAGTACACTGCTGTGTTTGAGGAACCTAAAGACCTACCTCCGGTCAGATCCCAAGACCATTCAATCCTGCTAACACCAAACTCAACTCCACCCAATATTCGCCCTTACCGTTACTCTCATTCCCAAAAAAATGAGATAGAAAAACAAGTGGAACAATTGATGGCAGCTGGATTTATACAACCAAGTACAAGTCCTTTCTCCAGCCCAGTTTTATTAGTAAAGAAGAAGGACAACACGTGGCGTATGTGCGTTGATTATCGGGCCCTTAACAAGATAACTATAGCCGACAAATACCCGATACCCAACATTGATGAGTTACTTGATGAATTGTATGGTGCTACGGTATTTTCAAAACTTGATTTACGGTCAGGCTATTATCAAATCAGAGTGACAGCCAAAGATATTGAAAAGACTGCTTTTCGTATCCATTCGGGTCATTACGAGTTTAAGGTTATGCCCTTCGGCTTAACTAACGCTCCTTCGACATTTCAAGCTGTTATGAATGATTTATTTCGTCCTTATTTATGATGTTTTATACTTGTGTTCTTTGATGACATTCTAATTTACAGCTCAAGCATGGAGCAACACAAGTTTCATCTAGAACAAGCCTTAAAATTACTGCATGACAACCGATTCTTTGCCAAATTATCAAAGTGTTGTTTTGGGCAAGAAAAAGTGGTGTTCTTGGGTCATGTAATCAGTTCGAAAGGAGTTAGTGTGGATGAAGAGAAGATTTCAGCAGTAAAGTCGTGGCCTCTACCCTTAACTGTAAAAGAGGTGAGGGGTTTCCTTGGGTTAACCGGTTATTATAGGCGTTTTGTTCGAAATTATGGAATTATAGCCCGACCGCTTACTGCCTTAACCAAGAAAGACGGGTTTCTTTGGTCGAAGGAAGCCTTTAAGGCCTTTAACGACCTGAAACAAGCGCTGCTAACAACACCAGTTTTGCGGTTACCTGATTTCTCAAAACCATTTATGGTAGAGTGTGATGCATCATCGGACGGAGTGGGTGCAATACTTTCACAGGAGGACCATCCTGTGGCCTATTTCATCAAGGGATTCTCCCCATCTAACCGATTAAAATCGGCTTACGATAGAGAGCTATTGGTGCTAGTACTAGCAGTCCAAAAATGGAGCCATTACCTGCTTGGTCGGCACTTTCTCATTCGTACTGATCACTATACGTTGAAGTTTTTATTGGAGCAGCGAATTACTACTATTGAGCAACAAAGACTGCTACTAAAACTCATGCCCTATGATTTTTCAATTGTTCATAAGGCTGGAAAAGAAAACAAGGGGGCAGATGCCTTGTCTTGCCGACCCCATTCCGGAGAATTATTAGCACTCGTCCCTTTTTGTGTTGAGGTAGCAGATATTAAAGCAGGTCTGCAATTTGATCCATTTACAAGCAATTTGATAAAGAAGTTGCAAGAAGACCCCACATTCGTACCCGACTTCTCGCTTGTGGATGAATTTTTGTTTCGTCACAAGCGGCTGGTAATACCGGAGGTCCGACATCTCAGATTAAAGTTGTTACAAGAAGCACATGACACTCCAATTGGTGGTCACGGAAGGTTTTTAAAAACCTACAAACGCCTTTCGTCGTGTTATTTTTGGCTAAAGATGAAACAAGACGTTCGGAATTTTGTCCAGCAATGTGTAATATGCCAGCAACAAAAGTACCAGACTTTGGCTCCTACAGGGCTAATTCAGCCCCTGCCCATTCCAAATCAGATCTGGGAGGATATATCTATGGACTTTATCACTGGTTTACCCCCCTCTAGTCGGTTTGACACCATCTTGGTTGTGGTGGATCGTCTAAGTAAATATGCTCACTTTATTTGTTTATCACATCCTTACACAGCTAAGGGAGTGGCTGCGGCTTTCAGCAAGGAAATAATTAGGTTACATGGCTTCCCTCGCTCTATTGTATCTGATCGAGATGTTGTTTTTCTTAGCAATTTTTGGCAAGAGTTATTCTGATTAAGCCAAACCAAACTAAAGCTAAGTACAAGTTACCATCCTCAAACGGATGGACAAACAGAAGTGCTCAATCGATGCCTAGAAGCTTATCTACGTTGCTTTGCTAGCGAACAACCAACCAAATGGAGTGCATACTTACCATGGGCCGAATATTCATACAATACCGGGTATCATACATCTACCGGTACCACTCCATTTTGTGTTGTTTATGGTTGGGAACCTCCTTCTTTACTTCCCTATGTTGTAGGAGAGACAAAAAGCGCCGAGCTGGAACAACAACTAATAGATAGAGATGATATGTTAAAGCTTCTTCGACAGAATCTCCAAAAGGCCCAAGACCGTATGAGGAACCAAGAAAATCTGAAACGACGAGAACTTGCATTTAAGGTGGGTGATCATGTTTTCCTGAAGATCCAACCTTATCGACAAAAGAGTTTGGCTAAACATCAAAACGAGAAGCTGTCCCCCAGATTTTTTGGTCCATATCGTATCAAACGAGCTGTTGGACCAGTTGCTTATGAGCTGGAATTGCCTCCCGAAGCTAGAATCCACCCGGTTTTTCACATCTCAATGCTTAAACCTACCCATGGTTCTTTCTCTTCGACCCCAACACCCCCATTGCCCATTACCAAAGACTGGGAAATTGATTTGCAGCCACACTCTGTGATCACTCATCGATGGGTCTTTGAAGCGGGTCAACCCATCTTAGAATTGTTGATTTCATGGTGCAATCGCCCGATAGAAGAGTCTACATGGGAAACTTATGAGCTAGCGGCTGAGCAATTTCCTACATTTCACCTTGAGGATAAGGCGTTTTACCGGGAGGGAAGTAATGATAAAGATCCACCCATGAAGGTGTATTCAAGGAAGAAGAATCGGATGACAGCTGACAAAATGGGGCAGCTGGACTCTATTTTCGGAAATTGGTTGGATCCACTCAAAGGATGATTTCATTCAATCAATTAAATAAATGACCTTCCACAATATTGAGAATCTTTCAGGAAGGTCAAGGACTTAATTTCAGGGTTTGAGTAGTATAAATAGCAGGCTAGTTTTTATGTTTTGGCATCGAAAGTTGTTTTTGTTTATCTTGTTCTTGTAATTGGAGACTTAGCCCCTCTCGAATCGGGCCACTATCCTTCTGTTATCAATAAGTTCTAGCCTGTTTCTATCCCTAGCAGCTCTGTTTTTATCAATGAGTGTCATGCAATTCTACTTTTAAATTCACTTCCTCAAACATTTTAACACTTTTTTTGATACATTTATGTATGGAAGGATATAGTGATAACGTAGGAAGTATTGGCACTTGTAACACCCGGATCTTTCATTTATTTAAATAAAGAGAGAATAAGTGAAGAAAAAGGGGGAAAAGATATTTTACCCAAGTTGAAGGGTAAAAAGTGCCAAAAGGACAAAAAGGGTTGAAAAGTTGATGTAAAGTGGGCATGGCCGCCCACTACTTTCCCACAACTCTCAATTCAGTAGAATTCTAGAGAGAGAAAGTGCAGAATTCAGATTTTGGAAGAAACATGGCTGAAGAAGTGAATTCAAGGTAAGAAACCCGAAATTTTAAGTGTTTGAAGCTGGCCTTATCTTGTTTGTGTGCTTATATGTGTTTGCCTGTGTTCGGGTGTGTGTTTTAGTGAGTTTTTAGGCGGTTGAACTCAAATTCAGACGAGTTGGAAGAAGTCCTGCTCAAGAGCTGTTAAGGTGAGTTCTAGAACCCCTCATTTACATGTTTTCAAACGATTTTAGGGCTGGAAATACAAATCTATATGTTTTACTGATCTGGGTCTCGGACCCGTATGTTTTTCATGCGTGTTTGGCGATGTTATGATGTTATGTGTGTTCATGTTCTTGTTATATGTTGAATCCGAGGGCTTAGAAGGTAAGATCTAAGCTTAGAGCATGAAAATAGTGGTTATAGTATGATTCTGCAGTTTCAGTTCCGATTGGGTTAAGTTCAAAATTGGCCTAAGTGCTAGAAACCAATGCGGATGAGTAATAGTCAATGCGGGTGAGCATTTGACCAAGTCCGGACCAATGCGGATGGGAAGAGTCAATGCGGATGAGCATTTGACTAAGTCTGGACAAATGCGGCGACCCAATGCGGATGACTGTACCAATGCGGATGAGCATTTGGCTAAGTATAGCCAATGCGGATGAACAAAGTAAGTCAATGCGGATGACTGTAACCAATGCGGATGAGTACAGCCAATGCAGATGAGCATTTGCCTAAGTGTTGGCAAATGCGGATGAGTATTAGACAAATGCGGATGAACAGTAACCAATGCGGATGAACACTTAGAATAATTTCAGGTTTTGAAGGAAAGGTGGAGATGTAAGCCTTGACTTGGGTGGTTCCCGAGGGTTAGGAATATGGACTTTTAAGGTCCTAGATGTTATGTTGGGCATGTATGATGTTGATGATGTTGCATGATTATGCATGATGTATGTTATAAATGTATGATGCAATGTATGATGATGCATGAGTGTATGTTTATGTTCCTTATTGTGATGTATGTATGTCTTCCCATGGCTTACGTATGAATGAATGTATGAAAGTATTATATAACGTAAAGTGGAAGATAAAGAAAGAGGAACATAATGAATGAAAGAATAAATGCATGCATTAATGAATGACGAATGAATGAAGGAAAGGCTTGCAAGCATACAATGAGGTGAGCAACGTGTGGTTGCAAAAGACTCGGATCACAGGCAATCATGGAGATTGCCAATGAGGTGAGCAACGTGTGGTTGCAAAAGACTTGGATCAAAGGCATCATTGAGATGGCCAGAAAGGAGGTGAGCAACGTGTGGTTGCAAAAGACTCGGATCACAGGCAATCATGGAGATTGCCAATGAGGTGAGCAACGTGTGGTTGCAAAAGACTCGGATCAAAGGCATCATTGAGATGGCCAGAAAGGAGGTGAGCAACGTGTGGTTGCAAAAGACTCGGATCACAGGCAATCATGGAGATTGCCAATGGGGTGAGCAACGTGCGGTTGCAAAAGACTCGGATCATAGGCATCATTAAGATGGCCAGAGAAAGGAGGTGAGCAACTCAGTTGTTGCAAAAGACTCGGACAATGAGCAGTCAATGAGATTGCCAAAGAGGTGAGCGACCTGGTTTTCGTAAAAGACTCGGAGGAACGAACGTACCTAATGAACCTAAGGCAGTATGAAAGAATGCAAAAGAAAGAATGAGTACGTTAATAAAAAGTTTGCATATACTATGAATGATGATTACTATGGGAAGAGGAATGAATGTGTATGCTTATGTTAATGATTATATCTTCTGTGTATGCGTATGATGCATGAGTGCAGGACAGTAATGTACGGTTTTAACGAAAGAATAATGTATGTTTTACGAAAACTAGAACTCACTCAGCAAAGCTGACTTTTATGTGTTTCCAGTTGGCAAGTAAGGTTGCTGAGGATGACACGGGGCGGCTACTTAGTTATTTTTGGAGGGCATCTAGTTAATTAAAGGCTTTTATGGTGTAATACAAGAATGTATTCTGAATTAATCAACAATGTATTATTTTGCAAAAGTTAATATAAATTTAAATGAATGACAGTTGAATGTTTCCGCTGCTATGATTTTGGTAATGATGGATAAAAATTTTATGTTACATGCGATGATTGACCAGCTGTGAGTGTCCCGGGAACGGGGCCTTACAGCACTTTTGAATTTCAAAGAATTAAAGAAAGAAACAAATATTAAGGATGATTCTGGTGATGGGTCTTCTTGTAAGAGGAAGTCCATCAAAAAGAAACAGAAAGTTAAAAGGGCTTTCAAGATCCAACTCGAAGTTCAAAAAGAGATGCTTTATTTGCAATTCAAAGAAACATCTCAAAGAGAGACTCTCATAAAGAAAGAAGAAACAATTTGATTCAACTTCTTCTAAAAGTAAGGGCAATATTTCTCTTGAGTCATCTATTAAGGGTTATGAGAATTTCGATGTGTTGGAATCAAGTGACAAAAGCAATCAAGAAAGGATTCTAGATTGGGAAAATTACGAAACTAACCAATTGACTAAATCCATTTACGTAACTAACCATTGACCATTCTTTTTACGAAAATGGAATTTTGACTTTCACCATCGCCCATAGGAGAAGAAAATACATGAAATCTCGCCCAAATCCCTCGCCACCTGTCCGTATCTCATCCACGTAGGTAATCAGTTTTTTTAAAAAGCGACGGCACATTAATCTAGGCGAGGGATTTGACCTATTCCTCGCCCGCGTCAGTGAGGGGAGCACGAATGAAAACAAGGGGTGTGACTTGACCCTCACCCATGTCAGCGAGGGGTACAACATTCGAGACGAGGGGTACAAGTTTCTAAACGAGGTATTGGACTTGCCCCTGCCCGACCGGTGGAAGAAAAAAACTGCAATGGCACAACTATCGAGGTGAGGTTTCGGTCAAAGTCAACGAGGGATTTGACATCCCCCTCGCTTGGTCATGTTTTTCGAGGCGAGGTCACGTTTTTCGAGGCGAGGAGCGAGGTATATAAATTCGATTTGGGGGACCATATGTGGGACTCCGAAAATTGTAAAAAAATCCATCTAATCTTACAAAAATTGTGTAAAAAATTCATCTAATTTTCCAATTGTGATAATAGAGCACGGGGTTAGTTGTTGTTTATTACTTTCTATTTATACTGTTTATTTTTCTTTTTTATTGTTTTTATATTAAAGTTGTTTCTTATTTTTATGCATGGTTTTTATGCATTTAATAGTATTATTATTAGATGTAATGTTAAAATTGCAAAACAAATTTATAATAAATGAAAATATAATGTTGATCAACTTTTAATGTTTAACAGCACTTGCTTTGCCAAATGGTTATTATGTGAATGTATCAGTAATGATGCAACACTTATTCATTTAATATTACAAACACAAGTTTATACAAAAAATCCGAAGAATGGTATTAACTTTTCAATCAATGGACAAAATCTCCAATTTGATCGTAAAGAATTTTGTATCATTACCGGGTTTAAATTTGGTGAAATGACTCGTCAAATTCATCCAACAACAACAAATTTTATTGACACCGTTTTTCACAAAATAGGACAATTAATGTGGGAACAAGCATTATCTATTTTAAACAATTTAAAAGAGGTATGTTATTGTTTTTAGTAAATTACAATAATATTATTTTATTAATTTAATAGTAATTCTTTATAAATTTGCAGGGTCACCTGGTAAATTTGCGGCCGAGACCCAAAAGATCACCTAGTAAAATATGTGTTATGATGTTATATGAAAAAAATATTAAAGATGATGGTGTATGAAGAATATTTAGAGAGTGATCCTCTCTATATTTTTATAAAATTTGTTGAATCCAAAGAGAATAAATTCTTCTTATTCTCTTTTCTTTTTATCATGAGTTTAGTTATATACTTATGCTAAAAACTTCATATTAATATGAGTTTTATGATTTACAACCAAAACTTTTATTTGATTTTTGAAATGTTTTATAAGATTAAATTAAAACTCTCATTTTATTCATGACGCGTTTAATATTAATTTTAATAAAAATTATGATCCATAATAAAAATCATAAACTTGATCAAAACATAAAACATCCATGTTAATCAATACATTGTTTTATTAACATTATGCAAGAAATTACAACAATTTCCTATTATAATCACCCAAGTTTTACTTTTTTTATTCCGACCACTCAACTTCGAGCATCAGTATCTAATTCATCTTAGCTTCAGTTTGGACACGATATAGTTCGTTACAAAATGAGAACTTAACCCAATAAATAAATAACTATTTATATAAAAATTATATAAATATAATTATTTTGTGTTCAAAATTCCAACACTCTATTTGAAATCACGAAACAACCGCCATATCTTCGTATGATTTTGTTTACGTTTTTCAACTTATCGTAAATTGTGAGCCTTATAAACTAGTTTAATAACAAAGTTTTGTATTACTCATCTCTTGCTTAGAGGAATATTATTAGTATGTAGATTTGTTAATATCTAGACATCTAGTGCCATATTTCTTACCTTAAGATTTTACTTTCTTGCAAAAATCTTATTGTAACAAAAGTTATTATAAAAGGAATAAAAATATTAAGAAAACAAACAAAACCCCTCTAGAGTTTTTTTATGCTAGTTAAGTAGTTAACATTGCTTTTCACGATCTTAATGCAATTGGTATGTAATTTATGTAGAGTTTATGTGCATTTGATTAATATTTCAAAACCAGCATCAAGAGGTTGAAGGGCACAAAGCGGGTTCAAAATTCAAACCCTTAACCGGATCGGGTCGTAGTCAACGAGGTCAAAGCTGGTTTGGGGGAGGAACCGGTTCGGTTTCCTGGTCGAATCTGAAATCAGGTATCTTTTCATGTATATCAAGAGCCCAAAAGATAATATTACTCATCGAGAAGATGGATTCAAATTATATTGAAATGAGGCCCAAGCCTGTTTCCTTTGTACCTTTGTTCAGCCTTGATCACGTGATCCAAAAAACCGGCTTGACCCATTTTTAAGCCCAAGCCCAATGGCCTGTTTCTTTCTTCTTTTTTTTTCCTTCTGCATGGAAGATCTCCGAATTTCAGCTGGACTTTTATATCAAATTCAAGCACCCATTAAGTCATTATTAATTTGTTCAAACTTACTATAGCTTAAGTCTTGACTCCTAAAATAAATGTCCACTTTAGGTCCCTCAAAATGGTCATGTTTGAATCTTAACTTCTATGAAATCCGAAGAAGAAAACACCTGATCACTGTATTTGATTATCTTTCTAAGGGCGGGAGATTGTGTGACAGTGATGAATCCGCAAAATAATAAACCGTTAGCCTCGCCACATAGTAGGGAACCACTGAGTTTTCTGTATAACTAGACTCTTGCGTGAAAATCGGTAAGGGTTAGTGCAAATTTAAGGGAGAGTATAATGTAGGTATATTAGTGAAAATGGCATTCCCTGAAATGGATATGAAATTTGGGTGTTTCCAATCGTTTGTAAAATATAACCTGCCAAATAAATAGTTTCTATAAAAACGTTTGCATCGAAGGATACAAGTGTCAAAGCCGCTTTCGAGATCAAAAAATATTTTATTTTGAAAACAACTCCGGTTTTAATGAAACTTACATTGGAATGTTCATAAAAAAAGTAAAAATGTACTATGTATTTAATTTTTCTTTACATTGACAAGCTCTAAGTTATTAGAGAAAATCCAAATTTTTTAAAAGAAGTAAAAAAAGCTCAAATTCTTGTCCTCACCATGGTTACACTGCTCGTCCGGCACTTCCGTAAACCATATGTGGTGCAGTACACCACTCGTGGGAGTCATGGCCACACCGCCACGACCACTCCCTGAGCCATGGTTTATTCGGTTTATTGATCAGAAGGGGTAACAAGTTTAAACTAAAGTTGAACATATAATTTTGGATATTGCAAGTGAATCACATTTCTGGTTGATTTGCGATAAATGAAGGCGAGTGTTACACCCAATTTTGTTAAAAAAATAGAAAGATATTTTAATATCAAAAAAATTGTTAGTAATATTGTATGAAGATATGTAAATGTAATTATAAATTAAGTATATTGAATAGTTTAATCATAAACAAAATAAACCAGAGTTTCATATTATAGCGCTGAAACCAATGAGGCTTATGTGAGTTGATTGACCAAAGCCCAACTGCCCAAGTACCTTGATGGCTTGATTAAAGGTCAAGTTCTGGCCCAAACATAAAATAAAGTCATCTCAATTAGAGCCCATTTGGCTATTTGATTCACAATTAAAGCCCATGTATGTAGGTTTTCAAAGCCCAAGATAAGGTCCATTGTCCATTAACTGTTTGTTGTCTGACGTGGATCCCTTGAAGTCCATGTGGGTCATGATGACCCAATGAAGGGGTTTGCGGGTCACGACCCGAGTCTCTAACTGATCTAGGGGTGTGCATTGGTTGATTGGTTTGATTTTTAGCCTAAAATCTAAATCAAAAACATATATATTAGTTTTTTGGTCTTAGAAATTATTCGGTTTAATTTTTTTCGATTTCAAGTTTTTGATTTTTAATTCGGTTTTGGTTTTGGTTTTGACTTTGATTTTAGTTTTCAAAACTAATATTTACTACAAATCAAGGATGTGGAAGAACTTGCCAGTGTAGATTGTTTGAAAATTGAAACAAATAGTAACACAAAACACTAATTATGAATGTATATGTCTTTAACCCATACCCGAAAAAAACAGTATATATTTGTATTTATTAGAAAGCTAATTGTGTAGTAGGAAATGAAGTCAAAAACAACAACTAACAGTACGTAATAAGTTTATATTAAGATCTTATGATTATTATTATCAAACACAAATGTATAGTATAGGTTATCCTAATTACGCACTTTAATATTAAAATTCTCAAATAAAGGAAAGGAGAAATTACCTAAAACAGAGTTAGTTACAACTAAACAATATGTGTTCCTTTGATGGCGATGAACTCCTGAGAATTTGAGATGTGCAACAAGATGAATCAGAGACTGCATATAGCTAATAACGATTAACAAAGGATTAACAATGAACTTGGGAAAATAACAAGCAACGAGATGAAAATGTGAGTAACGATGAACTTATATGACCTGCTAACGAGATTGAATGGAACAAGAACAAAAAAACTTCATTTCATACTATCGGTTTTTGTTTGGCTTTGGATTTTTGCTATATTGTTTATTCCGGTTACGGTTAATTTATTTTGGTTTAACGCACACCCTTGAACTGATCCATGGATAACCAGTATTGTGGCTTGCTAACATTAGGGTTTTCACCACCACAAGATTTTGGCAATTACTATCACCCATTTCTGTCGCTTGCTAACTTTTGTTCGTCCACTCTAAAGAATATTCAAGTTTATGTCTTTCATGCCCATGTTTCATTCACCGCCACTTGGGTGTAGCTACTCGCGGAGCTTCATAAGGGCCAGGGGGCCCTATTTTTTCGTCCGTAGTATTAAATTTTAGCCTGATAGTGTAAATTTTCGGCCTGGTAGTGTAAATTTTTATATAAATATCGAGTTCGCCCCCACCTAAAAAAATTAATTTCGCCTCCGTCCCCCTTACAAAATAGTTCAAGCTCCGCCACTGGGTGTAGCACAGTGTTCCTATTTACGCCTCTTCCAGTTGAAAATGGACCGATACACACTAGCTCCTACCATTCGACCATCACCACTCTTGAATCCTTGAAAAACTCATTTCCTTTACCACCACCAGTGTTCCACTCATTTCTCTGACTTTGGTTGGAGGCTTCAAGATAAATATCGCTTCACCATGGAATCCTGTTATCATTTGGATTTTATCTCAGCAACAGTGTTGTTAATATCATTATTTGGGCATACATGTTTAACATCATACGAGTAATATATTTGAAATCATGTTTAAGTTATGGTATTCTATTTAGCCAAAACAGAAGATCTTGATGTGTAGGTATTCGTTGATTCTCATCGGGCTGGAAAACAAAGTAGTCGAAAATCCACACTAGGGTAGTCACATTTCGGACAGAACTTAGTAACGTGTTAAAGCAAAAAAAAGGTAAGGATGTGGCACCATCAAGTGATAAACTTGAATTCAAGAGTATTGCAAAAGTGTACCTAAGTTTCTATGGATAAGAAGAGTAATGAAATAGATATGATTTTGTTGAAAGATATTGTTGCAAGTCAAATACTAAAACATTTATTTATTACTTGAGCTTATTGTATGATTAGAGTTATTGCAAGTGGGTTGTAATTGTTTCTGGGCTTAAGTCATGAGCTGCTGAGGAGTTAAGTGATTGGGTTTAAAGGGAGCTGGACTTTGCATACGAAGTTCTTGAAGGCTTTAAGCTAAGGATCCAGATGTACATTGTTTTTCAAGATTTCTAAACTAGTTTTATCCGTTGCAACTTGATTATTTTAGGTAATCATCTTCGTTAATTTCACACTGATGTTGTTCCAGTAATGGTTATTGTTAGTAAAAGATTCGATTAATATTGATTCTTTAGTTTCAATCTTTGCTAAAACATGTATTCTCAAACTTTAAGATGGTATGAGAGCCATCGGCTCATGGTATCATTGAGAATTTGCTTTAAATCGATTAATTCCGTGAAGAAAAAAAAGCTTAGTGAAACAAAATCGTTCAAGAGATTGCATAGATTAAACGCTAATAAATATAAAGCATTGGAGTTTGAGTGCTAAACATTTTAAATCAGCATAACAAATGCAACTCTAAGTTGGTCAATTTTAATTGTTACAATACTAGGATGGGAAATCAAGTATTACGTAACGCTATCGCTTTACAAAACCGCATAGTTCGGTTTCAAAATATGAAAAAGCAAACCTGAGGTCACAAGCTTGAAGAAAAGCCATCATTCTAAACAACGAACAAAAAAACTGGTTAAATTTTCTCTATTATAACGTAGCATTGCCCCCGTTATGTACACGAGAGGTCAGTAAATGTTGTCACTTATACTAGACTATGATCCCTATCTTATGTGACCTCACCACGACCACCTCGGGTTTGAAGCAAAACTCGGCTCAAATATTCTTTGACCCGTGGCTAGTATATATCGCGGATCAAACTCCATCTTTCTTCTATAAATTTGTGACCACTTGTCCCCATAATGGTCCATCCATTCCTTTTGTGTTGTGTAGTGAGGTAAATATTGTTTGACTTCAATATTCGACTCCTTACAAAAGTTCAAAATCTTTCGGTTTTCCTCGCTCAAATGCTTTAAAGTTAGCGTCTCTTCACCATTATCCAAGGCAGAGCGAAGCAACGCCACCAAGTAAAACACGTCCTCATTAGGTGTCACAACGGACGACCTCTCATCCCACCTATTAAATCAAAACAGAACAAAACAAAACAAAATAAAACAAACGTCAACGCTACAAAACAAATGACTTTCGACTACAGATCAGTTTCAAGATGCGTAGTGGTCACTAGGGTCGAAAAAGATTCAAAAGATGATGCCAAGTACAAGTAATGATGCACGAAGTACAAGTAGAATGTTGTTGGTGGATGATGGGAGGAATTCAGAAGGGCCAGAAAGGGTGGCATAATCTGTACCAACCGCAATGTTTCTTGTACTATTATGTAACAGGACATGGATGATGAATTAACATCTCATCAGTGGGACCCAAATGGAAGATCTCATCTGACACCAGTATCTTCCCACTTGGACCATCTGTACCCGTTCGATCTTTTTTCTTGTTTGGTTTCGGTCAACAAACAAAGACATAACACCTTATGTTGTACTTTAATGTTCGACTTGCAACACCATGATATCATGTACATGCATGCATGATGCATACATACACACACATATATGTAACGTGTATATCGACTTATGAGGCCGGCCAATGCCTTGCTAACCCAAAAATCTGAATCCGAAATCAATCCCGAATTATTTAAAATTTCAAATATGAAACATCTGAAAATATGCATATTTGAAATTTGGAATTCAGATTCGGATATTGGAATCTAATATCCAAAATTTTCGAACATCAGAAGAAAATCCAGATATTAGAATTTGAACACAGCTGCAACTAACAACGTGATTAGACATAACTTTCAAGATGTTATTATCATTAAAAACATGATTTAAATCTAAGACGATTACTTAGACTATACATGGTGGGTACTTGAGAGCTTAAAACATGATAAGAGATAAACATAAATACTGTTTGAAACACCATGACAAGCTAATTAAAAATGGCTTTGCTTCAAATCCTTAACAGACGACAAACATAATTTTAACTAAATTATTACATCAACAAAAGCTCCAAACATTAGTTAATCATTATATTTGATTTAACAAAAGCTTTAGCAAAACAATTTTTATCTATTTAATATTTAGATTACATTTTAACTAAACAAACAAACACTGTACGTAATTAAAAAGAATAAAAAGTTTATCATTATATGTTGACTAATATTTATTTATATGTTGGAAATATAGAAGGTTAAGATGTTTACTTGTTTTTGTTCATGGGATAGATGAGGATGGGGCCACTGGTTTTATTGCCCAAAATGCCCTTGAAGACTCCTTTATCGAAATCACCAATTCTTGATTTGGGCACAAAGAGGTTAAGCCATGGGTGGGGTACGTCCCACAAACCCTTGGACCGGAGTTTTAGTTCTGCAGTGTGAACCCGGTCCAAGAAATCCACATAAGGAAGGTCAGTAGTGAACATTGATGCTGGTATATAATTTAGTTTCATCAACAAAGCTTCCACTTCCTGCAAACAATTAAAATAACTAATTTCAAATTTCAATTAAAATCTTAATTAACTATTAATTATCTAAAGTACAACAAGAAAAACCCTGGATTTGCTTTTAATAAATAAATTTATAAAAAAATTAAAGAAGGAAAGTACGTTAAGAAAACAGCTACCAAACAATTCTTTTGTCAGAGGATAAGTTCAGTTACTTCTTTAATCAAATAAAAAGATTGATTAATAATTGATTATTAATTTAATTATGTACTTAATTATTGGGTGCAAATAATTTGGTGGGTGGACGGCCTGGATATTCAAGTAATCCTTGGAGTAAAGTAATACCGACGTTTGTCGTGAATCATCGTATGATATAAGCGCATAGATCACACAAGATCTTCTATGTTTTCTTGTGTCATATATATTATAATTATATTATTTTTTTTTATTTGTAAAAATTAGCTCCATCCATCCAGCTGCATACCAATCATATAATCCAGGTTTAATACGTTGCAATATTGAATTAACAACATCTATGTAGATACTAATAAAATATTAAAATATTGTATACAAAATTTGTTTAGGTATTGTAGTGGTATGTTTAAGTCGTAGTTTATTGTTATCCAAATGCATCAATACAAATGATTGATTTTCCGTATCTATTTATTATTCTGTTTTTCCAATAATCGGACAAATTGTTTTATTATTATTTTTTATTTTTTATTGGAAAATTGAGTTAAATAATAGGGTTTTTTTTAAGGGAAAGTATTATGATCACATAGGTTTTGATCATGACATAAGAGTAATTTTTAAACTTAATTATGTTGTTCAATATTTTGTTAAGCATATTTAAGATTGAGTTTGTATCCAACAATTGTAAATAATTAATTTCATTGTTTTTTCCTTAAAACTATGATAATCTGACATATAGCTTTTAATGAAGAATCCAAGTATGATATATTGAAGATCTTGTAGATTTCTTGGTAGGGGGAAAAGATTTTGTTATATATTTATGGTATAAAAATCCAAACACTGCTTTAATTTGCTATGCTACAATATGGTTGCATGTTACATTAGAATCGCTTTTCACCTTTTAACATTAACTTTTGGTACTTTTTGCGATATTCACATGCTTCCCACTTGAGGTAGCAATTTTTCAATTATAACTAGTTAATTTGAATAGTGTATATAAAAAATGCTCAACTATAAATCATTTATATTAAAAGCTAATAAAAGAAGCTGTGATTTACCTGATCGACTGTTTCAGGGTTGGCTCCGTCATGGTAATTCTTGGTGATTTCCAAGCAATACAAGACTTTACCACCGGCTCCAAGAGACGTGATCTTTACCGGATTATTAGGGGAGAAGAAAGATGATCTCCAGTTGTTGATCAAGCCTTCGTCAACGATAACAAAACCCTCAATGTAATCGAACTTTCGAGACTGAGGTTGATCGTGCAACGATATTAGATACTCTTGATCTTGTGTAAAAGCCGTAAAATTCGAGTATAAAACCCGAATCCATCTAACCTGTTTTTTTATTAAACAAAATAAATGTTAACAAAAAGTTGGCATATAAAACATATATATATATATATATATATCTATCTATATGTATATATGTATATATATATATTATTTAAAATTTAAAATTTAAAATGATAACATCTCCTTGTTCACATGCAATAATAACAAAAACAAGAAGCATCAATCTTTGAAAATGATTTATTGACTGATCAAGAGTGCTGTCACAAGGCATATCACATCGCATGGTCCAAAACTGTAACCTACGACTCATCCCCCGAAACAACATCTTGCATTATTACATTCCACCCAGCCCGACCCGACCCATCTCGTGTTTACATACAGTAAATATGCATTTTTATACTTGATACAAATTGTAACATTTTTTTATAAATTAAGTTCAAGATTAGGATTACAAATCAACATACCATTTGAGGAGAAGGTTCTAACGCAATTCTAGCCCGGGTTATGACCCCGAACTGACCCAAACCGCCGAGAACCGAATGAAACAGCTCCGGGTTCTGATCCGTCGAGCACGTCAACACGTCACCTCTTCCTGCTCTTCGTAGAAAATTAACAAACAAAAACTTTAGAAAACGGTCATGCTAAACGTACCATCATAAACACTTTAAATCTAATATAGGTTCTGGTTTCATACACCTGATTAAACATTTAACACCACTAACAAACAAACCGTAAACTACTATTTACAGTTAAAAGTGATGCATATGTAAATAAGTAATCCAGACACTTTCATGCAAAAAAAGTTTTGTGGGTGCAGATGAGTCATGATGTAACAAAAGCTATTAATTCGCTATCCAATATCTTCTTGTACGGTACAAGTAAGTAACCACTAACCATATCATATCATATCAGTCACGTTATCGTTATGCATGAACAAGATACCATGACACACACACACACACATACCTGTGACAACATCCATCTCATGAACGTTACTAATCTGCGGACCATGGTTAAACGCTTGCCCACTGATCCCACCATTCGACAACGTACCGCCAACCGAAAGATACAAGTAATCGGTCCACGACTTGGGTGCGAGCCCGTACTTTAAAGTTTCCTTCAACACATCGATCCAAAGCTCACCACCCCACACATCAACATACATTAACTTGTCGTAAACCATCGGGACCGCGGGGGATGTTCGTGGTCCACTCATTTGGATCACGACCCCGTTCGCGGTCTGGGACTGGCCATTTATAGAGTGGCCATGTCCCCTGGCCGACACCGGGAATCCGCGGGCGGAGTCGTAAGCTAATTTTATTAGCTTTGATACGTCGCCCGCGGATGCCGGGCTGAGGACCGCGGCGGGTTCGGAACGGGTGAGTTTTCCGAAGTCCGTTGACGCGGATATGAGGTCGTGTGGGTTCGTGTTTAGCTGGCCGTCGATCCCGACCCGGAAGAGGTCGGTCGGGTTTAGGGTTAACCCGACGATGGCGATGAGACGACAGATGGCGAATAGTAGAAGTAATTTTGCAGCCATGGTTATTGTGGTTGTATAAACCGAGGAAAACGAGACGACTGCTAGTGACGTGTTAGTGTTTTGTTTCACACAGTGAGTGTGTGTCTATAGGGAGTGGATATTATGTCTAGAATATGAGACACAAGCTCTCAATTTATACAACAATCGAAAAGGATCAGGGGACTTTGGTGGGTAAACACGTGCGATTGTGTTCGAAGGTGTGTGTGACACGTGCGAACGCTCGTTTTTGACTTTTTCTTACGTGAATTGAGTGTTTTGTAGACGGGAAAAAAGAAATTACAAAATGTCAAAATGAAATCTGAATTTTAGGTTCTATTTTAAAATGCGTCATATCTACGTTAGAATATTTAAATGAGTGTTGAGATATATACCCTGCACTATACACAAAGCAATATAGCTATGAACATTGAAGACTTCACTTAAAAGGTGACAGTAACATTTAATAATTGAATTCTCACAATCTACATTAAAAAAAGAAATTTTGTTAGGTGAATAAACGAAATCTAGGTCAATAAGAAAACGCAAAGTTCGGAAGTCCGTATTTTCGTATTCGGATAGCACTTAAAAAAGTGTGTAATTAAAATATTGATTAATAAATTATATTTAAAGTTTTAATTTAAAGTTTTATGTAGTTTACAGTTTCATATAAATATTTATTTAAATCTAAAATTCTAAATTTTATCATTTGCATTTAAAGGTTTTATTAAAATTTCCATTTGAATCCTCTTAACTACTACTAACTAACACCGTTAAGTTTTTCCATTAAGTTTCATTCTTTAAGGGTATTAAATGAAAAAAATCACTTGTATGTGAGGATTTTATACGTTCAGTCTCTTTTGTTAATCACCATTACAATTTAAATTACCTGGAATGATAGGTTGACGTTTCTTTCATTTCATCAAGAAGGCACATCTAAATGTCCTATTAGATTAGATCAAATATAATGATAAATATATAAATTTTTATCATTTATAATTAGATAAATAAAATATAATGATAACCACCTAAAAATAATTAATTTCTAACTTTATAAAACACACATCACACAAATATATATAAATAAACAAACAATTCATATGACACAGTATTTGAGTCATAACCATAAAAGACATATTATTATACATGTATAAGAACAATAAATGATATAATATTAACAATTCATAAATATAATCATAAAGCATCAAGTAGCCATAATTAAACTTTAAAACAAAAAGTTTATGATTTAACATAACAAACAAAAATAATATGATTACTATATCAACATACATTAACAAAACAAAACAACAAAATATTATCATGAAGTCAAATCATAACTATAATTACCAAAAAAATATTGAATGCATTAAACCCCTCATGTGAGCTGGTTACTTATTTTGAAATCGTTTTGACTAAAATAATTCTAATGTTGGAAAGTTAACTGGAAAAAGTTACTATGTTAGTAAGATATAGTCAAGAGGATTCCAATTGTAATTTTAGTGAAAAATTTGAATGCAAATAATAAAATTTAAACTTTTAGATTCAAATGATAATTTTTGTGAAATCTCATGTAAAATGTTTCTAACTCTTATATTTATTATTAGTAATTACTAATTACTTTTTATTGTTTTTAAAATTCCTTATCCCCTTCAGACTTACACTTCACGTTTGCAATCTCAAGTAGCAATCCTAGATTCACGTTTGTCTAATCTGTTTCTCATTCTCAAGTCGCCTATCCTGTGAGTATATCAGTTTTGCGGTATTAATTCCTAGTATATGAACTTCACTTTTTGATTAATATACATAACCATTTGTTTTCGTTTTGTTATGTGTTTGTTCTTGAAGAAGTAGACTATAGATTGTTGTTCTATTGAGGGCTTTTTTGGATTTTTGTTTTAAATTATTCTTTTTGTATGATGGTCTTTGCTTGTTTATTGTTTGATACTAGGATTGTTTATTGCTTGGTACTAGGAATTTGAATATTTATTTAACTAGCTGAATTCGTATTCAAAATTTCGGGGTATAAATTCAGATAGTGAAATCAACTAGTTGAGAATTTCATATATCTGACATTTGATTATACATTCAAATTTGAACACTAATATTGAGTGGTCTAGCTTCATGCAACTTATTCAAAGTCTAAACAATGCTTCCACTTTTATGTCGTAACAACTTTGTCAATGTATGCCTTGAATTCTCACTTGTTTGTAGTTTACGAACAAAATACTTATCTCCTTCTAGGATATCACGAATGAAATTCATTCTAGTATATGTTTGCTTCTACTTCTTGTTATTCGTTAAAGTTAAAACAAAATGAGTGTTACAATGAGGATTAGGTTTCACTACCTTTAGCCAAAAACGTTCAACAATAGCATATAGCCTACTTGTGTTTAGAGTAAAATATCTAAAATTTTAAACTAGTAGAAATCACTATTTGTATCCGAAATTTTGGGTATTCGAAATGCAGATACGGATAGTGATTCGAATATCTTAACTTTTGTAATAATTAGATATATATTGTTATTAAATAATGTAAAAAGCAACACACATTGAAAAGTCCCGACCTAAAATAAGAAAAACATTTAACATTTGAAAAAATAACAAAAACAATTTATGTTTTCAGATAATCAAACATCCAACTAGTCTAAAAGCTTTAAATTCGAAATCTAAGTCTAAGTCTGAATCCAAATTTTTGGATATTTTAGATTGTATTATTGAATTTCGATATTTTGACCATCCCTTTGAATTTGGATATTTTGAACATCCCTATACAGCTTCGTATGCTTCTCATCCATTTTTTCATTAACACATAATAACTAACTTCATTGATCCACAACACAATCAGTTTTGATTAAAGATTCATCTTACAAAATGATAGCATAACGCTATCCATTATTACTAATAAGTTCTAGATCAAGTGGTTTAGGAGGAGGCATCCCATGACTTTCCAACGTGGAGGTCATGGTTGGAGTCTCTGATAATTGGTTAATATACATGCACGTATCATAGTTAATATTACATTTTTAATATACTTTATGTATCGAATGGTATTACTTTGTTACGTATTTAAATGTAGGTTAAATGAAGCTTAAGGAACATTATTTGAGAAGAAAACAAAGGATAACAAGACTATGGCTTGAAAGATGCTGAAAATGAAAAAAAAACTGTGCAAAGTGCAGGGAGGCTGTAACTTATGGCCTTGCGCTGAGTCCGTTTGCAAACCCCGTAAGACAGGAGGTTTGACCGTCTGGCTGAAGGTAGGCCGTAACCTACGGCTTATAGGCCATAAGTTACGGTCTAACGTGATATTTTGAGGATTGTTTCAATATTTAAAACCTATTTAATCCCTAACATTAGGGTTTCAAAAGGACCTTGGCCTCCAACCCCAAGAACGAATTTTAGGACTATTTTGAGCCATTGAAATGCTTTTAATCATTAATTGATCAAGAATTCATATGAGCAAAGTGAAGATTGAAGAATGATGAAGATGCAAGGCTAAACCACCCGTGATCATCTCCGGGTGGATGGTTTGTGATTTGATTATGCATGCTTGTGCTTTTACCTAGTCAAGACATAAACTTAGATTTTTTAACAACTTCTATTCGTCTATGTGTTTTGAATCATGTGTTCATTAAAGATTCTTGATAGTGGATTTGATTATTGCTTATCAAGTTATCAGTTTTACATTGTTAAATATTGAGTAGTAATTAGGTTATTATCATCAATTGGTGATTATAAATAAAGTTTCTAGATTGTGGCAAGTTAGTTTACTAGTTAATTTACATAATCAATTATCAATTTGATAATTACCTTCAATGTATGTGATAAACAAGTTATGTCTATGTGACCTCAAGATTAGATAAAACATAAGTCTTATATTCAATTATATTCTTGAAACCCAGTTGTGATCCTTTTCATCTCAATAGTTCTAAACCAAGTCCAAGATTTTGTTTTGCTTCATAAAATGATCGTTTTAAGTTAATTTCATCCACATCCATTTACAGTTAAAGTGAGAATAGTTTAGTTTAATTAATAATTTAGATAACTAATCAAGCGAATCATGTAACACTAACTAAATGCTCCCCGTGGATACGATACCTGACTTACCCTAGCTACTTAGGTTAATTAGGTGTTTGCATGACCCCAACGACAGGTCATCAAAATGGCACCGTTGCCGGGGAGCTAGTGCGCTTTGTGTTATTTGATTTGATTATTTTTTTAGTATTTGTTTAAGTTTCAAAAAATATAAAAAACCAAGATCAAAAAAATCAAAAAAATCAGAAATAAAAAAATTTACTTTTCATAGTTTGTTTTATTTGTTCTTCTTTACTCTTGGTATTCTAGTTGTTTTTTTGTGTAATTTTCTTACAAGTTTAGTAGAATCATGGATCGGGATTGGAATTATAATGATGATTACGATCCATGTATATGTTGTGGGAGCGATTGTCACTGGGTTCAAGATTGTCCAGTGTTCGAGAGCAAATATGGATAGAGAGAGGATGTTCTGAATATAGGCGGCAAAAAGAATTTGTGAGAGCAAACTATGATGATGAAGAGACACCCTCATATTATCCATACTTTGAACCCCCTCCGTCACTAAAATATCAAGAATATTATCATGTTGACATCAATTACAAATATGCTCAAGAGTGGGATTTGAACCATTATGAAACCAAGATGCCATAATTCTCAAGCTACCAAGAGGAATTGATGGCTGTTATCCTAAACACTCTCAGCTGACATACGAAGAGCCTCAAGTTTCAATAAACTCTAAACTTGATGAAATCATGAACATGATGGTGGAAATGAAAAAGGAAGATGAGTTAAGAGATAAATCATTTGAGGCTTTGGTTAAATAGGTTAGCCAACCTGTTAAGGATGTAGATCAACTTAAACAAGATCAATGTAAAGGTAGATTGTGACACCATGGTTGACGTAGATGTGATGGAAGATGTTATGGGTCGTTCAGAGCATGACTTGGGATGTTTCAAGTTAAATAAAAATGTAACACCTCCAAAAAAGCCAAAGCCCAATGTAGACCCAGTTTATCCCAATCATCCTTATGTGCATATTACCCCAACTATTACAGTTGGGGAAAAAAATTGATGACCAAGATAAATAATGTGGCATTGAAAGACATTGGACAAATTATTATGAAATGGCAGCACAACTACTACTCAACAAACTTGCCAATCATGATAACACAATCATGGAGCTTGTAGATCAACTATCGAACTTTTATTAAGAATTTAGTAGGCAAATGTTCACTTGAACCCCCATGAAAGAATCTCAGGTATGGTCTGCCTGAAGACCTAAAACTTAGTGTTTTTCGAGAGGAAACTCGGAGAACTTTGTGGGTATGTTCACTAGAAATCCTCACGAGACTTCACTCATCCACTTGGGCATACCGAGGGGTTTAAAAGGCTTGTTGTGTATGCTAAATACAACCTTCATTCCTACGAAAGTGAGTTTAGAAACTTAATTTAATTTACTTATTTAGTCTTTGTTTCACGTTTCTCCTCTATGTACATTCTTACAGTTCAAACACAAGATGCAAACACTTAAGTGTGGGGAGGCATATGGATGTCCTACTAATCAGGTCTATGTACTCCATCCTCATTTTGTTTGGTTTGTGTGCTGTTTTTGTTTTTTTATTTGTTTATGTATTTGGTGGTGTAACAAACTTGTTGGTTTTGGGATGTGTTTAAGTTAAATTTTAGTTAATGTCGAGTCTTGGTATGCATAACACAATGATGAGGGATTTAGCCTTGCGCTTGGGGGAACTAAGATTTTAATAAATTCATTCTACATTGGGGACAAGGTATCCTAAGTTTGGAGATGAGGTGATTAGTATCTTAAAATTCAGAAAAGTTGAAAAGATTCAAAAAAAAACTAGAAGGAGCTTTTAAATGAATTTAATTGCGCATCAAGCCTAATTTCTCAATGTAAATCGCTAATTATCACTTGCTTGTGCACATTATAAGGCCCCGTTCCCGGGACGCTTACAACTGGTAAATCATGGCACATAAAACATATAACTTTACACTTAACCTTCACAAAACATTGCAACGGAATATTAAAATAACTTTTCATTTCAATATAGATGCTTTTGCAAGTTAATACAATCGTTCATTTCAAAACATCGTTCGTTCGCATTATAATGCAAAAACATTTAAACAAAAGAATGCCATCCAAAAGAGCTGAGTAGCCGCCCCGTGCCATCCTCAGCAACATTACTTGCCAACTGGAAACACATAAAAGTCAGCGTTGCTGAGTGAGTTCTAGTTTAATAATAAAATATACTTTACTTTCACTAAAACCGTTCTTTTACATTTGAATGTGATCATACATCATACGTACATATAGATAATAACATTATTCACTTTCATTACTTTCATTCACATTCATTCATACATTCTTACTTTCGTTCGCATGTTCATCATTACTTAGTTTCATTCCATCAATACCATGAACTTTACCCCACTGTCATGCATAAAGCGGGTACTGGGCCTTTGTCCTTCCGTCATGGCGCACGACAGGCTGGCCACAGTACCTAGGGTAAATTCAGGCGTACTATTGTCATGTGCTATACCCACCGTCATGCATAAAGCGGATACTAGGCCTAAGTCTATCATAGACCTTCCGTCATGACACACAGCAGCCTGGCCACAATATCTAGGGTAAGCGAAAAAGGTTCTATACATATGGTCAATCACAAAGAAAGACCCCGATGTGCATCCTTCTAGGGTAGCTAACCCACACACCGTTGGACTAACACCCTTCATTGGGCGTGTTTCGACATACAAGGCTTGCAAGACTTTCTTTACTATCCATCGTTCATTAGTGCATGCATTCATTCATCATGTTCCTCTTTTCATTATCTTCCACTTTACGTTACATAATACTTTCATTCCATTCGTTAACATTCCACGTAAAGCCAAGGGAAAATAATCATACATAATAATAAGGAACATCAAGATACACAGCCAACATCATCATACAGGGCATCATCATACATACATAACATACATCATGCATAATCATACATCATCATCATCATCCATGCCCAACATAACCTCTATGTCCTCAAAAGGCATCTTACATGAACCCCCGGGAACCTTCCACGTCAAAACTTACATCTGCACTTTCCCTCGAAAGTCAGTAAATAAACTATGTTCCCTCGGGTACACAAGCCCTACTTAGGCGTATGGGCACCCTTCAGTCGCATGGCCTCCCAGGAAACTGAACACCACGCGGATGAACACCAGGCGAATGGGCCCTATGTGAATGGACCCAATGCGGATGGACACAATGCGGATGAATTCTATGCAAATGGAACTAATGCGGATGGACCTAGGCGTATTGACCTCAGCCGCATGACCCCCCATGCGAATGACCCTCAGTCGCACGACTCACAAGCGTATGGACTCCAGTTGCACGACTCGCATGCGAATGAACCTCAGTCGCATGCCATTTGGTCGCATAGCCCTAGCTGATGCAGAATGCAGTTCATCCCGAACCGAATCTGCACTTTTTCGGCCTCCAAACCCTCTCAAACCTGTTCTAAGCCCAAATCAACCATCCTAAACCTTAGAAACACATACCACAACACCATTCAAGCACACACAAGCCCGAAAACAAACTCCACTCACATCACACACAAACACATACATACGGGTTCAACGCACACATTTCAAAAACGGGTTTTACTATGTGTTCCAGCCCCAATCAGTTGAAAACGTGTAAAAGAGGGGTCCTAGAACTCACACAAACAACATCATCGAGTAGAGCTTCAATCCAACCTGCTACACCTCAACTTTTGCGCTCGAAACCAAGAAAACCGAAGCTTGAGACCATTTTTCTTCCTCTCTTCTCACAATACCCAAAAATTTGTGAATGTGGGGGAGGGTGTGGGCTGCCCTCCCCTCTTAATCTCCCACTCTTTCAAGTTTTCCCATTTGGGAAGTTTGGTCCCTCGACTTTAGACTTTATTTATTTTCTTTCACTTTTCCTTCTCTTTTTGGCTTCAAGGGAAATAACCGGGTGTTACAAGTCCACCCCCCTTAAATAGGTTTCGCCCCCAAAACCTGTTATTCCTCGAACAGACGTGGATAATGCTGTCTCATCTCTTCTTCAGTATCCCACGTAGACTTGGATCCCTTCCTGTGCTTCCACTGTACACGCACAAGAGGAACCACTTTATTCCTCAGCCTCTTCCCTTTTTTATCAATGATCGCCACTGGTTGCTGCACATAATTGAGCCGCTCATCTACCTCGATATCCTCTAATGGTACAATCATATACTTGTCTGCTAGGCATTTTCTCAAATGTGATACATGGAATGTCGGGTGAATTCCACTTAGCTCATCTGGTAACTCCAATCTATAGGCCACCTCTCCTACTCTAGCAACGATTCGGAAAGGCCCTATGTATCTCGGGCTCAACTTGCCCCGCTTTCTGAACCGAATGATACCCTTCCAAGGTGAGACCTTCAACATAACCCTGTCACCCACTTGGAACTCAATCGGTCTACGTCTTTTATCAGCATACGACTTTTGTCTGTCTTTGGCTGCCTTCATGAAGGCTTTGATCTTTATAAGCTTCTCAGTTGTAGCGTAAATTACTGCGACGCTTCCTAATTCTTTCTGACCAATGTTACCCCAACACACAGGTGTCCTGCATCTCCTACCATATAGCATCTCATAAGGTGGCATACCAATGCTGGCATGATAACTGTTGTTATATGAGAACTCAGCTAATGGTAAGTGGTCATCTCGACTTTCTCCAAAATCGATAACACAAGCATGAAGCATATCCTCCAACGTCTGAATGGTCCTTTCTGACTGACCATCAATTAGAGGATGATAAGCCGTGCTAATATGTAACCTCGTCCCCATCACGTCGTGGAATTTCTTCCAAAATTTTGATGTAAACTGGGTGTCACGATCAGACACAATAGACACCGACACACCATGACGAGTTACAATTTCCTTAATGAATAGACCCGCCAACCTCTTGGATGAATATGTCTCGAGGATCGGTAGGAAGTGAGCACTCTTCGTCAAATGGTCAACTATCACCCATATGGCATCATACCCTTTCGGGGTACGCGGCAACTTTGTAATGAAATCCATGGTGATGTGCTCCCACTTCCATTCCGGTATATCCAAAGGTTGGATCTTCCCATACGGCTTCTGATGCTCGGCCTTCACTTGTAGACAAGTAAGGAATTTACTCATATACTCCACCACATCACGTTTCATACCCGACCACCAATAATCTTTCTTCATGTCTTGGTACATCTTTGTAGCACCAGGATGAATAGAGTATCGAGTCTTATGAGTTTCATCCAAAATCTTCACCCGTAGATCCCCAAAACGAGGAATCCACATCCTCCCAAATCGAGTTCTAACACCAAGCGTGTTTTCACCCAATTCTGTGACCAGACCTCTCATTCTTTCAGAGTTAAGATGATCTTCTTTCAATGCCTCATCTTGGAACTCCTTGACTTGCTTCATCACATCAAAGGTCATGATCATCTGGTAACTTTTACCCGAATTGGCTCGGGTATCTCTTTTCTGCTAAGGGCGTTCGCCACCACATTGGCTTTGCCCGGATGGTGGTGGATCTTGCAATCATAATCTTTTATAAGTTCCAACTATCGTCTCTGCCTCATGTTCAAATCTTTCTGCTTAAAGAAGTACTTCAAGCTCTTCTGGTTAGTGAATATGGTGCACTTCATCCCTTAAAGATAGTGCCTCTAAATCTTTAATGCAAAGACCACGACTGCTAGCTCCAAGTCATGAGTAGGATAATTGACCTCATGAACCTTCAATTGTCGGGATGCATAGGATATAACCGTCCCTCTCTGCATTAACACACACCCTAACCCCGAGTAGGAAGCATCAGAATAAACCACCAGATCTTCACTTCCATCGGTTAATAACAGAACAGGAGCTTGAGTCAATCTCGCCTTTAATTCCTCGAACACCTTCTCTTGAGCTTGACCCCATACAAACTTTACATCTTTCTGGGTTAACTTAGGTAGTGGAGAAGCGATCTTAGAAAAGTCTTGAATGAATCTTCTATAGTAGCCCGCCAAACCCAATAAGCGACGAATCTCGGATGGCATCTTTGGAGACTTCCATTGCATCACCGCCTCCACCTTTGCCGAATCCACCATATTCCCATCGGGATTCACCACATGACCCATGAATTGAACCTCGCGCAACCAGAATGTGCACTTGGAGAACTTGGCGTATAACTTCTCCTTTCTCAACGTCTCCAGAACCTCCCGAATGTGACCAGCATGCTCTATCTCGCTCTTCGAATAAATCAGGATATCATCAATAAACTCAATCACTGATTTATCCAACCTCGGCCAACACACTCGATTCATCAGATCCATAAAAGCAGCTGGCGCATTGGTCAAACCAAAAGACATGACCAGTAACTCGTAATGACCATAACGAGTGCGAAAAGTTGTTTTAGGGATTTCCTGCTCCTTCACTTTCAACTGATGGTAACCAGATCAAAGGTCTATCCTTGAAAACCAGCTGGCACCTTGAAGCTGATCAAATAGGTCATCAATTCTTGGTAAGGGGTAGCGGTTCTTTATCGTCAACTTATTCAGCTCACGGTAGTCAATACACATCCTCATACTACCATCTTTCTTCTTCACGAATAAGACCGGAGCACCCCAAGGAGAGATACTTAGTCTAATAAACCCCTTATCTAGCAGCTCTTGCAACTGCTCCATCAACTCTTTCATCTCAGTTGGAGCCAAATGATACGGTGCCTTGAAAACAGGTTGGGCAACCGGTATCAGATCAATCTGAAACTCGATCTCTCGATCAGGCGGCACTCCGGGTAAGTCTTCGGGAAACACATCTGAAAAGTCACACATAACCGGTACATCAGAAAATTGTGGTGTTGGTGTTTCTACATCCTTTACATAGGCCAAGTAAACACTACGTCCACGCCTCATGCACTTTCCTACCACCGCCATTGGGATTATTTTCGGGATTGTCGTGACCCGATCCCCATAAACTGTCACCTTACTCTCATCAGGTGCTATCAGTCGAATCATCTTCTTGCAACACACAATGTTCGCCTCGTAATCCGCTAACCAATCCATCCCAACAACAACATCGAAACCACCTAAGGTCATCACGAACAGTCTAACAAGATATTTATGACCTTCTAGTTCCACATCACATTCTTCTATCATCTTAGAAATCCTGGTGGACTTACCTATGGTAGTTTTTACATCAAAGGGCGTATCAACACTCTTACTACTAACAGGCAGTTTAGCACAGAAAGCCGCATAAATAAAACTTTTACTGGCACCAGAATCAAATAACACGGAGGCTAAAGTTTGGTTTACTAGAAACGTACTTGACACGACATCAGGGTCCGTTCTAGCTTCCTTCTGCATCATCGTAAATGCCCTGGCGCTTACCTCGGTCCTTCTTCTCCAGCCTACTTCACCCTGGAACCCTCAGCCCTCGGCTTCTTACAATCTCTACTCATGCGGCCCTCCGCGCCACAATTAAAACAACTGCCCGCACGAGAGTCCTTTGCTATGTGTCCCATCCTCCCACACTTGAAGCACAAGTTTGATCCCAACCTACATTCTCCAATATGCTCCTTCCCACATCTATCACACTTCTTCGACCCTGCACTAGATGTGACCACACGGCAGTCATCTACCCGTGCCTTCTTGTTACTCGTCGGAACACCACCTCGACCAAACCTTTTCCCACTCCAATTCCGGTCACCACTCCCTTTCTTGCTACCTTCAGCCACAACCACCACAACTCTCTCATCATACAACCTTCCTGCCAAATCCACCGCCGACCTAAATGTGCTTGGTCAGGCAGCGATCGTGTGCCTGCGAATATTTGCTGGCAAACCCTGAATGTATCTTTTAATCTTTAGGGACAAGGGTGTCACTTGGTCTGGCACCAGTCGTGCCATCTCATTAAACTTTGTAGGTTATTTCTGATGAGTCATTGTTCCCGCCTCCAGCTGCAGGAACTCTCTTTCCACCTTATCCATTTCCCTGTGAGGACAGAACTCCTCAATCACCAACTTCTTCAGCTCCAACCATCTCATCCTCCGAATTGCCCGACTACCCTCAGCTTGGACTATATTGTCCCACCAGCACATAGCCGAGTCCACAAACGAGTGGGCAGCAAATTTCACCTTCTGATCTTCTCGACACTAGCTGCTATTTAGAACAACTTCCATTTCTCTCACCCACCGGTAAGCAGCAACAGCAGCAGTGACGTTACTGTCAAAAGTAGGGGGCTTGCATCGTTGAAACGCCCCGTAGTAACAGTCTCATGTCACCTCCGACGCAGGCTCTTTTTCTTCCTATTCTTCATCATCATCAGACATAGCCGTCTCAGTCTTGGGATGTCTTCTTTCGCCCGTAGGTCTACTTCTTTCCTTCCTTTCTCCCCCCTCACAGCCTTGATAACTTCGGTCACCACTGACGGTAAGATTGTCTGCATGACCTGATGCACCTCTTCAACCACAGCCTCGTTCACTGAGGCCCTTAAGTTTGCACTCTCATCATTGCCTTCTGGATGAGGGGTCTCAGGTTCTTCATGAACCACCTTATCAACTTTGGGTCTTCCTCTCTTGAGTCGCGGTTCAGCACCACGACCTCCACCACGTGAAGCTTTTGAACATCTACCACCGACCATCCACACACACTGAAAGATTCAAACACCAACACAGTCATTCAAGGAAACAACTTAGTTTATGTCAAGTATATAAGTCCCTAATTATAGTTGCCAGTTGTGATTAGCCACTTACTTTACTCTTCATACATCAGTATCTAAATCTACAAACAACACATAAGCACATAACATGCGCACGTAATACCAGTTATCATTACGAAAATACCTAATGGCACGCAGCTACTCAGATTGGCATCCCTTCCCATACCGTCCCATTTTCAGTTTAATTTTAGATTTATTTTGAAAATTTACCGTTTCACTTAAATTTTGGCTCTGATACCAACTTGTAAGGCCTCGTTCCGGGACGCTTACAGCTGGTAAATCATTGCACATAAAACATATAACTTTACATTTAACCTTCACAAACATTACAGCAGAATATTAAAATAACTTTTCATTTCATTATAGATGCTTTTGCAAGTTAATACAATCGTTCATTTCAAAACATCGTTCGTTCGCATTACAATGCAAAAACATTTAAACAAAAGAATGTTGTCCAAAAGACATGAGTAGCCGCCCCGTGCCATCCTTAGCAACATTACCTGCCAACTGGAAACACATAAAAGTCAGCGTTGCTGAGTGAGTTCTAGTTTAATAATAAAATATGCTTTACTTTCACTAAAACCGTTCTTTTACATTTGCATGTGATCATACATCATACGTACATATAGATAATATCATTATTATCTTCATCATTCGTTATTAACTTTTGTTCATTCATTCATTCATCATTACCATTCACTTTCATTACTTTCATTCACATTCATTCATACATTCTTACTTTCGTTCCTATCTTCATCATTACTTCGTTTCATTCCATCAATACCATGAACTTTACCCCACCGTCATGCATAAAGCAGGTACTGGGCCTAAGTCTAACATAGACCTTTCATCATGGCGCACAACAGGCGTACCATTGTCATGTGCTATACCCACCGTCATGCATAAAGCGGATACTAGGCCTAAGTCTATCATAGACCTTCCGTCATGACGCACAACAGCCTGGCCACAGTATCTAGGGTAAGCGAGAAAGGTTCTATACATATGGTCAATCACAAAGATGTGCATCCTTCTAGGTAGCTAACCCACACACCATTGGACTAACACCCTTCATTGGGCGTGTTTCGACATACAAGGCTTGCAAGACTTTCTTTACTATACATCGTTCATTAGTGCATTCATTCATTCATCATGTTCCTCTTTTCATTATCTTCCACTTTACGTTACATAATACTTTCATTCCATTTGTTAACATTCCACGTAAAGCCAAGAGAAAATAATCATACATAATAATAAGGAACATCAACATACACAGTCAACATCATCATACAGGGCATCATCATACATATATAACATACATCATGCATAATCATACAACATCATACATCATCATCATCCATGCCCAACATAACCTCTAAGGCCTCTAAAGTCATCTTACATGAACCCCCAGAAACCTTCCATGTAAAAACTTACATCTGCACTCTCCCCCAAAATCAGTAAATAAACTATGTTCCCTCGGGTACACAAGCCCTACTTGGGCGTATGGGCACCCTTCAGTCGCATGGCCTCCCAGGTGACTAAACACCATGTAGATGAACAGCAGGTGAATAGGCCCTATGCGAATGACCCAATGCGGATGGACACAATGCGGATGAATCCTATGTGAATGGAACTAATGCGGATGGACCTAAGCGTTTGGACCTCAGTCGCATGACCCCCCATGCGAATGACCCTCAGTCGCACGACTCACAAGCGTATGGAGTCCAGTCGCATGACTCTCATGCGAATGAACCTCAGTCGCATGACTCACATGCGAATGAACCTCAGTCGCATGCCATTCGGTCGCATAGCCCTAGCTGATGCAGAATGCAGTTCATCCCAAACCCATTCTGCACTTTTCGGCCTCTAAACCCTCTCAAACCTGTTCTAAGCCCAAATCAACCATCTTAAATCTTAGAAACACATGCCACAACACTATTCAAGCACACACAAGCACAAAAACAAACTCCACTCGCATAACATGCAAACACATACATACGGGTTCAACACACACATTTGAAAACAGGTTTTAGTATGTGTTCTAGCCCCAAATCAGTTGAAAACGTGTAAAAGAGGGGTCCTAGAACTCACACAAACAACGTCGTCAAGTAGAGCATCGGAACCAAGAACACCGAAGCTTGAGACCACTTTTCTTCCTTTCTTCTCACTATACCCAAAAATTTGTGAGTGTGGGGGAGGGTGTGGGCTGCCCTCCCCTCTTAATCTCCCACTCTTTCACGTTTTTCCCGTTTGGCAAGTTTGGTCCCTCGACTCTGGACTTATTTCTTTTTTTTCTCTTTTCCTTCTTTCTTTGGCTTCAAGGGAAATAACCGGGTGTTACACACATGTAGAGATCCCTTGGCATGGTTTGATATAAGTCAAAGGAAGGTATGCCCAATTGTTATTTTTCTTAAAAATTAAGTAGGATTTCCAAGTTAGGTAAATGAACCAGATGGTGGACAACATGCATGTTTCATATCCTTAACCCATTCCTTCATTTCCGTGAGAATTTGAGCCTAATTGAGCATTTTTCATGATATATTTAGTTTCTTTGTTCTTATTATATTGAGTGTTTACCATAATGTGCATCTATTTTATAACTTGTGTAACTATACATGTCGAGATCATTACTTTGCACAAACGTGATAGAGGCATTAGGATAACCATTTTGTTTAGACCTTTTCATTTGACTTCCCTACCTTAACATTTTTCCTTTAGACGCCCCTTTGAGCCCCAACTTATCATTTGAATGAGCCGCATTATTAAACCCATTAAACTTTTAGCCTTTTCAAATAAGCCGCATGGTGAAGTCCAATTCGTGACATGTCTAAGTTTTCTAGTATTTTTTCTTTTTAGTTGAAGTGTGTTAGATAGTTTTAGCAACAAATATGGCTGATATATATATATGAAAAAATGAAAAAAAGAGAAAAATAAAAAAAGAAGACAATATATGAGATCAAAATGACCAAAGTATGGAGCAACCAAAATAATGTGAATTCTTGTAGTGTGTTCGGGTTAGTGTGATCCAAGTTTATAATAGTATGTGTAGTTTTTAAATTTAGCATGTCTAGATTGGATTTCATCACCATTAGCCACTTTAAAATCTCTTACATGCCCTTAACCCAAGCCTATAATTACAATCCGTAAAAGACCTCTTGATTTGTGTATTGTAGTGTGTTAGTTGATGGAGATGTGATTCTTACACGAGCTTATAAAAATAATGTGCATTATTGGTTTGAGTTTTCCATATATACTAGTATATAATCACTAGTCCAGAAATCAACCCGAGAGGAGTGTTCATTGTGAGAGGAGTGAATGCATGTGTGTTGTAATCTAAAGGTAAGTTATGCTTGGTTAGGTGATCCTACGTTTTCAAACATGCAGTTAATAATTGGGATGTTAATCTTTAATGGTACAAATCTTAGAGCTAGGTATGCCTTGGGACCTTAGCTCACACAAGATTAGGACATTGTTAACTTATTGATTGATTAGTGTTGAAGTGTTACAAGAGAATTTGTTTGAGGGAAAACAAAAAGGTAAGTGTGGGGATGTGATAATTGGTTGATATGCATGCACGTATCATAGTTAATATTACGTTTTTAATATACGTTATGTATCGAATCGTATTACTTTGTTACATGTTTGAAATGTAGGTTAAATGAAGCTTAAGGAATATTATTCAAGAAGAAAACAAAGAATAACAAGACAATGGCTTCAAAAATGCTAAAAATGAAGAAAACTGTGCAAAGTGCAGGGATGCCGTAAGCTACGGCCTGAGGCCATAACTTACGGCCCTGTGCTGAGTCCGTCTGTAAACCCCGTAAGACAGAAGGTTTAGCCGTCTGGCTAAAGGTAGGTTGTAACCTACGGCCTATAGGCCGTAAGTTACAGTCTAACGTGATATTTTGAGGATTGTTTCAATATTTAAAACCTATTTAATCCCTAACATTAGGGTTTCGAAAGGACCTTGGTCTCCAACCCTAAGAACGAATTTTGGGACTATTTTGAGCCATTGAAACGCTTTTAATCATTAATTGATCAAGGATTCATATGAGCAAAGTGAAGATTGAAGAGATTATGATGAAGATGCAATGCTAAACCACCCGTGATCATCTCCGGGTGGATGGTTTGTGATTTGATTATGCATGCTTCTGCTTTTACCTAGTCAAGACATAAGCTTAGATTTTTTAACAACTTCTCTTTGCCTATGTGTTTTGAATCATGTGTTGATTAAAGATTCTTGATAGTGGATTTGATTATTGCTTATCAAGTTATCATTTTTACATTGTTAACTATTGAGTAGTAATTAGGTTATTAACATCAATTGGTGATTATAAATAGAGTTTCTAGATTGTGGAAAGTTAGTTTACTAGTTAATTTATATAATCAGTTATCAATTTGGTAATTACCTTTCAACGTATGTGATAAACAAGTTATGTCTATGTAACTTCAAGATTAGATAAAACATAAGTCGTGTATTCAATTATATTCCTGAAACCCGATCGTGATCCTTTTCATCTCAATAGTTGTTAGAAACCTATAAAGATTAACATTTTTGTCTTTAGATAAGTTTTGTCATAGTTTAGGGATTTATGGTGTAAATATATGTTCCCTTTGGTTTCTTGATTATTAGTATAAATAAGATTGCTTATGTATGTGCAGGTAAGACTTTAGATATTTTTCTCTCAATTTGCACTTTGTAATCCATTTAATATCAATGAAAACTCTATGAATTTTTCTCATATTTGTTTGTTTTGATTATATTGTTCATATTATTATTAATTGTTTGATATCAATTACATATCGATCCATTTGAACCTATCAAATGGTATCAGAGCTTTCGGTTCAGTGATTGAAGCTTAAAAACGACTTTTTGAGCATTTTTGATCACTTGAATCTGTGATTTGATTGCAATTGTGCAATTAATTGATGATTTAGTTATGTTTCATCACTAGAAACATGATTTGAATCTCAATTAAGTGAATTTACATCATCAAATCTGAGTTTTTGTCGAATTTGTGATCGAACAAGTTCTTCAAACTCGAACATTATTTTGCAAAATTAAGTCTTAAATTGTTGTTAATTGAAATATATGAAGCTAAAGGATTGATTATTGGTGTAATTGTGACTTGATTGAAGAATTTCAGATCATTTTATCAAGTTTGGAAAATTGTTAAGATCTGGTAGTTACAAAGAACATGAATTAGGCGTTTGAGGTGTTGAAATCATCTGAAATCACCTAAGTGTTTAGGCACATGAACACTGTTCAGACGCTTTAACACTGTTTCGACGTTTCAGAAGTTGTAGTTTTGACACTGTGTGGGCGTTTCAACACTGTGCAGACATTTTTCAGAAGTCAAGTCCCAAGCGCTTTTCACTGTTCATGTGCTTTGCAACTGTTTTCAGGCACATCAACACTGTTTGGGTGTTTTGGAACTGTTTGGGTGCTTTGACACTGTTCAGGCGTTTCCACACTTGAAATCTCCAGAAGTATTCTAAGGCAATCGCTTAGGCGTTTCTAAGACAAGTCGGGGAGTTTCTCTAATGTTTAGGTGTTTTACCACTATGCAGGCACGTCAGTACTATTCAGGCACTTCTAATTCAAACTTATCATTTAACACATAGAAATTTTTGAAAAATCTAAAAAACCAAAAATATTTTCATTTCTTTATTTCATTTCAAAACTAAAAATATCAAAAATAGTATATTTTCTTAAATCAAAAACTTAATCATGGCTAAGTCTGAAGATTCAGAGAACAAAGTATCAAAGCTAAAGAATCGAGCCAACTTTAAAAATTGGTCACTCAGATTAAAACATCATTTGAACTCAATTGATACTGATCTATGGAAGTCAATTGAAAAAGGACCTCACATTCCAATCACTTCAGATGGTCCTGATAGAGGATTTGTATATACTAAAGATACTCAAGAGCTATATCCTAAAGATGGCTTACATGGTGATGACTTAAAGAAGGTGAAAAATGATATTAAAGCTTACTCTCTCATGTGCAAAGGGTTACCCGTGGAGGTACTTTCAAGATTGGAGAACTATCAAACTGGTTATACAATTTATAAAGCTTTGAAAGTTATCTATGAAGGGGGTAAAGAAATCCAAGATCTTAAAAGATAAAAGTTAAAAAGACAACTTTAACTTTTTCATCACATATCAGGAGAAACAATAAATCGGATGATAAATAGATATGTTCAACTCACATATGAAATATCAACTTTAGGAATCAAGAATGATCTTAAAGATCTAAATGACAGACTCCTGAATGCACTTCCATCTTCATGGAAACCAATCGTAACCCTGTTAAAGCACACTGAAAAGTTTCCTATGGATCTTGATCTTCTTATTGCAAAGATTGAATCTGTAGAAATTAATAAGAGTTCAAGAAATAATGACAGATCTACTTCAACATCACAATATAAGTATGTTGCTTCTCCAGCAAATACTGTTGAAAATGCCTTTCTTGCCAAGAATAATGCTACTCTTGAAGATGAGGGTGATCTGTTCGTGGGAGCTGGATTTTTCATAAGACAGTCTATTCAACTCAGCCACAACAACAACAGTATCCTCCAAAATCTACTATGTCTAAAACTCATAATAAGATTCCATCTTCTAACTCTGCTAATCCTAGCAAAGTTAAAGATGTTATAAATATCCTATTACAGGATGAAGAGTCCAAAATTGCTTTTACAGCTTTTATGGAAAGCTTTCAAGCCTACCAGGGTAGTCATCTAACTCAACTTGATTTGATTTTGCAGGATTTATTCGAGATGGATCCTGATGACGTAGAAGAAATGGACTTGAATTGGCAAATGATGATGATTGCTTACATAACACAAATGCACTCATATGTAAACAGGAACTACAAGCCCAGTGCCAACAAAACAGTTGGTTTTGACAAGTCAAAATCAAGATGTTTCAACTGCAATAGTTATGGCCATTTTTCTAGAGAATGTAAAGCTCCAAGAACTCAAAGTGGAAATAGTCAAAGTAATTCAAATAATCAAAGACATCAGCATCAAACTTAAAAGACATTCCAGAAACCATATCAAAGTCTGCCTATGCAAGAATAAAAAGATGAACAAAAGTCAACTGAAGAACCAAAGAAAGCACCGTATGTAAGCATAAAAGATGTTTATGACTGGAGTGCATATGCTGAACAATTTACTTCTGATCTTACTTCAGGTTTAGCATTGATCTCAGAAATAAATGAAGACTGGTCTAAAGACAAGGATCTAAAAACAGATGAATCAGAAAATAAGACAGACTATGACTGGAGTGACAAGTCAGATCCAAAGAAAGAAGAAGTTGCTCTCATGGCAAAGTCTGAACAACCAAAGGTTGTAAAATCTACTTCTTAAACTAAGTCTTCAAATCCATATCCTAAAATTCCAACTAAAGTAAGAGAAAAACTATGCACAAAAGCATGTTTTGAATAGGTTGAACATTATAGAAATTACTCATTCAAAATATGTGACAAATTAAGGCAAGAAGAATCAATGCATAAAAAACTAAAAGATGATCATAAAGTTGCTGATAAAAAAGTAATGTCACGTCAAGCAAGTTGGAATAAAACTTTAAAAGAACTTGAAATAGTTATGAAACAACTTGAAGAAATGACAAAGACACTTGAACAAGAAAAAGTGGCACATGCTACAACTCAAGTTGATTTGGCAAAAGTAAAAAGCTCAAGGACTATAGTTGAGCAACTGGTAAATAGAAGGAAAGATTAAGATAAATCAAGGTTAGGTTTTACACATGAGCCCATGCCTGAGTCAATCTCTAAAACTTTACCTAAAAATCTCAACACTCATGATCATTCACCAGAAAACAAGGCTAAACTAAAAGAATTTCAAAAGAAAAAGAAGATTGATCAAGAAAATGTTGAAAGTGAAATTGAAAAAGTAAACATTCAAATATTCGAGGAGAATGACATAGAAAAGATTAAAAATGGTCATCCAATTAAAGTAAAATCTTATGAACCTCGACTGAAGAATAAAAAGTTATTTGTTCCAAAAGGTGAATGTGTCATAGAAATGTGCCAAATTGATCAAGATATTGAAAAGGCAAATGAGATCAATCTTAAAATGAAAGGAAAATGTCATGAAGAGAAATCAGTCAGTTTATCTTCTAATGATTCAAGTTCAAATGAACTAAATCAAAACAAAGTATGTGATAAAGAATCTTCTCAAGATTCAATTAAGCCATAAAATACTAAGAAGTCATCAAGAAATCAAAGAAGAATAAAACCAACTTCAAAAGCTAAACAGTCAGAACAAAACAACAACTCAAGTAAAATCAAACCTGTGAAGTTTGTGTCAGCAAGAACTTTTGACATGAACACAATATCAAAAATATTATCAAAACCAAAGAACGAATCCAACTCTGATCTGAAAATAGGTTAAGGCCCTAAGTCTTCCACTGTTCAACATAGATTTGTATCTAAGGAGATAAATAATTGTGAGAATGTTCAAAAGCAAGATCCAAAAATTCAAAAGACCAAACTTACACAGTAAAAACAAAAGCTTAACCAGACTACTCCTAAATCTAAACAAGGATCTAATGTTACATCTACATCTATGGTTAAGAAAATGTTGTTTCAAAATCCACAAAATTACTGTGATATATGTGACATGTATAATCATAACACTTGTGAGCGTTATTTCAACAAATACTATCACATATGTGATACGACGAATCACAACACAATTGATTGTTATTTTAACAAATACTATGCATTGTGTGATGAAAGGAATCATAATACAAAGGATTGTTTCTTCAGAAAGAACTCACCTAGAAAGAATTTTGACAACCAAAGGATACGATAATCCAAAGTTTCAAAGTAATCACTATAATGGATTTCAAATCCAACAAAAAACACCTTCTCTGGGTTTAAGATCATTTAGAAGAATCAATTCAGATTATGATAATCAATATAATGTCAAATCACAACAGTATAATCAAGGAAAATTTGTTTCACGTTCAGTGAAAATGAATAATGAAACATACAACAAGAATTATTTTATAATGTTTCAAACAATGGTTTAAAATTTTTTAATGATGATCTTGAAAACCGATTTAATGTTTTGAAAACAAAACAAAGAAAAGATAATCAAACTATTTTCAAAAGACGATTTGAAAATCACAAATTTCAAAATAAACCTGACATAAAAAAACTCTATTTCAAACATTTTACCATAGTTGATAAATTTGAAAAGCCCAAGACCATTTCGGCTTAGGTTACTAACTCATGTTAAATATTCTTTCATGCAGGTACACCCACGGAGACCAGTAAACACGTGGTATGTTGATAGTGGGTGTAGCCGACACATGATAGGCAATCAAGCCTTGCTTCAAGATTTTAAGCAAAAAGATGGTACTCATGTGGCGTTGGTGGAGATTTAGGAGGAAAGATAACCGGTGAAGGAATGGTTTCTAACAGAATAATAAGTTTTGACAAAGTCAACTTCTGTGAACAATTGAATTTCAATCTTTTGAGTGTTTCACAAATATGCGATAAATCATACTCTACCTTATTTGATGATTCTTTTTGTTATATTTAAAGCCAGGGTTTCAGATCAGCAAAGAGTGGGTTGTTGTCAAAGTTGTTCGTGACAGAGATGTTTACAAACTAGACATGTCACAAGTTGATCCATCTACAGAAACAACCTATCTCATTGCTCGAGCATCTAATGATGAAAGCTAGCTTTGGCATAGACGTCTCGGTCACTCAAACTTCAAGAACATGAACAAGCTTGCAGCAGGAAACCACGTTATTGGAATTCCTTTAAAGAAGTTCTTAACATCTGACCTCTACAAAGCATGTTTGAAAGGAAAACAACATAGAGCGTCTTATTAGACCAAACAAATAAACTCAAATTCAAAACCATTACAAATGTTACACATGGATCTATTTGGTCCTGTAAACATACAGGAGTGATAATGGAACCGAATTAAAAAATGCTAATATTGACAGTTTTGTGCAGTAAAAGGAATAGCTCATCAGTTCAATGCTCCTCGATCTCTATAATAAAATGGAGTTGCAGAAAGGAAGAACAGAACTTTGATTGAAGCTGCTCGAGCAATGTTAGCTGATGCATTAATTCCTATCATATTCTGGGATGAAGCAATAACAATAGGCTGTTTTATTCAAAATCGTACTCTGTTGGTTAAGGACAAACATAAAACTCCATATGAGTTAATGTTTGGCATGAAACCCAATATTGATTTTCTTGAATCTTTTGGATGTCCTATATTGATTTAAAATTTAAATGACCATCTAGGCAAAATTGATTCAAAGTCTGATGATGTATTCTTTCTGGATATTCGTCCGCTTTGAAAGCGTATAGAGTTTATAACTCTAAGACGAATGTTATCATTGAAACGTTCAATGTAAAATTCCTTGAAAACTCTATTCCATCAGTTGCAAATGATCCAAAGTGGTTATTTGATTTAGATTCATTAATAAACTCATTTAATTCTAATCTGTTTAAATCTTCATGTGTCAAGAGGAATCAAGCAGGGGATCTTGAAACCTTCAGTGAAGATTCTGTTTTAGATGATATGGATGATTCAAGCCCAGATGTAAGGCCCCGTTCCCGGAGACCTCACAGTTAGTCATTCATAATATTAAATACATTAAATATTATAAATTTACAAGCTTAAGCAACAGAATTATTTTAACAAAAGCCATTCATTTCATTAAAAACACTGTTGTTTAGCAATACACTATTGTTTAACCAAATATAAAAGAATTGTTAATTGCATTACAAAACAACAGCAATAACAAGTATGAATGGATGTCAGTCTTTTCCTGCCGAGTAGTTTCACCATCGTGCCATCTTCAGCAATGTTTACCTGCCAACTAAAAATGTATAAAAGTCAGCGTTGCTGAATGAGTTCTAGTTTTAAAAGTAATTAAATGCTTTCTGTAAGGTATACGTATGAAAATACTCTTTTTATGAAATTTCATCTCTTTATACGTGAGCACACATTAACTATACAACCAGATAATGCTTTTTCTCTTTACTGTATGCATTTTTTATTCTGTACACTTTTATCTTTATCTCTCACTGTTTATGTGGACCAATGAGCAATACCCTAAACTATATGCGCGGGGGAAACTGGTACTAGGCCCTCTGGTCCCTCAACGGGCTCTGATTATTGTATACAAGGCCGGCCCAGTCACCTAGGGTATGCTGCAAAGGTCCGCAAATCTCAATTGACTGGCCCCGTGTGCATAATAGGGTAGCTAACCCGCATCACAGTTGAGCTAATGACAACATGGTCGTACACCTCTTATAAGCTTGCAAAACTTGTTAACATTTTATTTAAGTTCACTTCTCTTCTTCATTGCTCTTTCGCTTTATTATTATTAGTAATACTTTATGTTACGATAATAAACACACCACGTAAAGTCATACACTAATAGTAGTAAAAATAATACGGAACAATCATAAAACAATCATAATTATGCATAAAACTAAGCATTAATAAGCCCTAGTCAAACCTTGGTCAAAACCCTAATAGCACAGACTCCCAAAAATTTCATAAAAAATTCTAAGTGTTAGGCGCACCAATACTATTTAGGCGCATGAGCCCTGTTGGGCGCTTCATCACTATGCAGGCGCATCAGCCAACACTTAACCGCTTTAACACTTAGGCGCATGAACCATTCAGGCGCATGAACTATTTGGGCGTATGGTTCATTCGGACGTAAGGACACTTAGGCGCATGGCCATCCGGATGCATGAACACTATCGGGGTGCATGACCCGACACTTAGTCGTCCGATTACAAATTCTAGGCGCATGAACCACTGTTCAGGGGCATGAGTTACACTTAAAACATTTCTAAGGCATTTCCAGGCGCATGAGCCTTATTTAGGCGCATGAACCTCCTGCTCAACATATTTCTAGGATATTTTCGAACCCAAACATCAAGCCTATTTGTTCTAAGCTTACCGAGGTCATTCTAAGCATGAACAACATAATAACACCTAAGGAACATCATCAAACATGCATAATACATACGGGTATACATACATAAACACTGTAAAATCATTTAAATACATTTTCAGCCCCAAAGAGTTTAAAACAAGTAAAACTGGGGTCTAAAAACTCATCTGGTGCAACTTTGGGTGTATCTTCCTTCTAACCCGTATGCAAATGAGTTCAAACACCTAGAAACCCACCAAGCACACACACGAACACACACACACAAACACATAAGCATATAACCGAGACAAAATCCATCATAAGCACTTAAAACCCATGAATTCTTACATTGAATTCAGCCTCTTCTTCTTCTTCTTCTTCTTCAAACCGTAGGTTCTCTGCCCCCTCTCTCTCTAAAATCGAATGAAAAAGGTGATGTGAGGAGAGGGTGGGCGGCCATGCCCACCTTTACACCAACTTTTTGTACTTTTGTCCCCTTTTACATTTTTAACCCCTCAACTTGGGTTTATTGATGTTTCCTTCTTTTATTTACTTTAATAGAATAACCCGGTGTTACAAGTCCACCCCCTTATTTAGTTTTCGTCCTCGAAACCTGTTATTCCTCAAACAGACGAGGGTAGTGCTGCCTCATCTCCTCCTCAGTCTCCCATTTAGATTCGGATCCCTTCCTGTGCTTCCACTGTACACACACAAGAGAACCACTTTATTTCTCAACCTCTTCTCTTTTCTATCAATGATTGCCACTGGTTGCTTCACATAATTGAGCTTTTGGTCTACTTCGATATCCTCCAGTGGGACAATCATGTCTTCATCAGCTAAGCACTTTCTCAGATGAGATGCATGAAATGTCGGGTGAATTCCACTTAACTCATCTGGTAACTCCAATATCTAGGCCACCTCTCCTACTCGAGCAATGATTCGGAAAGGGCCTATATACCTTGGGCTCAACTTGCCCCGCTTCTTGAATCGGATAATACCCTTCTAGGGTGAGACCTTACACCTGGAACTCAATCGGTCTGCGTCGTTTATCAGCATACGACTTCTGTCTATCTTTGGCTTCTCTCATGAAGGCTTTAATCTTCTCGAGCTTCTCAGTCGTAGCCTTGATTACCTTGACGCTCCCCAATTCCTTCTGACCAATATCACCCTAATAAATGGGTGTTCTGCATCTCCTACCGTATAACATCTCATAGGGTGGCATACCAATGTTGGCATGATAGCTGTTATTGTAGGAGAATTCGGCTAACGGTAGGTGGTCATCCCAACTTCCCCCAAAATTAATCACACATACCTGAAGCATGTCTTCCAATATTTGAATGGTCCTTTCTGACTGACCATCAGTTTGGGGATAATAAGCCATGCTAATATGTAACCTCGTCCCTATGACGTCGTGGAATTTCTTCCAACATTTAGATGTAAACGGGTGTCACGAACAGACACAATAGACACCAGCACACCATGACGAGTTATAATTTCCTTGACGAATAGATCCGCCAACCTCTCAGATGAATATGTCTCGCGGATCGGTAGGAAGTGAGCACTCTTCGTCAGACGGTCAATAATCACCCGTATGGCATCGTACCCTTTCGGAGTACGCGGCAGCTTCGTAATGAAATCCATGGTGATGTGCTCCCACTTCCATTCCGGTATATCCAAAGGTGAATCTTTACATACGGCTTCTGATGTTCGGCCTTCACCTATAAGCAAGTAAGGCACTTACTCACATACCCCACCACATCGCACTTCATACCCGGCCACCAATAACATTTCTTCATATCTTGATACATTTTCGTGGCACCAGGATGAATGGAGTATCGATTCTTGTGAGCTTCATCCATAATCTTCACCCGTAGATCCCCAAAGCGAGAAATCCACACCCGTCCAAATCGGGTTTTAACACCAAGTGTGTTTTCACCTAATTCCCCAACCAGACCTCTCATCCTCTCAGAGTTAAGATGATCTTCCTTCAGTGCCTCATCTTGAAACTCTTTGACTTGCTTCATCACATCAGAGGTCATGATCAGCTGATATGCTTTCACCCGAATCGGCTCGGGCCTCTCTTTTCGGCTAAGGGCATCAGCCACCACATTGGCCTTGCCCGGATGGTAGTGGATCTCACAATCATAATCTTTTATGAGCTTCAACCATCTTCTCTGCCTAATGTTCAGATCTTTTTGCTCGAAGAAGTACTTCAAGCTCTTGTGGTTAGTGAAAATGGTGCACGTCGTCCCGTACATATAGTGCCTCCAAATCTTTAGTGCAAAGACCACCGCCGCTAACTCCAAGTCGTGAGTAGGATAGTTAACCTCATGCACTTTCAATTGTTGGGATGCGTAGGCTATCACCTTATCTTGCTGCATTAACACACAACCCAACCCCAAGTAGGAAGCATCTGAATAGACCACCAAATCCTCGCTTCCTTCGGGTAATGACAAGACAGGGGCTTGGGTCAGTCTTGCCTTCAACTCCTCAATAGCCCTTTCTTGCTCTTGACCCCACACGAAATTCACATCTTTATGGGTCAGCTTAGTCAATGGAGAGGCTATCTTGGAGAAGTCCTGAATGAACCTTCGATAATATCCCGCCAACCCCAAGAAACTACGAATCTCGGATGGCGTCTTTGAAGACTTCCATTGCATCAATGCCTCCACCTTTGCGGGGTCTAGCATAATCCCCTCGGGATTTACTATGTGACCTAAGAATTGAACTTCGAGCAACCAAAACGCGCACTTAGAGAATTTGGCATACAACCTCTCCCTTCTTAATGCCTCCAACACCTCCCGAATGTGACCGACATACTCTTCTTCGCTCCTCGAGTAGATCAGGATATCATGAATGAACACAATCACTGATCTATCCAACATCGGCCGGCATACTCGATTCATCAAATCCATAAAGGCAGCTGGCGCGTTAGTTAGACCAAAAGACATAACGAGGAACTCGTAGTGTCCATAACGCGTACGGAAAGCTGTCTTAGGAATGTCTTGTTCCTTCACCTTCAATTGATGGTAGCCAGATCGTAGATCTATCCTTGAGAACCAACTGGCACCTTGGAGCTGGTCGAACAAGTCATCAATCATTGGTAACGGGTACCGATTCTTCTCCGTCAACTTGTTCAGCTCTCGATAGTTAATGCACATTCGCATACTTCCGTCCTTTTTCTTTACAAACAATACCGGAGCACCCCACGGAGAGATACTCAATTGAATGAATCCCTTATCCATTAACTCCTGCAATTGGCTCATGAGTTCCTTCATCTCAGTCGGAGCTAATCGATATCGTGCTTTGGCAACGGGTTGAGCACCGGGTATCAAATCAATTTGGAACTCAACCTCGCGATCCGGTGGCACGCTAGGTAAGTCTTCCGGGAATACGTCTGGAAGTCGCACACCATTGGTACCTCAGATAATTGCGGTATTGACGCATCCACATCTTTTACGTATGCCAAGTAGGCACTACATCCACGTGTCATGCACTTCCCCGCCACCGCCATTGAAATCACCTTCGGGATCGTAGTAACACGCTCTCTATAAATCGTAACCAAACTCCCATCGGGTGCAACTAATCAAATCATCTTCTTGCGACATACAATGTTTGCTTCATAGGTTGCTAACCAGTCCATCCCTAGTACTACATCAAATCCACCTAGGGGCATCACGTGTAACCTAGTAGCAAACCTATGACCTTCCAGTTCTATAGCACAGTCCTCTATCACATCAGTAATTCTAGTGGACTTACCAATAGCGGTTTCTACATCAAATGGTCCACTGACATTTTTACTACTAATAGGCAACTTAGCACAGAAAGTAGTGGAAATAAAACTCCTACTAGAACCGGAATCAAACAATACAGAGGCACAAGTTTGGTTTACTAAAAACATACCTGACACGACATCGGGATCAGCTCTGGCCTCCTCTCAAGTCATGGTGTAAGCTCTAGCACTTGCCCTCTGCCCTCCTTCCTCCGGCTTCTTCTTCGCTCCAGAGCTCTCTGCCCTCGACTTCTTACAGTCTTTGGTCGCGTGGCCCTCCCCGCCAAAGTTATAGCACTTCAGCACCCTAAGTCTCTAGCGATGTGGCCAGGCTTGCCACACCTGAAGCATACATTCATTCCCATTCGGCACTCACTGGTATGCTCTCTTACACATCTGCCACACTTTTTCAGCCCTGATCTTGACGACACCCCACGGTCGTTCGCCTTCATCTTCTTGTTGTTTGGAGTGAAACCACCATGTCCAAACCTCTTCCCATTCCAGTTCTTACCATTCCCACTTGTCTTCTTCACCTCCACCACAGTCTCCTCTCGCTCATCAGACAATCTACCTACCGAATCCACCACTGATCGAAAGGTACCTGGCTGAGCAGCAATCAGGTGCCTGCGAATATCAACCGGCAGTCCCTGGATGTACCTCTTGATCTTCCTTGACACCGGCATCACCTGATCCGGCACCAGCCTCGTCATCTCATTGAATTTAGTGGTGTACTGCTGGTGGGTCATGGTTCCCGCTTCAAGTTGCAAGAACTCCCTCTCAATATTATCGAGTTCCCTATGAGGATAGAATTCCTCGATCACCAACTGCTTAAACTCCTTCCATTGCATTTTCCCGATGGCTCTGGCACCCTCAGCTTGGACAATATTGTCCCACCAACACAGCGTTGAATCAACGAAAGAGTGAGTTGCGAACTTCACCTTCTGGTTCTCACGACACTCACTGATCTCCAAGACTACCTCCATCTCCCTCACCCAGTGATGAGCGGTAGCAGCATTGCCATTGCCATTAAAAGTCGGGGGCTTACACCTTTGGAACGCCCCATAACTGTACCCTCCGGTCGCTACCCCCACTACATCATCCTCCTCCTCATCGGACAACACAGTCTCGGGCTCCGGTTGTTCCTCCTCCCCTTTGCTTCCCTTGCCCGTTGATCCCTTTCTAGTCTCCTTCTCCTTCCTCTCCACGCTTCTCACAGCCCTGATGACTTCAGTCACCACAGACGGTAAGACTGTCTGCATGACCTGGTGTATTTCATCAGCAATCGCCTCCCTAGCTGGGCATTCAAGCTAGCATTCTCATTCTCTTCGTTCCGGCCATGAACCTCAGGGTTCTCATGGGTCGTCTCAGGAGCCTTAGCACTACTCTAGTCACACGTGGATGGCCTCTGCCGCTAGGAGTCTTGGAAGATTTCTGTCCAGCCATCCTCTAACACACTATAAGATTCAAACACTAATACAGTCATTCAAAGGAGTAGCTCAGTTTACATAAAGTATAGTAAGTCACTAATTACAGTGGGCAGTTGTGATTAGCCACTTACTTTACTCTTCATACCCCAAGCATTCCCTATCCTGACTACATCAGTATTTAAATCTACTAAAGGCACATAAATCACATAACATGCGCACGTAATGCCGATTAACATTAAAGAAAATACTTGATGGCACGTAGTTACTCGGGCTAACATCCCTCCAGTTGTCCCATTTTCAGTTTAGGTTTTTAAAAAAATTATTTAACCCAATTCTCTTAAACTTTGGCTCTGATACCAACTTGTAAGGCCCCGTTCCCGGAGACCTCATAGTTATTCATTCACAACATTAAATACATTAAACATTAAATTTACAAGCTTAAGCGGCAGAATTATTTTAACAAAAGCCATTCATATCATTAAAAACACTGTTGTTGAGCAACACACTATTGTTTAACCGAATACAAAAGAATTGTTTAATTGCATTACAAAACGACAGCAATAACAAGTATGAATGGATGTTAGTCTTTTCCTGCCGAGTAGCTTCACCCTCGTGCCATCCTCAGCAATGTTTACCTGCCAACTGAAAATGTATAAAAGTCAGTGTTGCTGAATAAGTTCTAGTTTTAAAAGTAATAAAATGCTTTCTGTAAGGTATACATATGAAAATACTCTTTTTATGAAATTTCATCTCTTTATACGTGAGCACGCATTAACTATACAACCAGATAATGCTTCTTCTCTTTACTTTATGCCTTGTTTATTCTGTACTCTTTTATCTTTATCTTTCACTGTCTATGTGGACCAATGAGAAATACCCTAAACTATATGCACGGGGGAAACTGGTGTCGGGCCCTCTGGTCCCTCAATGGGTTCTGATTACTGTATACAAGGCTGGCCCAGTCACCTAGGGTACGCTGCAAAGGTCCGCCAATCTCAATTGACTGGCCCCATGTGCATAATAGGGTAGCTAACCCCATCATAGTTGAGCTAACGACAACATGGTCGTGCACCTCCTATACGCTTACAAGACTTGTTAACATTTTATTTAAGTTCCACTTCTCTTCTTCATTGCTCTTTCGCTTTATTACTATTAGCAATACTTTACGTTACGATAATAAACACACCACGTAAAGTCATACACTAATAGTAATAATAATAATTCGGAACAATCATAAAACAATCATGATCCTGCATAAAACTAAGCATTAATAAGCCCTAGTCAAACGTTGGTCAAAACCCTAATAGCACAGACTCCCAAAAATTTCGTAGTAAATTTTAAGTGTTTAGGCAAACCAATACTATTTGGGCGCATGAGCCCTGTTTGGGCGCTTCATCACTATGCAGGCGCATCAGCCAACACTTAACCGCTTTAACACTTAGGCGCATAAACCATTCAGGCGCATGAACTATTTGGTCCTATGGTCCATTCAGATGCATGGACACTTAGGCGCATGGCCATCCGGACGCATGAACACTATCGGGGCGCATGGCTCGACACTTAGTCGTCCGATTACAAATTCTAGGCGCATGAACTAATGTTCAGGCGCATGAGTTACACTTAAAACATTTCTAAGGCATTTCCAGGCGCATGAGCCTTATTTAGGCGCATGAACCTCCTGCTCAACATGTTTTTAGGATATTTTCAAACCCAAACATCAAGCCTATTTGTTCTAAGCTTACCCAGGTCATTCTAAGCATGAACAACATAATAACACCTAAGGAACATCATCAAACATGCATAATACATACGGGTATACATACATAAACACTGTAAAATCATTTAAATACATTTTCAGCCCCAAAGAGTTTAAAACAAGTAAAACCGGGGTCTAAAAACTCACCTGGTGCAACTTTGGGTGTATCTTCCTTCTAGCCCGTATGCAAATGAGTTCAAACACCTAGAAACCCACCAAGCACGCACACAAAAACATAAGCATATAACCGAGACAAAACCTATCATAAACACTTAAAACCCATGAATTTTTACCTTGAATTCAACCTTTTCTTCTTCTTCTTCTTCAAACCTGTAGGTTCTCTGCCCCCTCTCTCTCTCTCTAAAACCGAATGACAAAGGTGATGTGAAGAGAGGGTGGGCGGCCATGCCCACCTTTACACCAATTTATTGTACTTTTGTCCCCTTTTACAATTTTAACCCCTCAACTTGGGTTTATTGATGTTTCCTTCTTTTATTTACTTTAATAGAATAATCGGGTGTTACACCAGATTATCCATTTTTCTCTTTTGCAAGAGACCCTCTATTCTTTACAGAGAATCTTGAGCAACAAAATCTTGAGCATCACAAGTTCCTAAAGATTCTGATAGTTCTCAACCTATTCCTAATGATGGTCCAGATATTCACCATCTTGAGTCCGGAACTTCATCTGTATCCGGAGATATAGATGTGAATGACAAGTTTGATTACTTTGTCAATTCTCCAACTCAATTTCCAAATTGTATTCCACATTCCTTAACTTTATTGCAACAACTCTCCAACCTGAATCAATCTAATCTGGATGTGAATGTTCAACAAGGAGAGATTCCAACTACTCGCATTCACAAGAGACATCCTATCTCTCAAATTATTGGTCCTTTAAATGAAAAAATAACACAACCTTACTCTGAATGAGCAAATGTTTGCTTGTACTCATGTTTTCTTTCTCAAATGGTCCCTAAAAACATTACTGAAGCTTTGAAGGACAACAGTTGGATTGAAGCAATGCAAAAGGAATTATTACATTTTAGAAAATAAGAAGTGTGGAATTTGGTGAATTTTACTTGAAGGAGAGAATGCCATTAGCACCAAATGGTTATTCATAAACAAATCAGATGTCAGAGGAATAATCATTTGAAACAAAGCTCGATTAGTAGCTCAATGATACACTCAGGAGGAAGGAATAGATTATGAAGAAGTGTTTGCTCCAGTTTCAAGACTAGATTCAATTCGGGTCTTCCTGGCGTATGATTCTTATATGAAATTCAAAGTGTATCAAATGGACGTTAAGGGTGCATTTTGTATGGACCAATCACCGATGATGTGTATGTTAAGCAACCTTAAGGTTTTGAAGATGTTGAATTTCCTCATCGTGTGTACAAGCTCAGCAAAGCTTTATATGGTCTATATCAAGCCCTAAGACTCTGGTATGAAACATTGTCCCAGCACTTACTCCAACATGGATATACACGAGGGAATATTGATCGTATTTTATTCATCAAGAAGGATGCATCTGATCTTCTTTTTGTACAAGTGTATGTGGATGATATCATCTTTGGATCAACCAGTCAGAAACTTTGTTCAGAATTTGAACAAATCATGAAATAGTTTCCAAATGAGTTCTATGGGAGAAATCAATTTCTTTCTTGGATTGCAAGTTACACAATCTGCAGATGGTATTTTTATTAATCAAGCGAAGTTTGTCGATAAGCTATTGAAGAAATTTAAGCTGCAAGATTGTCAATCCATCAAAACTCCAACTGACATAAACACCAAGATTGATCCTGATCCAAAAGGAAAATCAATAGATCAAACATTATATAGATCTATGATTGATCTTTGATGTAGTTAACTGTATCTAGACCTGACATAATGTATGCTGTTTGTTTCTGTGCAAGGTATCAATCAGAACCGAAGGAATCTCACCTTATCATTGTCAAACGCATATTCAGATATCTTAAAGGAAAACCATCCCTAGGGTTATGGTATCCTTATGAAGGAAACTTCGAGTTACATGGATATACTAATAGTGATTATGGGGGATGTTGTCAAGATAGAAAATCTACCATGGGTGGTTGTCAGTTTTTAGGTCCTCGATTAGTCTCATGGCAATGTAAGAAACGGACAAACGTTTCAGTCTCAAATGCAGAAGCTGAGTACATTGCTGCCTCAGTAGGATGTTCTCAAATCCTCTGGTTGCAAAATCAACTACTGGATTACGAGTTTAATTTTCTTAAAACTCCTATTTACATCGATAACATTGCTGCTATGTTTATTACTACTAATCATGTCCAACATTCTAAAACAAAACATATCGAGATTCGATTTCATTTTCTCAAAGACAACTCTGAAAAAGGTTTAATCATTTTGATTCAGATTTCAACAGAAAAACAATTGGCTGACTTGTTTACCAAATCATTCTTACCAGGAAGGTTTAAGTACTTAGTTGAGTCAATTGATCTTATTAATCATATTGAAAATTGATTCTTCTCTTTCAAAATAATAATAACCCTCCCTTATTTTCTTAAACAAATCAAAGTTAAACTGTCAATGTTAACTGCCTGATTATGTATATTGTGTGTGTGTGTTTAATTAAACAACATAAGAAATTGCAAATACAAATAGAAAATTATAAAATGAAAATACAAAAATAATAGTTTAGTAGTTATAAGTGTTAGGATTGTATCTGCCTTTACAATTTGTGGGAAATGATAGTACATTAGTTTAATCAGTGGCATACTTCACTCGCTAATAAAGTCTGAGATGATTAGGTATGATTTGCAGGCAAGATCATGTAATTATACTGAAAAAGTAGATTCTCGTGATTGAACTAAATCATCTATGCATTTGTGTGTGTACATCTTAGTACTAAAGAGTTGTATTGACTTTTCTGATTGATTGCTTATCAAGTCATAATCTCACACCTTGACACAATATGTGTAACCATGAGATCTGTTTACTGCATCTGTTCACTTCTTTCTTATAAGTCATCATAGACCTGAAGTGACGAGGTATCCTCTATCGTAAGTCATTACAGACCTAGATATTCTCACCTGATGCAAATTATGCCAATGTGCACAATCCTTTCTAAAGTCCAAAATGGACGCCCTATGATTCTTATGAATCATCTCTATCTATTTCTTTATGAAACGGATTCGGGCATTAGCTAATGGCTTGTCCATGGTGGTTCTCTTGGAGATTATCAACTGGTTTAACCATGATGATTCTCTCATTGACCTAAACATGAGATCTGGTTACACATATATGACATGTTTAAGTTGAGTAAAAGTGCTTGCTTGCATACCTTGATGAGTGTTGGCCTTTCTAAGTCTAAGTGTGGATTACATAATATCATATCTAATCAACCTTAAAAAATCCAAGAATTGAAAAAGTAAGTGTACTAATTCTTTTGCCAAAGCAGTCATTGTCTGTACTTAGATCTTGTGTCTCCTTTGCTGTGGTAACACTAACCTGGAACACACTTGATCAGGATTTAATCATTGTCTATGACTATTCATATTTTTTATTTCAATGTGTTGATTATTATCTGATATGATCTCACTGCAAGCATATAATTCAATGTGTAGAATTTTATTCTGTTTTATTTTGAATTTTGCATGATATTTTTTTGTGTGCAGGCATGTTAATAATGAATGGTTTTACTTCACCTCTCAACTTTTATAAACTTCTAAGCTTGGAAACTTAAAAGTTTAGAGAGAGTAAAGATGATAAAGAGTTTATAAAAATAAATGTTTGGATGAAAAGGGAGGATGCAAATATATTCAAAGCTTGTGTGTGTTTGAAATGTTTAAAAATGAACCTAAAAGGATTTAAAAATGTGGAAAAGCTTGTTGCAAAGAATTGTGAATGTTTGTAATTTTATGAAATTTTTGAGACTAAAATGACAGGAAATAAATTAAAAATAAAAAGGTTAAAAAGTCAAAATTTTGGTCAAAAAGTCAAAGTTTAGTCAAAAAGTCAAAGTTTTGGTCAAATAGTCAAAGCCTTAGTAAATTGTTCAAAGTTTGACCAAAGTTTGAATTTTTTTTGAAGAACAGTGAAATTAATCAAAATTGTGATTTGAATGAAGTATGTGAAATTTATATAAGTGTTAGACGTATGAATGTCTCATGCACCTAAACAATGTCCATAAGGCTATGTTCAACCGCATGATGAAATTTCAGTTTTATGATAAGTGTTAGACGTTTTGAGTAATCCTCGTATGCCTAAACAGTGGTCATAAAATTGAAATTCTTGGTTAAGTGTTGGGCATTTTACACAATCTCATACGCCTAAACAGTACCAGACTTCTCATATTAGAATTCAAAGTGTTAGGCGTTTCATTATAGGTCATGCCCCTGAATAGTGCTCATGCGCATGTACAGTGCAAATGCGCATGTACAGTGCAAATGTGCCTATATATTTTTGATCAAAATCTGACTAAGTGTAACTCATGCGTCTAAGGTTCATACGCCTGAACAAGGGTAATACGCCTGAACAGTGCCAATGCGCTTAGACCTCATGCGTCCAAACAGTGGTCATGTGCCTAAACAGTTGTAATGCGTCTAAGGGCTTTTACATTTGTATAAATTCAATAGTTGCAAAGAATTTCATTTCATTCGAAAATTTTACTCTCATTCTCTCTGTTATTGTTCTCAAAGCTCCAACTCATTAAAATACACACTGATTACTTAGTTCTACCAAGATTGTATGATCGTATAAGGTAATATCAGTGATTGCGATTAACATCATGAGTTTATATCATCAAATCAGTGTATAAAAACATCAAAATCAATTGGCGTTTGAACCCTATTTTGACGTTCAAACCCTAATATCTTGAATAAATTTGAAATGGTTGATTATCTGTGATTGTTTGTTACAAATGGAACTTGAAATTGTTAATGATAATGAATGCGAACATGTTAACTTCATCAAAACAAGATTTTCATCACAAAAATTTCTGATAAATTCAATGAGCTTCAAAATTAAAAATAATAATAAAAAAGTAAACTTGAAATGAATCGACATATTGCTTTTCAAATGAAAATTAACTATTGTTCATCAAATTCAAGTGTATATCCAAATCAAATAAAAACAAATTTCTTAATTGATTATATATCTTAAAATTTGGTTAAATCATTAAATAATAATTTCAAATCAATGAATTTTATTAAAATTAATCAAATTTTAAAATATAAAATTTATTAAGAAAACTTAAAAGTTAGTGAAGGATTTATTCATTTCTAAGCATTTGATAAAAACTTAAATGAGTTGAAAACCTTCATACTAATTCATGTTTCTTTTGATTGACAGATGAATAATCTAAAGTTTGAGCCAAAGCACAATGTTGCGGCATTTCTTAATGAGGATGTTAGAGAAGCTAATGGATATGAAGATATGATCAGATTTCTGCTAAGAACCAAATATGTCTATGCTATGTGTGCTAGACCTGCTATATATGAGAGACTGATTAAGAAGTTTTGGAGAACTGCAGAAATTGAGTTAGATGATCATAGAAGAGAAGTTGTAAGAGGATTTATTACTAATGACAGAATGGTTGAAGTATCTAAAGATTCTATCAGATCTGCATTAAGATTGGGTGAAAATGAAGATCAAGATTTATCTGAGTACACTTTCAATGAGTGTAGAGAGATATTTATGCAAATGGGTCACCCAGATCAATTCCCAAAAAAGCAATTCTTTAGAGCACGAGTTCACATTCACTGGACGCTGTTATGTTATATATTTCAGTAGTGTATGTCAAAAAGAAGTGCAGGATGGAACTCATTTCCAGTTGGTATAGCATCTCCTATAATAGCCATAGCCACTAACAGAAGATTTAACATCGCTAAGTGGATCATGAATGGATTCATATTCAACTTGGAGAATGGAAAGAGAAATAAGTACTTGATGTACCTAAGATTTCTCCAATTGATTATAAATGAAGAATACCTAGACATACATGCTTATGGAGTATAAGGTGAAAGACTTATTTTAGAGCATATGTCTGAGGTAGTTTACAAGAGGCTAGTAGTGATCACTGGTGCTCCTAATTTACCTATGTTTGAGTACATGAGAAATGTGGCTGATGACATTGTTGATATTAATCTACAACATTTTCATTTGACTGAGGATGAGCCTATGAATCCTAATGATCTTATTGAAAATGTTATAGAGGAAGTTGCTGAAGAATCTAAGGAAGATGATGAAGAAGAAGATCATGTTGAGGATGATAACAATGATGATAATAATGATGATAACAATGATGATGATGATGATCAAGGTGGTGATCAAGGAGATAAAATAGAAAGTGCTAATGATGAAACTATTCAAGAGATGGATAGTGAACAAATAATCTCTGATCATAAAGATGATAATGAAGAGGAAAGGAATGCTGATGAAGGTGTTAATACTAAAATGAATGATCAACAAGATGATGATCAAGTTGCAAATGAAGATATTAAGACTGTTGATTTTAATCAAGCATTTGATTTTGATACTTTAGGGTCTGAGCCAATTACAAAGAATGTTATTTCTGCTGTACAATCTCAAAGTCCTGAAGTTGTGATTGTTGAAGAAAAAGAACAAGAAATGAAATAAATAATAAATGCTTGTATTCAAACTGAACTGGATGATGATTCTGATGAACTTGAAGAGTTAAAGTCAAAGATTATATCTCGAATGATGAAATTGAAAGGGTGAAGAAAGAAAATGAAATGTTAAAAGAAAGTGATCAAAAGAAGAATGTTATGATGTCAGAACTTGAATAAAAAGTTAAGAAAATGTTTGAGGAGATTAAGAAGTTAAAAGAAAGTTTGAAAAAACCTGAAAAAGAAAGTGATGTAATGATTGTTGAAGAAGAAACTGTTCGAGATCCTCAAGAAACTATAACTGGAAAATTCTTTGAATCAGAAAAGGGGAAAAGAAAATTTGATGAAGTTGAAACATCTTCAGATCATTCCAAAATTCAAAAGACTTCTGACATTGTTGAAAATGTAGAAGAAACAGTCATGCAACAAAGAATTGAAGCACTGATGATACAGATTCAGATTTACTTGATGAATCGTTTGATAAAATGCTAGAAGATGAAGATGTATTTGATATTGTTGATTCTCCAATTGAAAAGACTCAAGATGGTATTCCTATTGATTTTGAAGACATATACAATTATCTGATCAGGAAGAAATATAACTGAGTTTATTTGGATGGACTGACAGTCACTCAGATTAACGAAGAGTATGAGAAAGGCATGTTTGCAGAGTCGTTAGCTCCAGTAGATCCAAATGAGATAAGCCTTGAGCATGGAGAATGTACATGTTTGAATGAAAGTTTAATATTAATGATGTTCCTGTGATAGAATTGGACCACCCAAACCCTAATGATATGAGCATACCTGCTCTGAGAATGTGGTTGCAGTCAAGAAATTATCCAAGGAAAAGACTTAATAAGCTTCAAGGTGAGTCCTTAAGAAGGCTGGTGAGGAGTTTCCAAGAAACTAAGAAGATGTACAACAAGATGGTTATTTTGGGTATGGATAACCCTTAGTATCTTGAGATAACAAAAGAACAAGAATGCTAAAGCCTCAGGAAACAAAATCAATGGAGTTAGTAAGAAGATCTCATGAACACAAGAAAGATCTTATGGATATGTTTCCTAACGTTGAAAAACAAGGTTTAGATCAGTTGGAGATCTTGTGAGAAATGTGCTTCAAACATGACAATCAATTTCTGAATTGCTGAATGCAATGATTGTGCCTGATAAAACCAAAGAAGTGAGAATAATTGCATGGAAATATGATGAGATTTTGGATGCCTTTCTTATCAAAAGAGTTAATGCTATTTGTGATGTATATCATTTCTACTCAAGCATCATTGCCTTACCAGTGCAAGATATGAAAGAATTACATAAGTTACCACTGATTAATCCTATAAAGGCTAAAAGGAGAAATTTTTGTGAAGTTGCTTGATAGAGGTATATCTAGAATGCCAACATTTCTTCAAACTCATTGTGACCAAGAAGACAAAAGCTATTTTGTTAAGATGAAAAAGAAATCAAAGAAAGGTGAATCCAGTGAGGCTATGGATGATTGTTACTTAGAGACATCCAGTGATAAATTTTGAAAAAGTAACAAATCCTGGACTGAAAGTTATAGATGACACTCAATCATCAAAACCAATTTTGAGATGGTTTTATGATTCATCTATTTTTCATATGAAGCTTGTAAGGAATTTAACTGATTGGGATAATGATATGATCAGTTTGTTTGGAGCATTTGAACTCAAACTCCTTCATCCTAGTTATATCTCATTTTTGTCCAATCAAACTTTTAAAGCAGCATCATCAGTACAAGCAGATAATGACAGAAGATACTTTTTGACCATTATTAAAGTGATGAATGCTGCTATGAAAAGAATGTCATTGAGGAAGGCAATGGCATATGCAAATATTGTGAAGAAAGATATAAAAGATATTGAGTTTATGAGAATTTCAAGCAAGGGAGTATAAGAGATATATACAAAAGAGAATCCAAAACCAATAGAGATGTATGCTAATGTTGATATTGCAGGCTTATCAAAAGAAACACTGTTGATGATGGAAGCAATAAAGATTAAGACTAATGACTCCAAGCCAGAGCAAGGAATTCTAGCTGAGAAGTTCAAGTCTTCAATAAAGAAAGCACTTAGAGAACTAGAGCTCTACAAAGAGAAGCCAGTGTCTAAGATTAAAGAAGAACTTGAAGACTATTTTTGCTGAAGACAAATGCGAATTTTAAGGGGAGTATTGTTAGAAACCTAGAAAGAGTAGTATTTTAGTCTTTAGATAAGTTTTATTATAGTTTAGGGACTTAGTGTATAATATATGTTCCTTTTTGTTTCTTGATTATTAGTAAAGATTGCTTATGTATGTGTAGGTTAAGACTTTAGATATTTTTCTCTCAATTTGCACTTTGTAATCCATTTAATATCAATGAAAACTCTATGAATTTTTCTGATAATTGTTTGTTTTCATACATTGTTCATATTATTGTCAATTGTTTGATATCAATTACAGATCGATCCATTTGAATCTATCAATAGTTATAAACCAAGTTCAAGTTTTCGTTTTGCTTCATAAAGTGATCGTTTTAAGTTAATTTCATCCACATTCATTTACTGTCAAGGTGACAATAGTTTAGTTTAATTAGTAATTTAAATAAATAATCAAGCAAATCATTTAACACTAACCACATGCTCTCCCTGGATACGATACCTGACTTACCATAACTAACTATGTTAA
>CM046443.1:9964976-9982476 GCA_025506515.1 Flaveria trinervia | reverse complement strand
ATTACAAGAATTGATTAAAGTTCTAAGGCTATACAAATTGATCTAGACCTATAAGTCCTAGATCTAACAATACTCTCCCTTGTGCTTAGATCCTTGTAATCAATCCTTCAAAACAGAAAGCTCCTTGACTCTGGAAATGATCTTGTTGTAGAAGTAAGACGCAGCAGTCTTCTGATCATCATACTTGTAGTTGATCTTCATCTTGCTGAACTTCTTCAGAGTCTCAAAGCTTATCCCCAAAATATCTTCCTCCGTAGTGAGTGTGTCTAACACATTGTTGTTATTCATCACTTCTAGCTCATCTTGCTCTGAAATTCTAAGTTCTATGAATTCATCAAAAGTTGTTCCCTTCAGCAGTCCAGTAGTGAATCTTCTTCTTTTGTAGGCTTTGGCATGTAATTTGTCAATCACTTGTATCACATGGACATGCAGGAACAAATCATTTTGTGCTTTTTCATCATCCAGCTTGGGAAAGAATTTTTATTAAGGTATAAGGTGTAGCTGGGATGAAGTAATTTGATTTCCACAGGATCAAAGATCCTGATCCTGTCAGCTTTCTTGTTTTTGGTATTTCTTAGCAGGACCAACTCCTTTGTTTTCTCAACATAACCCCCATTCAGTTATAGGGTATGTGAATTGAGTCCCTTCAATGCATTTGATTGCTGCTGTAGTTCTACTTTTGTAGCCAACCCTCTTCAAGAATTCATCATCTACAGATTCTAGGCATTGGACTTGTATCTTTTAAGCCCTTTGATTCTCTTCTGATGCTCTGCATCTTCTCTTTTAGCTTCTCTGAGGACATCATCTTTAAATTTAGTCTTGAGCTTTCCCACTAGAGTTGAGAAGTCTCTTCCTCTAGAGTGAATTGGATAATTGCAGATGATCAGGCTTTGAAGATCTTTGATGTCATTCTCTTGCAGACACACCACTGAAAATACATCATGGAAGTATTCAACTCTTCCAATGTTCTTTTAATAATAGCACAATCCCAGTCTGGATCATATTTCTAGGCCATGATCCTGTTCTCTTCCACAGAACTGGGAGTTGTGAGGTGGTCTATTAGTTGTATCAGAGTGGATTCCTATTCAGTTATCTCCCTCACTATAGTGCCAAGTGGCCATACTTTGCCCGGTATTACTTCTCTTGGCTCTTTGATCAATTTTTCCTTCCCTTTGTGCTGATCTTTAGATTCAACTATTATAGTTCAACAGGAAGTTTGCTTTGTTGCTCATAGGATGGATGTGGAGCTTCAGTCTGAATTTTACCCCAGTATCCAGCTCAACTTTCATCACATGCTCCATCATCCTTCTAAGTTCTCCTACTGACCTTCCTTAAGCTCATGTGGTTTGTAGTTATGGCCTTGTAACCAGCAAGTCATGTTGTATTTACTTAGCTTAGCTGTGTCACAATGTCCCAACTCCTTCTTTATCTTCTGGATGGATTGAAAGGTGCTGAAAGCTTCATAGTCAAAATTTGGAATCATTAAGCCTGCAAGCTCAAATTCGTTCAACAGATTCTTCATCTCAGTCATGTTTAGCCTCTCAACCATGTCATAAGGGAAACCATGGTTTATGAGTGTCATGAACATGGTTGATTCAGGCCTGTCTTCTAATATGTCTTTTGAATTCAGAAGATCATCAGCCTTTAAGACTTCTTGAGCTTTGTTAGGTTCATCTTCAATCAGCTCTTTCCATTCAGCATCACTCTCAGAGTCATCAATAGCAACTTGCTTTGATGTTAAATTTTCCATAGAAGGAGTGTGCTCAGAAGAGATATGTCTTGACCGTTTAGGAGAGTCTTCAACATTGATTACTTGAATCTTTGTTGGGCCCAAATATTTCCTCTTCCTTGAGTATTGAATAAGTTGCTCTTTTGATGCCTCAGCAGATTGTTTTGTTTGAACAGTTGAAACATCAGCATTTGACTCTAATGCACAGATCTTCATTTTAAGCTGCTCAATCTCTTCATCTTTTCTTTTTATCACATTTGATTGAGCAGACATAGAGTTATTTGCTTATTCAAGCTCCATCATCATCCTTTCTTTTTCTTCCTTTTCAGTTTCTACTGACTCTTTAAGCTCAGACTCCTTATCAAGTAGAGCATCAATGACTTCATTGTTGCATTGAGCATCTTCTCTCAGCCTTTTTATTCTAGCTTCTTGTTTCATCAGCTCTTCATCCTTTTCTCTGATCACTCCCTTCAGCTCCTGTATTCTTTGCTTTCTTTTGTTCGATTTCAGCACTAGCTTGTTGTACTCAGCAACCAGATAACTCTTGCTGACAGGGATGTCAGAATCACTTAGATCCTCTTCATTGTATGCTATCACATCAACATATTTTGCTTCTTCTTCTCCTTCCTGATGTTGAGAAGCAATCTCATCATCTTTTATTTCTTTATGGGCTTCACCTGCCGAGCTTGAACTGATTTCAATAACTTGAACTTTTGGTTCTTGATGTGGTTGTTGTTGTTGATGATGATTAGTGACTAGAGAGACTGGTTCTGTTTTATTTGAGAGTACAGGAGATTCAGTATTGGATAATGACAGTTTAACTGTACTTGCTTGTGAGGCTAACTTTGTATCCCCAGTGTAAATGCTCTCAGTGGCTGAATTTTCTGGATTTGGAGGTTGGATGGGAGAGATTGGTTCTGTGTTTTGGCTGGCTGGAGATTATGGTTGGGATGTTTGTTGTTGATTTGGTGATTGATGGTGGATTGGAGAGATTGGTTCTGTGTTTTGGCTGGCTGGAGATTGTGGTTGGGATGGGTTTGGATGAGGTTGCTAATGTATGGGTGATATATCTGGTGAGTGAGTGTCTTGAACAGAGTTGGTTGGAGAGTTCTCTTGTTGATCTTCCCACACAATCTCTTGAGGAATATCTGCAGTAGCATCAATCACATGTGCAAACATGTCCATGCCATCTCCTTCATATTTTCTAGAAATTTTGTTCAGTACTAATCTGCCAAGGTGTGCTTGAACAAAAACACCACCATCCACAGTAGTTCCAGGCAGATCAGCATCAATGATCAGTTGCAGAAACCTTGGAAACATATACATCTTATTATCCTTCTGCACTTTGATATGATCACATAAGCAGTTGAAGATGTACTTTGAGTAATTGTAGGTTCTTCCCTCAAAAACACCAATAATCCCAGAAGAAATATGCCTTGAAAATCTATCAAGACCAGATTCCCGTTTGAGATGCACTTAAGATAAGTGTGGCAGAGAAATCTATACGGCTTGTAGAGTCTTCCTTTCTTGATTTCTCCTTTGTCGAAATCACCATCATATCCCATCAGAAGAAAAACTATCTCTATGTTTCATTTTCGAACACATCAGGATGACCAGCTTCGACATCTCCCAACTCAAGAACCCTTCTTATTGTCTGTTCATCGACTCTCAGTCGTCGATTCTTCAGATTAGACATAATAACTTCACCATCTTCGTCTATGTGTGCAGAGTTCCAGAAATCAGTGATATGTGATTGATGAATCATAGGCTCTGCTGATAAGGCATTGAGCATCCTCGATTTTCTTAGATATCTGATAATTTCTTGACACCCTTCTGAAACAGTATCATCAGGGTTTAAGAAGGCACACACATTGTGTTCTCTCGCAAATCGTTTATCCATCTGTTCATAAGAAAAGATTTCGTTAGAATCACATTATTGATATAAGAATACGAACGGTTGTGAGATAAAACAAGAATCAAATAGTTCATTCTTGAATATTACGACATGTTTTACCTTAATAACAACGAATTAAGAACACAGATATATGTTTGTTTAATGTTTTGATTTGGTAAAATTTGAATGCTGAGAAAGGGGGAAAAGGTTTGTTGAGAGTGTGTTTTTTTAGGCCTGAAAAGTGAGCTGAAAAAGCGAATAATGAATTTGAGAAGTCAAACCACAACATTTATACTCTCAGACACATTAATTTTATCTCATTAATTAAGTGGGACCCTCAACGTATTCTTCCGCTGAACATCTACGGATTAACAACATCTGCTGATGAAGTGTAACTCAGATTTTCACAAATTACCAAACTGTAAAATTAAACTACATTTGTTGATCTTTGTTCATCCGTAGTTTACTAATCTACAAATAAACATTTAAGTTTTCCACATTGTAGCTTCTGCTGATGCTTAAGATAGCACTGTAGCTTCTGCTGATGCACAATGCAGAGAAATAATGTTGTATGTATGGTCCAAGTCCATTGGTTAGAACCATTTATTGCTTTAGGACCTTGTTGACTTTGTATATATGGCAATTTAGCACAAAAAAGTTTAAAATGATTTTAATAAAATTTTCATGTATCCAGAAGCTAAGATGATGCTCAGATTCCAATTCCTTCAAATTGATATTGAGATAGACAATGCTACTGATTGAAAGACTTAACTTCATGTATTCTACTCCCCCTAAATTTGTGATTAATGGTGAAATTGAGCATTTATCATAATTTTTTAAGAGGAATAACATGATTTTTAACTGTATGATGATGATCAGACATATATACACATATGTTGGGATCATACCATAATACTAAGCCTCTTCCTGATGAGTTATTTTGTTGAATTGATACCTGAACAGAGTTCTGATTGCAAGTATATTGTCCACTTAAATCCATACAATAGCTCATGTATCAACTAGGCATGCTGATTATCATGTTTCATATTGATTTGGAAAAAACTGTTATGGGCTTCACATTCAATTCACAAAGATTTTGTCCTCCCTTTGCAAGTCAAATCATCACTTTTTCACACTTAAGAACTATGTACTTTAAGTTATAAGTTCTATCTTGAGATGCATTTGGCATCTCATGAATGCAATGATGTAAAAGGTCAAGATAATATACAATTGATAACATAGGATTCTTTTGAGAGCTTAGATATGATCATCACAGGTCACCAGGTCTTTACTCACGTAAAACAGAGGTGCCTTTAACCCAGGTCTTTGTTTACACAAAACAGAGGGATGATGAGGATCATGATCTTTTCACCGTTTGTAACCGAACTTCAGTATGGTAATCATACACCCAGGTCTTTGTTTACACAAAACAGAGGGAGTATGATTTGCAAAGATAGCTATTATAAAGTGTTGATACATAGGGTGTTTAGATGAGTGTTTGGTCACATCAGAAAAAGACTCACCTTGTATTCTCAAAATGAAGTTTCCCACAAGCAATCACTTTAGCATTATGTTTGGCATGCACTCAGTTTAGTTTCCACTCAAGATGAATCTACTCACATATCAAGAAACTTGCTGAAATTTATTGTTATTTATGTATTCAAGAAAAAGCAAAGCAATAGTGTACTATCATTTCCCAAGCATATGTCATGCTTAAGTATCATTACACATAATATTTTGTTTGTTTAATTTGATTAATCTAAGTTAATCATGCCTAGAGACTCAACAAAAAAGTTAAATCTAACTGAGTCAAAGGCTTTAGTGAATAAATCAATAAGCTAATTTGTTGTATCCACTTTGACTAACTTAATCAAACCCTTTTCTGAGCAATCTCTCAGAAAATGATATCTTATCTTAATATGTTTTGTTTTACTATGTTGCACAGGATTAGCAGTGATAATATAGCAGCAGAATTGTCTATATAAATTGAAGTTTGAAGGAAGTTGTAACCATAGTCAAGCAATTGGTTTTGCAACCAAAGAACTTGAGAGCAACCAACTGAAACATCTATGTACTAAGCCTTAGCTGTGGATACAGAAACATTGGTTTGTTTCTTGCACTACCATGATACTAGCCTTGGTCCAATGAATTGACATCCACCAGTTGTTGATTTTCTGTTACTGTTACATCCACCATAGTCACTGTCTGAGTATGAGTAGAGTGTAAAGTCTCCATCCTTTGGATACCAAAGACCAAGTCCTGGTTTTCCTTTGAGGTATCTGAAAATCCTTTTTACAGCATTGAGATGAGACTCCTTAGGATCAGATTGGTACCTAGCACATACACACACTGCAAACATAATATCATGTCTACTGGCAGTTAAATACATAAGTGAACCTATCATTGATCTATGTAATTTTTTATCAACAAATTTTCCAGAAGGATCAGGAACAATCTTATCAATTGTTGATGCTGGTGTTTTGCATAAGGATACTTCAGCAAGATTGTATTTCTTCAGAATTTGATGTATGTATTTTTCTTGATTGATAAAGATCCCATCTGATTTTTGATGAACTTGAAGGCCAAGAAAGAAGGTTAATTCACCCATTGAGCTCATCTAAAAATCAAATTTCATCAACTCTTCAAAATTTACACACAATCTCTTATTAGTTGAACCAAATATAATGTCATCAACATATATTTGAACTACTAAGAGATCTTGATGCTCTTGTTTGAGAAAGAGTGTCTGATCAATAGTTTTTCTTTTGTAGCCATGCTTAAGCAAGAAAGATGATAATGTTTCATACCATTTTCTTGGTGCTTTATGAAGACCATATAAGGCTTTATCTAGTTTGTATACCCTATGGGGATAATAAGGATCTTCAAAACCAGGGGGTTGTGACACATAAACTTTCTCATCAATCTTCCCATATAAGAATGCACACTTGACATCCATCTGATACACAGTAAACTTTTTATATGATGCATAAGCTAGAAACACTCTATGGCCTCAATTCTTGCAACTAGTCCAAAAACTTCATCATAGTCTATACCTTATTCTTGTGTGTATCCTTGTGCAATCAACCTTGCTTTGTTTCTTACAATGATCCCTCTATCATCCAGTTTGTTTTTGTATAGCCATCTTGTTCTAATAGGATGTTGACCTTCAGGAAAATCAACTAGAGACCATACCTTTTGCTTTCTGAATTGTTGAAGCTTTTCTTGCATAGCTTCAATCCAACTATTGTCTTTTAAAACAGTAGTGATGTTTGGAGGGACCACTTGAGAAAGAAAACAATTGAAGAGACAAAGGTTGGTAGTACCACTTTGGCTCCTTGTAGTTCTCTTTGTAGGATTTCCAATGATGTTGTTGATTGGATGAGTCTTATGGATTCTCATTGAAGGAGTTGATTTAACTGGTATAGATGATTCCAGGTTAGTCATTTCCATTGCCTCAGACTGATCCAACTCTGGTTGAGAGTTTAAGAAATAGTCAAAATGTTCAACATGAGTTGAAGGAACATGAGAGTCTTCTGTATGGGCTGCAAGAGCATCTCTAGTTTTGGTATGTTGTTCTGTAGGAACTGCTCTGGATACATTTTGCTCTTCCGTGGGAACTTCTTCAGAAGCATTTTGCTCTTCCGTAGGAACTTCTCCAAAAGCATTTTGCTCTTCTATAGGAACTTCTCAGGATGATAAGAGAGGACATGAATCATTTCCAATGTTTGTTGTATTCACTTGAGAGCTTGGTTATGTTAAAGGGATAGTATTCACATCTCCGGATGCACCATGTTCATTTCCAAATGTAGTATCTGCTGCTACTGATGTGTTTTCACCCGAGGATGGGGGTATCCTGGGAGGATCAGCAGATAAGGTTACTTCAGTAAATATGAGGTGGAACAAATGGATAACATACTTCATCAAATCTTGCATTATTCAAATGATCATAGTTAATGATTTAGATAGAGCATCTGTATCAAACAACCATGATGAACCTTTAACTGACTTTGTATATACATTTTCATCAAAATATACATTAGAAGTTTCTTCCAAAATGTTATGTTATGGAATATAAACCCTATATGATTTAGATGTTGAAGAGTATCCAACAAAGAAACCATCATATGCTTTTTCTGAAAATTTTCCCAATGACTCTTGTATATTCAAAACAGTTACATGACATCTAAAGACTTTAAGATATCCGATGTATGGTTTTATTTTAAATAAGAGCTCATAAGGAGTTTTGTTATGTTCTTTGACAATTAATGTTCTGTTTTGAACATTGCATGCAGTATTCACAGCCTCAGCCCAAAAAGTGATGGGCAATTGTGAATCAGCTAGCATTGTTCTGCCTGCTTCAATGATAGTTCTATTTATTCTTTCAGCAACACCATTTTGTTGTGGAGTTCTTGGTGCACTAAATTGCCTTGCAATACCTTTGTTCCTGCAAAAGGAATCTAGTTCAAAATTGACAAATTCAGTACCATTGTCACTCCTAAAAATTTTAACTTTTGTATCAAGTTGATTCTCAATCTTGATCACAAAGTCCATTAATGTTTCTGATGTTTCACTTTTTGTTTTAAGAAAAAGACCCATATAAATCTTGTGAAATCATTAACTATCACTAGACAATATTGCCTTTTTCCAATACTCATTACATTGGTAGGACCAAACAGATCCATATGAAGCAATTTGAGTAGTGTAGTATTAGTATTGATAATTTTGGATTTATGTGACACTCTATGTTGTTTTCCTTTGTAACAAGAAGAACTGTGAGTTGAGCAATGAAACTCTTTGTTTGGCAATCTAATGACCAGGTCATTTTTCACCAATTTATTCATGTTCTTCATGTTAGAATGGACAAGCCTTCTATGCCATAATTGAGACAAATCTTCTGATAGTTTAGATATAAGGCATGTTTTATGTTTTGTGAGTGAAGTGTTGTTCATATCCAAAACATAAGTGTTTTCTTTTCTTGCTGCTTTGAGGAGGATCCATTCTTCTGGAACAATAAATCATGGCTTAAGAATGTAACAGTTAGTATTATCAAACAATGTGGTATAATTTTGATCACAAATTTGAGACACACTAAGTAGATTATACTGTAATTTCACAGTAATTTACTTTCTTAAACTTGAGCACACCATTTGTTATCATCCCTTCACCAACAATTTTACCTTCCATTTTATCCCCACCAAATGCCACATAAGAAGCATTTTTATGTTTGAAATCATGGAGAAGTGAACAGTTTCCTGTCATATGCCTGGAACAACCATTGTCAACATACCACTTATTGTCAGCTCTCTAATATTGTTCCTGTATTCAGAAATAAATCAGTTAGAAGTGACAACCCAAGTCTTAGTGATCTTAGGTTTGTCAATAATGTCTAAAATAGTTACTCCTTCATGAATAAGTCTTGAAGTTTCAGTTTTAGATTTGGTTGATTCATTCTGATTTGTTTTAGATGAGAATGATTCTGCTGAATGGGATGTTGATGAACTAGGTTCTTGTTTCTCAATTTCTGCTTGATTCAACTCAATTTCATTTATTTGAGACTTTTGTTTTGAAACTTTGAATGTCTCACTATCTTTTGTTTTTGAAAGTGGTATATGAATTCCCTTTTCAAATTTATCAAAAAATGCATCATCATCCTTTGATTTCTTATCAGTCAAATCTACTCTTTTATGAAGTGTTTTTGACTGCTAGACAGTTGGTCTTTTCTTCAATGGATGAACACTTGATGATGTTTTGTCCTTTGATTTTGACTTTGATTTCATATCAGACTTCTTCAGTTTTGAACCCTTTTCACAATTAGTAGATTGAGTATCCGATTCAGACTTATCTGACTCTTTCTTCTTTGTGCCTTTTGTTTTGTTCTTTTTGTTGAAATAACATTCCTAAGTGGAATGATTATTTTTGTTGCAGATGGCATAATGTTTGTTGAAGTAGCATTTATCAGTCATGTGATTGTTCATATTGCAAATAGAACAGTAGCTACTGAAGTAACATTCTTCAGTATTGTGATTTTTCATGTCACACCATTTGCAATATTTTCCATCTAATTCTTTCTCAGAATCATTCTTATGGTTTGCTGACTTTTGATGTTGTTTTTTCTTCTTCAGCGTTGGATGTGCTTCTTCTCTTTCAACTTTATGTATCTTTTGACTGTTTGTTACTGAATTACTCTTCCGTGGATCATCTACTAAATTATCTTTAACTTCTGCTGAAGTTTTCTTGTTCCATAGATTTAACACAAGATAGAGGTTCTTTTTCTGTTGATGATGTGCTGATACCTTTTTCTTTCTTTTTTCCTTGGATCTCTCTCTTTCCTCAGTAGTAGCAGATTCATCATTCAATTTCTTGGAGGAGGCTTGTTGCTGATTTAGTTCTTGAAGACCTTCATTCAATTGAGCTATTCTTTTGCAAATGGTTTTCAGCATGTTTCTTTGTTTAGGAGGGTATGGCAACTTTGTTTCTTCAAGCAATTTTGGAATATTTGTTTTAATATGAACATTCTCACTAGTGGCCATTTTATCAACATCGTGTTCATCAGAATCATCCAAGTCATCACAATTATCATAATCAAATTCTGAATCATTTTGATTTAAAGATTCCGATTCAGAGGATTCAGTTTCACTCACCTCAGCTTCATTGTTAATATTGATTTGAGTTGATTCTGTTTCAAACTTGGTGCTAGGCACAAAATGATTTGACAGAGTGTTGGTCACTGTTGTGGGTAAAGATATGTAATTATCATTTATAGGTGGTGCAACAACATTATAACCCAACCCATACCTTTTCTTTGTTTCAATATGAGAATTTAGTAATTTCACATATTGCTGAGATGATAATTGAAACTTTTGAAGTTTCACTTCAGTTGATGCATGATCAGCCATGGATTTTGTTAAAGAAGTGGTCAGATGCTCAACTTGGGCTTTTAAGCTATAGTTTTCACAAACAAAATTTTCTAAATCCTTTTGCAAAGAGTTAATTTTGATTTGATACAATTTATGTTCTCTAACATACGATTCATTCAAAATCATAGTTTCTTTTACTTTGTCAGCCAACTGTTGAGCATGGACTCTATAGCGTTCAACTTCCTCAACACATGTTGATGAACACAACCTATCTTTTACCTCTCTTGCCATTGGAGGAACTTTTTGATCCATATGGGCCATCAATGCTTGATTCTCTTCCAAGACTTCTTTTTCATACACACTCCAGTCACATGTTCCATCTTGAAGTATGATCAACCCTGACTCCTTTGAGTTACTAGGTCCAGCTGATTCATTGGTGGCTGGTGGGGATGCATTGATCAGTTGAGATTGTCTGCGCAGAGGTCTTTGAGAATTTGATTGTTGATGAGGTTGTACCTGATGTTGTTGATGCTGCTGATGTTGTCTCATCTCTGGATATGACTGTTGATTATATTCTCTAGAGAAATGTCCATAAAGATTGCACTTGAAGCATCTTACCTTTGATTTGTCAACACCAATCTTTGATATTCTACTTGCTGATGCCAAGTTCTTGTTTCTCCTGAGATATTGCTTTGCTCTATAAGCAATCATTGCCATCTGCCATTGTAGGTCCATTTCTTCCACTACATCAAGATGTAGTTCTTCTAAGTCTTGTTGGCAGATATTTGCTGACGTTAGAGAGCTTCCTAGATATGCTTGAAAACTAGAACTAAAAGCTCCAAAGGCTGTTTTTTGTTCTTCGGAATCCAATATCACAGTGATTGGTTCTGACTGATTGTTTGAATGTGAAGACTTAGCTGTTGCTATAGTTGTATCTTTTCTATCAGCAGTTCTTCCTTTATCCTTTTGATTTTTATCTTGAGATGATTTCTTTGAGGGTTTAGAAGCATAAAAGCTAACTTCCTCCTCATTATCACTCCAAGCACAAGAGTTATCACTTTTATTGTTTGAAATAAATGCACTTCCAACATTATTTGTTTCTTTGAAGTGATAGGGTGAGACATGAGTTCTCACACTCTTGTTTCTTGATTTTTCATCCATTTCAAGAGCTTCCACTTTTACAACTAGAGTATCTAGCCCAGTTGACTTCAGATCTATAGTGTTCTTGAACATGGATACTGTTTGCTTCTAACTTTCTGGCAGAGTGTGGAGCATTTTCTTATTTAATTCCTCATTGGTATATTTCAACTCCAAAATACTCATCTCAGTTACCAACTGCATGAATCTATGAAGTTGTTGAGGAATTGATTCCCCCTTAATATGATGAAATGTTTCATATTATAACCTGAGGGTGTCTCTCCTTATGCTTCTGATCTCATCACTCCCTTCGCAGAGAGTATGAAGTATCTTTCACAAGGAGTTTGCTGTTTTGTAGTTCTCACACCTGATCAATATCTCTTCAGGTAAAGCCATACTAAGAAAACTGTATGCTTTGATATCAACTTTGACCTTTTTGACATCATCAGGTGATAGACCTTTGGTACTGATTAGTTGATTTTTGTTGTTATAATCCGGCCCAAGGGTGGGTGGAATATAAGGACCTTCAGTGATGGAGACCCATAAGTCAGAATCAGTATAGTTTACATGATTCCTAAACTTGATTTTCCATGACTTGAAGTCTGCTTTTGTTTCCAACTTCGGTGGTTGGTAAGATGATCCACTGAAGTTGCTCATGATGTTAATTGATAAGAATGATCAACAAGATCTGCTATTCAATTGATTTGAATATAGATATGGATTAATCTAATCGAATGTTGTTGAACGACAAACAAGTTTCACACAAAATTCTTTTAAAAACAGTAGATCTAATACAGTAAAAACTGACAAATCTACAGAATTCAAAGCAATTAAACACAACTATCACTGATAGATCAATTGATCTAAATCAATGAGCACTTGGCTCTGATACCACCTGTGAATCCATGGATCGCAATCAGGAATTATCAGTATCGGTTGATGGCAAGTCAACATTTGCGGAATCAACGTTAATTTGGTTAATGTTTGTAATGACTTTAAATATCAATAGATATTCAAGAACACATTCAACAAAACACAATTAATGAATAATAAGTATTTCATTAGAATATGTTAATGATTACAAATATAATGAATGAATGATATCAAAGTTTGTTATGATGTGACGGCTGCTAGGGTTTGATTGAGAGACTTTGATGTGATTGTCGTATTGCTATTGCTGTTGCTGTTCAATCAATCGTCTAAACAATCGTACTTGAATCGAAACCTAGGATCCATATATATAGACAATGATGTTTTTGTTATAGGAAACATCGGATCTCTTGGGATTAGATTTGTTTCAGTTAAGGAATCATCGGATTTCTCGGGATTCACATAACTGCCTTGTTGACTTGTAACACTTGTATTATACAAGTGTTTGGACTCCGCAGGAATAGAGTCTTCAGTAGGAATTTGTTCTTCCGTAGATGATTTGTTCTTCCGTAGAAGTCTTGTTCTTCCGTATATGATTTGTTCTTCCGAAGAAGTCTTGTTCTTCCAAAGAAGTCTTGTTCTTCCGTAGATGATTTTTTCTTCCGAAGGAAACTTGTTCTTCCGAAGGAAACTTGTTCTTCCGAAGGAAACTTGTTCTTCAGTTCTGGTTCGGATGTAGGGTTACTTGTAAGAAACATATCTACGGAAGAACAAAATGTTCATCCGTAGATGTTTCTTGGTCAATTTCATAGATTGACCAAGTATAATGTTTGTACCTGCAACCATACATAAATCAATACACACATAAATGGGTTAACCTATATATTTAATGCATACACAATAATGACAATAACAATATTTATTACAAGAATTGATTAAAGTTCTTAGCCTATACAAATTGATCTAGACCTATAAGTCCTAGATCTAACAATACTCTCCCTTACGCTTAGATCCTTGTAATCAATCCTTCAAAATAGAAAGCTCCTTGACTCTAGAAATGATCTTGTTGTAGAAGTAAGACACAGTAGTCTTCTGATCATCATACTTGTAGTTGATCTTCATCTTGCTGAACTTCTTCAGAGTCTCAAAGCTTATCCCCAGAACATCTTCCTCCGTAGTGAGTGTGTCTAACACATTGTTGTTATTCATCACTTCTAGCTCATCTTGCTCTGAAATTCTAAGTTCTATGAATTCATCAAAAGTTGTTCCCTTCAGCAGTCCAGTAGTGAATCTTCTTCTTTTGTAGGCTTTGGGATGTAATTTGTCAATCACTTGTATCACATGGACATGCAGGAACAAATCATTTTGTGCTTTTTCATCAGCCAGCTTGGGAAAGAATTTTTATTAAGGTATAAGGTGTAGCTGGGATGAAGTAATTTGATTTCCACAGGATCAAAGATCCTGATCCTGTCAGCTTTCTTGTTTTTGGTATTTCTTAGCAGGACCAACTCCTTTGTTTTCTCAACATAACCCCATTCAGTTATAGGGTATGTGAATTGAGTCCCTTCAATGCATTTGATTGCTGCTGTAGTTCTACTTTTGTAGCCAACCCTCTTCAAGAATTCATCATCTACAGATTCTAGGCATTGGACTTGTATCTTTTAAGCCCTTTGATTCTCTTCTGATGCTCTGCATATTCTCTTTTAGCTTCTCTGAGGACATCATCTTTAATTTAGTCTTGAGCTTTCCCACTAGAGTTGAGAAGTCTCTTCCTCTAGAGTGAATTGGATAATTGCAGATGATTAGGCTTTGAAGATCTTTGATGTCATTCTCTTGCTGACACATCATTGAAAATACATCATGGAAGTATTCAACTCTTCCAGATGTTCTTTTAATAATAGCACAATCCCAGTCTGGATCATATTTCCAGGCCATGATCCTGTTCTCTTCCACAAAACTGGGAGTTGTGAGGTGGTCTATTAGTTTTATCAGAGTGGATTTCTGTTCAGTTATATCCGTCACTGTAGTGCCAAGTGGCCATACTTTGCCCGGTATTACTTTTCTTGGCTCTCTGATCAATTTTTCCATCCTTTTGGGCTGATCTTTAGATTCAACTGTTATAGGTTCAACAGGAAGTTTGCTTTGTTGCTCATATGATGGATGTGGAGCTTCAGTTCTGAATTTTACCCCAGTATCCAGCTCAACTTTTATCACATGCTCCATCATCCTTCTAAGTTCTCCTATTGACCTTCCCTTAAGCTCATGTGGTTTGTAGTTATGGCCTTGTAACCAGCAAGTCATGTTGTATTTACTCAGCTTAGCTGTGTCACAATTTTCCAACTCCTTCTTTATCTTCTGGATGGATTGAAAGGTGCTGAAAGCTTCATAGTCACAATTTGGAATCATTAAGCCTGCAAGCTCAAATTTGTTCAAGAGATTCTTCATCTCAGTCATGTTTAGCCTCTCAACCATGTCATAAGGGAAACCATGGTTATGAGTGTCATGAACATGGTTGATTAAGGCCTCTCTTCTAATATGTCTTTTGAAGTCAGAAGATCATCAGCCTTTAAGACTTCTTGATCTTTGTTAGGTTCATCTTCAATCAGCTCTTTCCATTTAGCATCACTCTCAGAGTCATCAATAGCAGCTTGCTTTGATGTTAAATTTTCCATAGAAGGAGTGTGCTCAGAAGAGTTATGTCTTGACCGTTTAGGAGAGTCTTCAACATTGATTACTTGAATCTTTGTTGGGCCCAAATACTTCCTCTTCCTTGAGTATTGAATAAGTTGCTCTTTTGATGCCTCAGCAGATTGTTTTGTTTGAATAGTTGAAACATCAACATTTGACTCTAATGCACAGATCTTCATTTTGAGCTGCTCAATCTCTTCATTTTTTCTTTTTATCATATTTGATTGAGCAAACATAGAGTTATTTGCTTGTTCAAGCTCCATCATCATCCTTTCTTTTTCTTCCTTTTCAGTTTCTGCTAACTCTTTAAGCTCAGACTCATTATCAAGTAGAGCATCAATGACTTCATTGTTGCATTGAGCATCTTCAACTTCCCCCTATGGTCGAGGTGGGGCGTGCGGCGATCTGCGGGTGATATTCGGTGATGAAGATGGTCCATCTTCGTCGTCGTTGGTGTTTACGTTGTAAGGTGTGCGCCGGTTTTTAGGGTGTTCGGCTCTCAACGACCATCAATGGTAGTCCATGAGGCGGTGGTGTCATCACCGCTATCGTGATGGCTTAGGGTTTTAAGATCTGATGGCGTGATGACTTAGGGTTTTCATATATGATGTTTTTTGCGGAAGATGAAATTTTTGCTCCGCTAGCCCTTCTGCCTCCCACCACGGTTGAGGTGGAGTCTATCACAATGATTTTCGTGCTCTAGGTGGTGACACTAAATCTCCGCCGCCCGTCAACAATGGTTCTTGCTGTGTTTCCTATTTCTCTTATCATGTTTCCATCACGTGTTCCTTTTTTCATAATAGCCTCTGTTGTCTCGGTGGCGATGATTTGTTGCTCATATTATGATGCTTGGTTTGATTGTGTTATGTTATGTATGTGATGGTTACCTGGTTAATGATGGTGTTTTTGGATTTCGTTTCTTACACAGCTTTCATGTTCCAGCTTTTTATTTACTTGATGGATGAACTTAGATCTGCAACATGTTCTATTTTGATTAGATGTTGCTCTTGGTTTGTCGATAATGATGACTCTATGGTTATCTGAGACATCGTTTCATGAATTCGGTGTTACCTGATGACGCTAAAGTTGTCGAAGATATATGGTTGCGATGGGCCAATTGGTTTGGTTTTTTGGGGCACATGCTATCTCTAGTTTGTGTGTGATTAACGTTTGCTGGCTATGATGATCGGATAAAATATATGTTGTTGTCTTGGTGTAGCAGCCTTGCTTTGATGGACTGCAGCCATTGTTTCATGAGTTCGGTGTTACCTAATGACGCTAAAGCTGTCGAAGATGGGTGTAGCAGCCTTGCTTTGATGGACTGCAGCCATTGTTTCATGAGTTCGGTGTTACCTAACGGCGTCAGTTGCATTAGTTCGGTTTTCAGTTTTAGTGTACAATCACACCCGACAAAAAAACTGGTTTTCTAACATGCAACGCGTGTTGCGGATAAACACCTAGTTTAATGAATAAACGTCTTGGATGGAGAACAAGAGTCGAAAGAAAATGTTATAACCCGTTGAGTTTTACCATAATTTAAAGCAACTTGTTTAATGCGCAAATATTTAATCATTTATGTGACCTCGTTCATCTTTTATTAAAAAGTAAAAGAAGGTAAGATTACTATCGAGTCAAATTTAATCCTCCCAAAAGTCACAAGCTCACGAGAAGCTTCAAATGTGTTATGAAATTAGACATTTAATATTAACGATGATTAATCACACGAAATGTTCTCATGCTTAATTCTAATTTCACATTTGATCTTCAAATTTGAAAAATTACAAGGTCAGTCCAAACGTTTAAAAAACATAACACAAACGATCCCTGATGTGGATGGAAGTTATATTCTTAGGAAATATTTTAAAAAATGACTAAAATACACTTTTAAAAAATTAAACTAAAATCACCCAATTTTATTAATAAAAGAAAAGTACATAAGTGGGCCCCGCTCGTTTACCACACCTTCGCAACCCATGTCTTCTTCCCTAGTTGCAGGCCCACCGTCACAGCCAATTACCACCACCACAGCCACCGCCAATAAGCATTACCATCTCCACCTAATGCCTTATAATACCACAACCACCACCACCATCTCCAACCACCGTCACAAACACACCACCACCACCACCACAATCATCTCCAACCGAGCCCTTAACCGAAAAAGATAACGACCATCAATGACACGGAGCGTTTGTGTTATATATTTTCAAATATTTGGACCAACTTAATTTTTCAAAGTTGGGGACAAAAAGTGAAATTAGACATAAACAAAAGAAGCTTTTGTGTAAATAACTCTATTAACAACATATTTTGTTGAATACACAC
>CM046443.1:9917476-9959976 GCA_025506515.1 Flaveria trinervia | reverse complement strand
TCCTAATTTGCCCTTAATGCATATTTAAACCCTAATAATCTTTTATTTAATTACTAAAATGCCGTTAATTAATCTCAACCATAAATCAAAAAGATCAAAGGTGAATAAGTAGTTTTTTTGGTTTTCAATTATAATATGTTTTTCATTGGAACCCTCCCATATATATATATATATATATATATATATATATATATATATATATATATATATATATAATACGACTTCTTGCTACTCAATCATATATTGCAACGAAAATACAATTAAATAGACAAAAAAAGCATGTAGTTAACACAGTATATCTCCTAAAATGACTCACTAGCACCTCTACAAAACATAAATAAGCTATAATATGGACTGCTACTTTGACCCGTTCAAACACATGATCCAACTTAACTTGAACCAATCAAGTTAACCTAAACATTTTACCCTGCGTGTATCTCATTAGAAAGGACAAGAGAATCTCACCCAAAGGACAAGAGAATCTCACCCAACAACCTTTTTTATGTGAGTTTTTGGCACGGTTTAATGTCGTCATGGAGAAAAGCCATTGCAATGTTCGGGGCAACCAACTAGTTAACTGACAAATATATATAATGACTGTAACATCTTGTAATTTTGGGTTAATTTAAAGTTAACTTTGTTAAATTCTTGTATGGGTTAGTTGTGTCATTCATGAGACTTATGGGTTACTTATGCCTTAATTGGTCTTTTAATCATTTAACTTGAGAGATTATAATTATTAAGTAACAATAACTAATATAATGATTTTAATAAATGAAATATTAACAATAAAAATTATAGTAATAATAAACAATAATAATAATAACATAATAATTTATTAAGTTTAGTAAACTTAAAATGGTTGAAACTTAAAAGGAATAAAGTTTAAGGGGGTTTATTGTTAATTATAAACTTTAATATAAAGGTTTGGGCATAAAATAATAACAAATTTAACTACAAGGGCCAAATTGTAACTTTAAAAGTTACAACCCAACCCCCCGCCCACTTTTAACCTGTGAATCCGGCGAGAGCTCCGGCCATTCTCCGGCCAAGTTCCGGTGGCTTCAAATGACCCGTTTACTTCAAATCTTAACCCAAAACCGACCCAAATCGTTCCTTTTGCACGTTTCGAACTTAAATGCCTGATTTAATTGAGTTAAATCGTCGGTTATTACTCGAATCATCGAGTAACCGAAACCATCAAACGCAAAGAACCGTTCGAACGTTTAAGGCTAGTAATAATCGAATTAACTAAACCTAGACGAACGTTTATCTGATACTAATCATTACAACTCCCAATTTCATCTGAATCAAACGCGAGCATAAGCATTCGATCATCATCTTCTTCGCAACCTGCAACTTCGTCGAAACCCACCTTTCGGGCATTTTAAACCAAAATTGTCAAAGGGCTTTCGTTTCTCATCCATTGTTAAAGCTAAACCTGCAATTAATTGGAATTTCATCAACCAAATCATCTAGGATCAGCTTCCCACCGCCGCGGCTTTTACCTTGTTCTTTCTCATCGATTTAAACTTCAATCGAGGTAACTAAACAATGTGGCATACTCGATTTCATGTATGGATCAAAAGCCCTATGGTTAATTTCATTATCAATCGCGATTTTGGATTCATTTGATTCATCTTGTTCTAGGGTTCTTCGCAATTTGGGGAAACTTCTTAATTGGTTTAAAAGATCTGGAAACCAATAGAATCAAGGCCGCGGCCCTGGTTCACTAGTCAAGACACAATGCCCCTAACATGAGGTCCCGGGTTCGAACCCGGGCACCCTCATGTTTTGTTTTTAAAGGTTTTTTTAGCCTAAAACTAATTTCATAAAACTTTTAATATGTATAAAAATTATTTTTATAAATTCCAAATATTTTAAAAACTTCCAAAGACTCTCTATAAATTTTTCTAAATCTAAACAAAAATATTGTTATTGATAAAACATTTTAGCAAAATTTGTTTTAATAATTTTTAAGTAACATGGATTGAAAATAAAAATAAGTAATTATTATTGGTTCAAAAATCCATTTTTAATTAATTTGGTTAGTTTATATGTAACCTTGTTAATCATTATAATTAGTTCTTTTCACAACTTGAATAATATATATATATATATATATAATATAATATATATATAATATATATAAATATTTCAAGAAGATATAAAGTTATTCCATTTGTTAGATATGATTATTTGACAAGCTCCAAATTCGACTTAGAACCCTAGTCCACGTTAATTTGCTAAACTCTGTTCAATTAAACTTTAATCTTTAAATATACATTTATTTTAGGTGCATTGTGAGAGTTTACGTTGGAGCGTCGATTATTATATTTCTTATTAATCATCACTTATATACATTTGATCAAGTGAGTATTTCCATACCCCTTTTTGCTTATTTTCACACTTTGGGGTGAAACATGTTAACTTATTATCATTGCACTTGTAAACTTATTTGAGACTTGTAATCGTTATGGCAATTCATCATGCAAAGTTGTGGTTAGTTGAACTTTTTGTGGTTACCATGTTATGGCGTTATATGTACAATCAATAACTATTGCTAGCCCAGCGAAGTCATAGATCTATGGGCAAGACAAGCCTGCTTTGGTTGATCCAAGTACACTTAGCTGATCGTATAATCTTGTAAACGTTTGAGACTTGTAAAACTTTGTCGAGGTTTGATTGTTGCATTGTTCATAACATCCCTAATCACTTTATTCACTAACTTATGACTTGAATTGCCATCTTTTATATAATCTATGTATTTAAAACTATGGAATGCTCACCAACTTTATTGTTGACCCTTTATTTTTTAACATGTTTCAGGAAACGCCCAAGTTTGATATCTACTCTTTGAAGTTTGCACATCTAGGGATGGACCTAGATAAATGAATGAAAAATGAATGTCTTGTTATCTTTCATATTATGGTTTTATTTCATTGGGTTTTATGTTTGTATTGATACAATTGAATTTCATGATTAATTTATATTTGGGTTATTAATAGCGTTATGTGGCTGTGAACGATCTTAACTCTCACTCCTCGACGTTTCCGCCGTCAAGGTTGGGGTGTGACAGATTGGTATCAGAGCCCATAATGTCACATCCCGGCGGAAGCGTGAGATACTTAGGGAGTGACTTGATTGTTCAGAACATATTGACAGATATTAATTAATAAACAACACATAAACATATATATTTCATAACATAATATTTAAGTTAGGATTACATAAAATCATCATAGACAAAATTTGAAATTACATAATCCTATTACATCATAAAGTTTTAACAACTACATCTTCAGAGACGATGGAAATGAGCATCCACCGACACACTGAAGTCATACAGGTTCACAGTTAGGTTCACACAAACTTTTCCTACAACTTCACCCCAGCCATTAAAAACATCAAAGGAGAATGTTAGGTTGTTATTCATGATGAATTCCTGAAAAAAGCATACCAAAAATAGTCAACATAAAGTTGGTGAGCTTCACAGGTTTATTAAACAGATAATATTGATGTATTATACATACAACCAAATACATAGTAATCAGATTATCCATATCTGTCATATCATATTCACATAAATCAGATAACATAGCATTATAACACTCATTCTGTTAATGCAGGAGATATCTCCTAAGTAGCGCTACCAATGTTATCTAACGGTTCCACATCCGAACTAATGGTTGTAACATAAATTTCAGTAATAGTACATCAATTCATAAATTAGTATGCTTTTTCCCCAAAATTTGATAAAAGCAAAATGGGCCATGAAACTCACCTTTACTCCAAGTAATAACCTATAAATAAAAGAATTTCATAGTTTAGAAAAACTTAACTATTTTCTTCAAAATTTTCAGTACCTCAATAGATTTGGAAATTTTTATAACAAATAGGTTTATTAATCTGGAATATCACGTTAATTTCTTATTTCCAAGATATTAGCAGATTATTTTCTATAATGTTATAAAGTCATCATAAATTGCCAAAAATAGTTTCCGTAGTCCAAAAATTCCCAAAATTTCACAGAGGTTTTATCATAATAATTGGAACTTCTTATAAATTTATCAAAGTCTAACACATACAGATTAGTTTCTGTAATTTTTACAATAATCCCAATTCTTCACAAAAATAGCTATCTAGCTCCAAAAATTATCAAATTTATACATTCTGTAGTTTTGGATTTATCAATTCTTCTATGATTTTCTCAGATTTATTATACTATTTAAGTATTTATTCTGATTTTTCTACTACAGAATATGTAAAAATTCGTATTTCAATCATAACAAAGGAATAAATTCTGAAATAATTCCAGGGACCTTAGTACTTAAAAAGGATCATTTGGTGAATTTATTAGAATTTTATATGAGTTATTTATATTTATTGCTTATTTCCAGATTATGTATTTCTTTAAAGATTTGGAACAATGTTTGTTCCCACAATCTTTATATGCTTTATGATGTAAAAATTTCTTGTAACATGTTCACATATAATGCTTTTGATTATATGTGTTGTTTGAACACATATATCATACATATATATATGTTGACATACAAGCTTACCTTTGTTGTTTTTTTTTTCTTTCGAAACCGAGAGAGATACTTGTTAACTAAGTACACGATGGTGGTGGTGATAGCTATAGGTGATGGTCTGTGATATTGGTGTTTCAAGGATAAACCGAGGACTTTCGGTTGAGGTGGTGGTGTGTGTACTTTGTCCGAGGAAGAGTGAAAGATCAAGGTGGTGGTGTGTGATCGAGAGGTGATGGTGACCGAGAGTAAGGATGATGGTAGCAGCGTGCGGTTGAGAGGTGATCGAATAGGAATGGGTATATGGTTGGGGTTAGATTGGCCGAGAGTTTTTGGTGTTCTCATAGTTCCTTCGGCCGAGTCCTTCAAATAGGGAGGGTGTAATTATGAAGTCTACATCCTAGAGCTATGTGTTGTAACTAGATGTGGTTAGTTGCATGAAAGGTGGCGGTTTGTGAGAGCTCTAGGTGTCCCGATGGCGAGGTGGCGATTGAGTAGGAGCATGAGTCACCAAACACTCATTGCAATACTAATTTTAATGGTTTTAGTTGGTTTATCCGGTGATTAAGGGTGCTTAATGAACCGGTTATGTGAACTTAATTGATGCTTGGTTTGAAGTTTTAGGTGTGAAAGATTTGGTTTAGTTTAGTTTTGATGTTATGTTCTCTTGATGTTAACTTATGTTTTAGGATGTTTGGTTGGGTTGTGTTTTGGTTTGTTTGATGTATCTTGATCATATATGGTTTCACATCAAAGAATTGTTGCTTTTGAATACATGCAAACGTAAATTATACATGCATGTAATCATTCATGCGTGCAACGCATAGTATATGCATATAAACACATATTACATACATGTATTTAACAAGAGGTAGTATATACATGAGTATAGATAATATACATGTGTATATGTTTCTTTAATAAGGGTGGTACATGCACATGCAATATATGTGTATCATATAAACATATAATACATACATGTATTTTAACAAGAGAAAACATAGATAATATACATGTATATATGTTTCTTAGCAAGGATGGTATATGCATACGTAAAAAGGTATGTATGCGACCATGCATACGTATACTTGTATATATATACAAGTGAACAACATACTTATGTGAGCAAAATGAAAGCATGCATACGTTTATGCATATAATAAGATATATATTAACCTAGGTGTGGCTTAAATTATGTATAAGATTTCTAATCTAGGGTTGTCACATTCTCCCCCCGTTAAGATAATTTCGTCCCGAAATTTATTGGTTAGTAATGAACTTATCTGACCATTGACTTGAAATAGATGGGGGTATCTTCTTTTGATTTCATCTTCTCTTTCCCACGTATACTCAGGTCTCTCCTAGCATTCCACTTAACCTTTACTATAGAAATTTTGCCTCTTCTTAGCTTTTTAACTTTCTGTCTAATATAGCTATTGGTTCTTCTGTGAAATGAAGCTTCTCGTCTATCTTATTTCCTGAGCTGGAACTTTTAATGTTCATCTGTTAAACATTTCTTTAGATTGGATATATGGAACGTGTTGTGTACTTCACTTAATTCTTGAGGTAAGTCTAGTTTGTATGCAACAGGACCAATTTTGTTAATAACTTCAAATGGTCCAACATATCTTGGGTTCAGCTTATTTCTCTTTTCAAATCGAAAGATTCCTTTGGTAGGTGATATTTTTAGATAGACTTTGTCTCCCATTTGAAATTCTAATGGCCTCTTCTTTTGTCAGCATAGCTTTTCTGTCGATCCCGTGCTGCCTTTAGTCTATTTTTGATTTCCTTGATTTTGTCAGATGTTTCTTGAATTATATCAGGACCTATAAGTTGCCTATCTCCTACTTCATTCCAGCATAAGGGTGATCTGCATTTTCTTCCATACAAGGCTTCAAACGGGGCTGTTTTAATGCTGGAATGATAACTATTATTATAGGAAAATTCTATCAAAGGTAGATGTATATCCCAGCTTCCTCCAAAGTCTAATGCACAAGCACGTAACATATCTTCCAGTGTTTGTATTGTCCTTTCACTTTGTCCATCTGTTTGTGGGTGGAAGGCGGTGCTAAGATTTATTCGGGTTCCTAAAGCTTTTTGTAGGGTTTGCCAAAATCTTGATATGAATCTACTTTCTCTATCAGATATAATGGAGATTGGTATTCCATGTCTGGATACGATTTCTCGTATGTAGATTCTTGCCAATTTTTCTACTTTGTAATCTTCTCTAATTGGCAGAAAGTGTGCTGATTTGGTTAACCTATCTACTATAACCCAAATAGTGTCATAACCACTTGAAGTTCTTGGTAACTTGGTTACAAAATCCATAGTAATTTGATCCCATTTCCATTCTGGAATTTCAGGTTGTTGTAGATATCCTGAAGGCTTTTGATGTTCTGCTTTGATTCTTGAACACGTGTTACATTTTTCTACAAACTCCCCAACTGATCTTTTCATACCAGGCCACCAATAATGATTTTTCAAATCTTTATACATTTTGTTATTCCCTGGATGTACTGAGTATTTTGACTTATGTGCTTCTTCCAATATAATCTTTCTAAGTATGGTATCATTAGGTATCCAGATTCTTTCTTTAAATTTTAAGATCCCATGTGTATCTGCCTGTAAATTCTTTTCTTGTCCTTTTATTTCTACCTTACTTTTCTGTTGGGCTTCCCATATTTGTCTTAGTAGATCTGATTGTAGTTCCATTCTCATGGCTCGTACCCGTAACGGTTTAGCCCTATCTTTTCTACTTAAAGCATCTGCAACTATATTTGCCTTACCGGGGTGATATTTGATTTCACACTCATAATCACTTAGTAATTCTATCCATCTTCTTTGTCTCATGTTTAGCATTTTCTGTTCAAATATATGCTGTAAACTTTTGTGATCTGTGTATATTGTACATTTTGTCCCATATAGATAATGCCTCCAAATTTTAAGTGCAAAGATCACTGCTCCCAATTCTAAGTCATGAGTAGTGTAGTTTTTCTCACTTCCCCTAAGTTGTCTAGAGGCATATGCTATGACTTTACTTCGTTGCATTAATACACATCCAAATCCTTGACGAGACGCATCACAATATACTACAAAATCATCAGTCCCTTCTGGTAATGACAAAATAGGTGCACTACACAGCTTACTTTTCAAAAGTTCAAATGCATTCTTTTGTTTCTCTCCCCAAACATATGGCTTGTCCTTTTGAGTTAATTCAGTTAAGGGTTGAGCTATCCTTGAAAAATTTTCTATAAACCTTCTGTAATATCCTGCTAATCCTAGAAATTGACGTACTTCTGTTGGTGTCTTGGGATCTTCCCAATTCTTAACAGCTTCTATTTTTGCTGGATCTACCTGTATCCCTTCTTGATTGACTATGTGTCCAAGGAATTGTACTTCTCTTTTCCAAAACTCACACTTTGAGAATTTTGCATATAATTTTTCTTTTCTTAACAACTCCAAGGTCAATCTTAGGTGTTGCTCATGATCTCCCCTATTCTTAGAATAAATTAAAATATCGTCTATAAAGACTATGACAAACTTATCTAAATAGGGTTTACAGATCCTATTCATTAGATCCATAAATATGGCGGGAGCATTGGTTAATCCAAATGGCATTACTAGAAATTCATAATGTCCATACCTTGTTCTGAATGCTGTCTTTGGTATATCTTCATCCTGTATTCTTAGCTGATGATATCCTGATCTTAAGTCTATTTTTGAAAAGTAACTAGATCCTTGTAGTTGATCAAATAGATCGTCTATTCTAGGTAAAGGATACCTATTCTTTATAGTTACTTTATTAAGTTCCCTATAGTCTATGCACATCCTAAATGTTCCATCCTTTTTCTTGACAAATAAAACTGGTGCTCCCCAGGGTGACACACTAGGTCGTATAAATCCTTTATCCAAAAGTTCCTGAAGTTGGCTCATTAATTCCTTCATTTCAGTAGGTGCTAAACGGTAGGGTGCCTTAGCAATAGGGGTTGTTCCTGGCATCAATTCAATTTTGAATTCTACTTGACGTGGGGGTGGTAATCCAGGTAATTCATCAGGGAATACATCTGAGTATTCGTTGACAACTGTAACATCTTTCAGTTTTGCTTTGTCCATCTTAGTATCAATAATGTGAGTCAGATACGCCAAACAGTTATTCCTTAAATATTTTTGTGCATTCTTGCAAGAAATTATCTTTATGGTACCTCTAGGTTTTTCACCATATATACACAATATTCTATTCTCTTTAACCAAAGGAATTTTGATCATTTTCTTACCACATATTATCTCAGCTTGATTTTTACTTAACCAATCCATTCCTACAACAATGTCAAATCCTCCTAAATCAATAGGAATCAGATTTATGTTGAAATAGTTTTCATCTAGATTCATTGTACAATTTGGAATGATTTCACAAGCTTCGATTATCTTACCATCTGCTAATTCTATCATATATTCTTGATCTAACTTTTCTGTGGTCAAATTAAGTAGTTGCCTAAATGTATTTGAAACAAAACTACGGGTTGCTCCAGTATCAAATAACACAGTAGCATACTGGTTGTTTATAGGAACGTACCCGTGACAACTTCTGGTTCATGTCGCGCTTCTTCTGCCTGCATTATGAATGCTCTACCCCGAGGGTTGTTCTGATTAACTGGTGCTCTCCCTTCAGCTGCGGACATTCGTTTCGGCGATGATTTTCATTCCCACATTGATAGCAGATTGGTTTTGGATTTGCAGGGTTTTTGCAGTCTCGGGATATATGTCCCTTCTTCTTGCAGTTGTAACAGATTACCATTGCACAATTGCCTTGATGGTATCTTTGGCAAGTGCTGCACCATGGCTGGTTTTCCGTCTGGGGTTTCTTTTCCCGTGTCATCCCTAGGTAGTTCCGAGGGGGTTGTCTAGCTACTCGTTTCTGAGGAGTTCCTCTAAATTTTTCTCCTGTGTTATCATTATTCCACTTTCTCTTCTCTCCGGATCTAGGGTTATTTAACGATCCATTTCTTATCATTTCATCTGTTAAACTTCCTGATAAACTTACAGTATCTTGAAAAGTTTTGGGCCTAGCTGATTTTACTAATCCCCTTATTTGTGGCACTAATCCCCAAATATATCTTCCTATTCTTTTTGATTCTGGGGTTACTAGGTGTGGTACTAATCTCGAGAGTTCATTATATCTGTCGGTATATTCCCGATACGCTGCTCCTTTCATCTCTAAAGCTAGGAACTCAGCTTCTAACTTTTCTATTTCATTATAAGGGCAGTATTTATCTATAATCAAATTCCTGAATTCTTCCCAACTTAATTTATTCATAACGTGCCTTCCTTTGATGGTCATTTCCAACTTCCACCAGGATTGGGCTTCACCCTTTAGTGAGTGTGAAGCAAACAAGGTTCTGTTGCTATTGGCACATTTGCTGATTTCCAGAGTTGACTCCATTTCATCTAACCAGCGTAAAGCCTGTACCGCTCCGCCTTTACCATCAAATTCTCGTGGTCTACAGGACATAAAAGCTTTGTAGGAGCATCCTCTTTCTATTATAGCTTCCTCTTCTGGTTGTTCCCTCGTGGTATCATCCATGGGTATCTCATTACCTGGTGTTGTTGTTCCGAGATTTAGGTTCTGTTGGAGCTGAGTTACTAATGTGGGTATGGCAGCTTCTAATTGTTGTGCTACTATCCGTGTGATCCTCTCATCTTCACTGGTGTTTGGGTTTATAGGGGTTTCTTCCCCAAGTCTGGTTCTAGGTCGTCCTCTTCGCGCCGTTCTTCTTATGGGCTGTGTGTCCCTTCTTGGCGGCATGCTTTTCTATAATTAATTATAGTAAATAATAAGAAGAATTTTTAGATTATTAACAACATCCTACTTAACACATAAACAAGTAATAGCTTTGAACATAAAAGATATTTTTCATTTAAGTTCTTATTTAAGGATTTCACATCAAAAGTTAGCTTCTAATTTCCCTGCACCCATTTCCATATTCTTGAGAAGATGTTTCCTGTAGGTGCTTTCAATTCCTTAACATCTTTCTGAATATTCCTGATTTCTTGTTGAATTTTCTTGAGCTGTTTAAGGGTTGGTTGAGTGACTGTGTTTTGATCTTTATCCACCCTTTGTCTCTTAGCTTTACTTTCTTCTTTTCCGAGGGAGTTAGTTTCTTGTATCTCCTTGCCTTCGTATTGCTTGGTCTTAAATTTGTTTCCGGTCGTACCCTTTTCCTGGGAGTTTTAATGGTATACCCTCCTACCATTACGGGTGCACGACAGACATAAAATTTAAGTTCGGGATTATCTTCTCCTTTGGTTGAAAAAGATTCTAAAATTTGCTGAGGTTTATGTTCAGGCGTAAATCCTTCGTGTTTATAATAATCCGAGCATTCGGATAAATCAGTCTCACAAAATTTGTTATTGGTACTCATAGCTGCAGCACAAATCTTTTCATGATTCAAACTTAATAGTTAGTTATCTATTTTTATACATATTATAAGTTTTCTGCATGAAACATATTTTTTTATACATGGAATCATAATACACAAAATCATATATATACACATAATTATACATATATGAGCTTATGGTTATAGTCTAGGTATTTTTATGGTACCTAATTCTCTATAACCAATGGCTCTGATACCAACCTGTCACATCCCGGCGGAAGCGTGAGATACTTAGGGAGTGACTTGATTGTTCAGAACATATTGACAGATATTAATTAATAAACAACACATAAACATATATATTTCATAACATAATATTTAAGTTAGGATTACATAAAATCATCATAGACAAAATTTGAAATTACATAATCCTATTACATCATAAAGTTTTAACAACTACATCTTCAGAGACGATGGAAATGAGCATCCACCGACACACTGAAGTCATACAGGTTCACAGTTAGGTTCACACAACTTTTCCTACAACTTCACCCCAGCCATTAAAAACATCAAAGGAGAATGTTAGGTTGTTATTCATGATGAATTCCTGAAAAAAGCATACCAAAAATAGTCAACATAAAGTTGGTGAGCTTCACAGGTTTATAAACAGATAATATTGATGTATTATACATACAACCAAACCTTACATAGTAATCAGATTATCCATATCTGTCATATCATATTCACATAAATCAGATAACATAGCATTATAACACTCATTCTGTTAATGCAGGAGATATCTCCTAAGTAGCGCTACCAATGTTATCTAACGGTTCCACATCCGAACTAATGGTTGTAACATAAATTTCAGTAATAGTACATCAATTCATAAATTAGTATGCTTTTTCCCCAAAATTTGATAAAAGCAAAATGGGCCATGAAACTCACCTTTACTCCAAGTAATAACCTATAAATAAAAGAATTCATAGTTTAGAAAACTTAACTATTTTCTTCAAAATTTTCAGTACCTCAATAGATTTGGAAATTTTTATAACAAATAGGTTTATTAATCTGGAATATCACGTTAATTTCTTATTTCCAAGATATTAGCAGATTATTTTCTATAATTGTTATAAAGTCATCATAAATTGCCAAAAATAGTTTCCGTAGTCCAAAAATTCCCAAAATTTCACAGAGTTTTATCATAATAATTGGAACTTCTTATAAATTTATCAAAGTCTAACACATAACAGATTAGTTTCTGTAATTTTTACAATAATCCCAATTCTTCACAAAAATAGCTATCTAGCTCCAAAAATTATCAAATTTATACATTCTGTAGTTTTGGATTTATCAATTCTTCTATGATTTTCTCAGATTTTATTATACTATTTAAGTATTTATTCTGATTTTTCTACTACAGAATATGTAAAAATTCGTATTTCAATCATAACAAAGGAATAAATTCTGAAATAATTCCAGGGACCTTAGTACTTAAAAAGGATCATTTGGTGAATTTATTAGAATTTTATATGAGTTATTTATATTTATTGCTTATTTCCAGATTATGTATTTCTTTAAAGATTTGTGGAACAATGTTTGTTCCCACAATCTTTATATGCCTTTATGATGTAAAAATTTCTTGTAACATGTTCACATATAATGCTTTTGATTATATGTGTTGTTTGAACACATATATCATACATATATATATGTTGACATACAAGCTTACCTTTGGTTGTTTACTTTCTTTCGAAACCGAGAGATATACTTGTTAACTAAGTACACGATGGTGGTGGTGATAGCTATAGGTGATGGTCTGTGATATTGGTGTTTCAAGGATAAACCCGAGGACTTTCGGTTGAGGTGGTGGTGTGTGTACTTTGTCCGAGGAAGAGTGAAAGATCAAGGTGGTGGTGTGTGATCGAGAGGTGATGGTGACCGAGAGTAAGGATGATGGTAGCAGCGTGCGGTTGAGAGGTGATCGAATAGGAATGGGTATATGGTTGGGGTTAGATTGGCCGAGAGTTTTTGGTGTTCTCATAGTTCCTTCGGCCGAGTCCTTCAAATAGGGAGGGTGTAATTATGAAGTCTACATCCTAAGCTATGTGTTGTACTAGATGTGGTTAGTTGCATGAAAGGTGGCGGTTTGTGAGAGCTCTAGGTGTCCCGATGGCGAGGTGGCGATTGAGTAGAGCATGAGTCACCAAACCTCATTGCAATACTAATTTTAATGGTTTTAGTTGGTTTATCCGGTGATTAAGGGTGCTTAATGAACCGGTTATGTGAACTTAATTGATGCTTGGTTTGAAGTTTTAGGTGTGAAAGATTTGGTTTAGTTTAGTTTTGATGTTAAGTTCTCTTGATGTTAACTTATGTTTTAGGATGTTTGGTTGGGTTGTGTTTTGGTTTGTTTGATGTATCTTGATCATATATGGTTTCACATCAAAGAATTGTTGCTTTTGAATACATGCAAACGTAAATTATACATGCATGTAATCATTCATGCGTGCAACGCATAGTATATGCATATAAACACATATTACATACATGTATTTAACAAGAGGTAGTATATACATGAGTATAGATAATATACATGTGTATATGTTTCTTTAATAAGGGTGGTACATGCACATGCAATATATGTGTATCATATAAACATATAATACATACATGTATTTAACAAGAGAAAACATAGATAATATACATGTATATATGTTTCTTAGCAGGATGGTATATGCATACGTAAAAAGGTATGTATGCGACCATGCATACGTATACTTGTATATATATACAAGTGAACAACATACTTATGTGAGCAAAATGAAAGCATGCATACGTTTATGCATATAATAAGATATATATATTAACCTAGGTGTGGCTTAAATTATGTATAAGATTTCTTAATCTAGGGTTGTCACACATAACTATAGGGATCTAGGTTATTAGAAATGGTGACCTAGACTATGGTATGCATGAACCTTATAGAAATATGATCTTATATTGAAAAATTCTATAGTTTGCATGCTACATAATGTTATACCCACTTATGTGCAATTTGATGCCTTAGCATAGGATTGCCTAAACATTGTTACTTGTCTCCCTAAACTTAGCTTTGACTCTTGACTCTCCCCGAACATGAAATCTCTTAACCTTATTCTCGTCGACACGTGGAATCTTATACTTATGTTATGACTTGGATCTTTAGACGTTATGTCTAATCTATATAAATCTCATCAAGGTTTTGATATCATGAACCTAAGAAATTTGTGTGACACATAGACACTTGTATTCTGGATTTCCTGGCAAAAGGCCCTCGGGTTAGGCAAGCATATCGCATAAATCCTACGGGACTAGTTATGCTTACCTTGGGATTTCCGGGTGAGTGATAAACTATGGTCAACATGCACAAACTTCTAAGGCGAATGGGTCAATTTACCTTGACGTGTCACGTTTCCAAATAGTAATGCGTTACCAAATGGAACCATTCCAAGTGCCTTACAACTCTTGCCTTATCTTTGTTGAATTATAATCCTTTTATTCTATTCTCGTGTCTAACTCATTTTGCATATTCTAGCATGTCTCGTCATCATGGAAAGCGTGGAAGTTCCGATCGTAAGCTAGCCGCCATGATCGCCCGCAAATGGTTGCTGTCATTCCGACTATGGTTGCTGAACTTAATAGTACCCTAATGGCTAATAGCAACAACACCAATGGAAACAATAGTGGTGCTCATGGGGAGAATAGCAACAACCAAAACGGGAACAATCATACTTGCACCTTTAAACATTTCAACTCGTGCAAACTCATTAGTTTTAGTGGAAAAGAAGGAGCCACTGGACTTCTCGAGTGGTTTGAAAGTATGGAGAACACATTTATTATTAGCGAGTGCCCCGACGAGTTCAAGGTTCGCTATGCCACAAGTGTTCTTCAACAACAAGCACTAACTTGGTGGAATAGTTAAAAGAGAAACCGTGGAACTGAGGTCGCAATGGCATTGCCTTGGGAAGAATTTAAGGATATTATGATTCAAAAGTTCTGTCCGAGGATGAATTACAAAAACTGGAGGAGGAGTTCTGGAACCTTAAACAAGATGGTGGGAACCATTTGGCTTATTCCACCCGCATCATGAGTTGAGTATGCTCCTACCACACATGGTGGACACTATGCCCCGTAACATTGAAAAATTTATCAAGGGGGTGCCACCTCAATTCAAGATGTTGTGGTGGGTAGTAGGCCCACAATATTGGAGGAAGCGATTACTATTACTGCACAGCTCACCGAGAATCATATAAGAGCTGGTACGATGTCGGCAAAGGGTTCCAAGTCTATGGCGAAGGTGACACCCGAGGCAACAAAAGAGGTAAAGGCCGTGTCATCCTCTCAAAACAAGAAGCGTAAGTTCACCCCGACGCGCAACTACGCTGTGACCGCCCTAACTGCTCCTCAAAAACAAATGGTGGTTGCAAATCAAGCCCCCATGGCTAAAGCTTACACTGGTCCACATCCTATGTGCAACACGTGCAAGTACCATCATTCAAGCAACTCTCCATGCCGAGTTTGCTTATTATGTGGGAAGTATGGGCACTTGGTAACTACTTGTTTTCGTGCGCCAAACAACACTGCCGTGCTTACCAACCGAACCTGCTATAACTGTGGCGAGCCCGGTCATATTCGTCCACAATGTCCTCGTAATTCGGGAACTGTGCCACCAGCTCGTGGAAGGGCTTTCAACATCAATGCTAACCAAGCTCAAGCCAACAACGACGTGGTGAATGGTACGTCGTTGAACTCTTTTTAATCGTCTTTTGTCTTATAAAATTTCCTATTTGTGTTCATCATACCAATAATGGATTCTTACCAAACATGTATGTATCTTGTAAATAGTCATTATGCTTCTGTATTGTTTGATTCGGGTGCCGATAGGAGTTTCGTGTCCTTGGAATTCGAGCCTATACTTTCTAAACCGCGTGCTAACCTGGAAAGATCCTTCACGGTCGAAGTTGCTGATGGGAAATCTATCGTCGTTGACGTTGTAATACGCGATTGCACTTTAAGCCTTAACGAACACGAGTTCTTCGTCGACCTTATTCCTATGCAATTGGGAAGCTTTGACGTTATCGTTGGCATGGATTGGTTAGCCAAGCATCGTGCAGAAATTCTATGTTTCAAGAAGTGTATCCGAATTCCGTTACCGACTGGTGATACTTTGAAGGTCTTTGGGGAGAATTCATCCCAAGACTCAAACTCATGTCTTGCATCAAGGCCCGTAAATGCTTGAGTAAAAACTACATGGCTTTCATGGCATATGTAGTTAATACGAAAGCCAAGGGTAAGGAGTTGAAGGACATTCCTGTTGTGCGAGATTTTCCCGAAGTTTTTCCTGAGGATCTTAAAGGGTTACCTCCTGTGCGAGAAGTTGAGTTCAAGATTGATTTAATCCCTGGTGCAAACCCTGTGGCTAAATCTCCTTATCGTCTCACACCTTCTGAAATGCAAGAACTCGCTAGTCAACTGCAAGAGTTGACCGATAAGGGTTTTATTCGCCCTAGTTCATCACCGTGGGGTGCACCTGTACTATTTGTGAAGAAGAACGATGGTTCGTTTCGTATGTGCATCGATTACCGGGAACTCAACAAGCTTACTATCAAAAACCGATACCCTCTTCTCGAATCGATGATCTCTTCGACCAACTTCAAGGAGCAACTCATTCTCAAAGATCGATCTACGTTCTGGGTATCATCAACTACGTGTTCATGATGACGACATTCCAAAGACCGCTTTCCGTACTCGATATGGACACTACGAGTTCATGGTCATGCCTTTTGGCTTGACCAATGCGCCTGCTGTGTTCATGGATCTCATGAATCGAGTATGTAAACCGTATTTGGATAAGTTCGTGATCGTGTTTATTAATGACATTCTTATTTATTCCAAGACAAAAATCGATCACGAGACGCACTTGCGACAAGTACTTGGACTATTGAAGAAGGAGCAACTATACGCCAAGCTTTCCAAGTGTGAATTTTGGTTGGAGGAAGTTCAATTCTTAGGGCATGTGGTGAATAGCCAAGGAATTCATGTGGATCCTGCTAAAATTGAAGCTGTGAAGAATTGGTGTGTTCCCATAACTCCAACCGAGGTTCGTTCTTTTCTGGGTTTAGCGGGATATTACCGTAGGTTCATAGCTAATTTCTCGAAGATTGCTAAACCGTTAACGGCATTAACCCAAAAGAGTCGACTTTTTGAATGGGGATCCGAGCAAGAAGAGGCTTTCAAGACATTGAAACGCAAGTTGTGTAACGCTCCTATTCTCACACTTCCCGATGGAAACGACGACTTTACCATATATTGCGATGCTTCAAATCAAGGTCTTGGTTGTGTTCTCATGCAACGAGGCAAAGTTATAGCATACGCGTCGAGGCAATTGAAGGTTCATGAAGTGAACTATACAACTCATGATCTTGAGCTTGGTGCTGTGGTTTTCGCATTGAAGATTTGGCGACACTATTTATATGGGACGCAATGCATAGTCTACACCGATCATAAGAGTCTCCAACACGTGTTCAATCAAAAGGATCTCAACATGAGACAAAGACGTTGGATTGAGTTGATTAGTGATTACGACTGCGACATTCGCTATCATCCTGGAAAGGCGAATGTTGTAGCCGACGCGCTAAGTCGCAAGGTCCACAACAAGATTGTCTCGCTTCAAGAAATTCGAGATCGAAGGCAATGGTTTGATACACTAGGAGAATTTGATACCGAGATTCATGTGGATATCAACGAGGCTACTATCATGCTTCAAAACATAAGGATCGATAGTGACCTCGAGTTATGCATTCGCGAGGCTCAACAAGCGGCACTAACCGACGAAGGGAAAAATGAAGATTTGATGTCTAACGTTCGGTCACAATTGGAGACAAAATCGAACGGCATGTGGTACTTCTTGAATCGACTTTGGATCCCGAATCGTGACAACCTTCGGCACTTCATTATGAACGAAGCTCATCAACCCGATATTCCGTTCATCCTGGCTCCGATAAGATGTACATGGACCTGCGTGGTCAATATTGGTGGCCTGGAATGAAGAAAGATATCGCGACTTATGTTTCTAAGTGTCTCACGTGTGCAAGGTCAAAGCCGAACATCACGACCAAGTGGTTTACTTGAGCAACCTGAAATCCCTATGTGGAAATGGGAACATATATCCATGGATTTCGTAACCAAGTTACCTCGTACACCTCGTGGTCATGATAGCATATGGGTCATTGTTGACCGTTTGACCAAGACAGCACATTTCATACCCATACGAGATACGTACAAGGTTTCAAGGTTGGCTCGAATCTATGTTGACGAAATTATGAGTCGTCATGGCGTGCCGTAGCACATTATTTCCGATCGAGATGCTCGTTTCACTTCGCACTTTTGGTCTTCGATGCAAGAACTCTTGGGTACTCATTGGATTTAAGTATGGCTTACCATCCTCAAACCGATGGTCAAATCGAACGAACAATCCAAACCCTCGAGGATTTACTACGTCTTTGTGTCCTTGATTTTGGTGGCGATTGGGATACGCATTTACCGCTCGCGGAATTTTCGTATAACAATAGTTATCACTCAAGTATCAAAATGGCACCATTCGAGGCTTTGTATGGTCGTAAATGCCGTTCCCCAATCTATTGGACTGACATTGGGGAAAATATTATCACTGGTCCGGAACTTATTCAAGAAACGACCGACAAAATTTCCAAAATTCGAAATAATCTCGAGGTGGCTAGAAGTCGCCAAAAGAGTTATGCCGATAAAAGACGCAAACCGTTGGAGTTTCAAGTCGACGACATGGTTCTTCTTAAGGTCTCTCCATGGAAGGGTGTTGTACGTTTTGGGAAGAAGGATAAGTTAGCCCCACGTTTTGTAGGACCCTTCAAGATTCTGAAAAGAATTGGGAAAGTGGCTTACAAACTAGAACTACCTTCCGAACTTAGTGGAGTTCATCCTGTCTTCCATGTCTCAAACCTGAGGAAGTGCTTGGTTGATGAAAATTTGCATGTTCCACTAGAGGAAATTCAAATTGATGAGTCATTGCATTTCGTTGAGAAGCCTGTTGAGATTATGGATCGCACCCTGAAGAAGACCCGAACAACTACCACACCTATCGTTAAAGTCCGTTGGGAAAACAAATATGGAGCCGAGTTCACTTGGGAGCGTGGGGATCATATGAAGGAGAGAGACCCGCATTTGTTCTCTTAGCTTTATTTCTTAATTTCGGGATGAAATTCTTTTAAGTCGGGGAGACTGTAACATCTTGTAATTTTGGATTAATTTAAAGTTAACTTTGTTAAATTCTTGTATGGGTTAGTTGTGTCATTCATGAGACTTATGGGTTACTTATGCCTTAATTGGTCTTTTAATCATTTAACTTGAGAGATTATAATTATTAAGTAACAATAACTAATATAATGATTTTAATAAATGAAATATTAACAATAAAAATTATAGTAATAATAAACAATAATAATAATAACATAATAATTTATTAAGTTTAGTAAACTTAAAATGGTTGAAACTTAAAAGGAAATAAAGTTTAAGGGGGTTTATTGTTAATTTATAAACTTTAATATAAAGGTTTGGGCATAAAATAATAACAAATTTAACTACAAGGGCCAAATTGTAACTTTAAAAGTTACAACCCAACCCCCCGCCCACTTTTAAACCCGTGAATCCGGCGAGAGCTCCGGCCGAGCTCCGGCAGCTTCAAACACCCGTTTTACTTCAAATCTTAACCCAAAACCGACCCAAATCGTTCCTTTTGCACGTTTCGAACTTAAATGCCTGATTTAATTGAGTTAAATCGTCGTTATTACTCGAATCATCGAGTAACCGAAACCATCAAACGCAAAGAACCGTTCGAACGTTTAAGGCTAGTAATAATCGAATTAACTAAACCTAGACGAACGTTTATCTGATACTAATCATTACAACTCCCAATTTCATCTGAATCAAACGCGAGCATAAGCATTCGATCATCATCTTCTTCGCAACCTGCAACTTCGTCGAAACCCACCTTTCGGCATTTTAAACCAAAATTGTCAAAGGGCTTTCGTTTCTCATCCATTGTTAAAGCTAAACCTGCAATTAATTGGAATTTCATCAACCAAATCATCTAGGATCAGCTTCCCACCGCCGCGGCTTTTACCTTGTTCTTTCTCATCGATTTAAACTTCAATCGAGGTAACTAAACAATGTGGCATACTCGATTTCATGTATGGATCAAAAGCCCTATGGTTAATTTCATTATCAATCGCGATTTTGGATTCAATTTGATTCATCTTGTTCTAGGGTTCTTCGCAATTTGGGGAAACTTCTTAATTGGGTTTAAAAGATCTGGAAACCAATATGAATCAAGGCCGCGGCCCGAGTTCACTGGTCAAGACACAATGCCCCTAACATGAGGTCCCGGGTTCGAACCCGGGCACCCTCATGTTTTGTTTTTAAAGGTTTTTTTAGCCTAAAACTAATTTCATAAAACTTTTAATATGTATAAAAATTATTTTTATAAATTCCAATATTTTAAAAACTTCCAAAGACTCTCTATAAATTTTTCTAAATCTAAACAAAAATATTGTTATTGATAAAACATTTTAGCAAAATTTGTTTTAATAATTTTTAAGTAACATGGATTGAAAATAAAAATAAGTAAATTATTATTGGTTCAAAAATCCATTTTTAATTATTTGGTTAGTTTATATGTAACCTTGTTAATCATTATAATTAGTTCTTTTCACAACTTGAATAATATATATATATATATATATATATATATATATATATATATATATATAATATATATATATATATAAATATTTCAAGAAGATATAAAGTTATTCCATTTGTTAGATATGATTATTTGACAAGCTCCAAATTCGACTTAGAACCCTAGTCCACGTTAATTTGCTAAACTCTGTTCAATTAAACTTTAATCTTTAAATATACATTTATTTTAGGTGCATTGTGAGAGTTTACGTTGGAGCGTCGATTATTATATTTCTTATTAATCATCACTTATATACATTTGATCAAGTGAGTATTTCCATACCCCTTTTTGCTTATTTTCACACTTTGGGGTGAAACATGTTAACTTATTATCATTGCACTTGTAAACTTATTTGAGACTTGTAATCGTTATGGCAATTCATCATGCAAAGTTGTGGTTAGTTGAACTTTTTGTGGTTACCATGTTATGGCGTTATATGTACAATCAATAACTATTGCTAGCCCAGCGAAGTCATAGATCTATGGGCAAGACAAGCCTGCTTTGGTTGATCCAAATACACTTAGCTGATCGTATAATCTTGTAAACGTTTGAGACTTGTAAAACTTTGTCGAGGTTTGATTGTTGCATTGTTCATAACATCCCTAATCACTTTATTCACTAACTTATGACTTGAATTGCCATCTTTTATATAATCTATGTATTTAAAACTATGGAATGCTCACCAACTTTATTGTTGACCCTTTATTTTTTAACATGTTTCAGGAAACGCCCAAGTTTGATATCTACTCTTTGAAGTTTGCACATCTAGGGATGGACCTAGATAAATGAATGAAAAATGAATGTCTTGTTATCTTTCATATTATGGTTTTATTTCATTGGGTTTTATGTTTGTATTGATACAATTGAATTTCATGATTAATTTATATTTGGGTTATTAATAGCGTTATGTGGCTGTGAACGATCTTAACTCTCACTCCTCGATGTTTCAACTGTCAAGGTTGGGGTGTGACAATGACGAAGCATATAAAATTGTGTTCAAGCAATAATGTTTGATTTATATATCCTGACAAAATAACAAGAGTACTCGGGTAACAAGTAAAAATAGGTTCAGATCAAAACATATTGTTTTAGAAAATGGAATTATTAGTTCTGACCAGAGTGGATTTTTACAAAAATAGACGAGAATATATATAAAAGGATTATTGTAAGAAAGGGGCAATTGCATATATCATTTTGCAAACTGCGTTAATTGTATATTTAACCAACACAAAACAATGCATATATCCTCTTCCTTAATCTATTTTATTATATATTTATCTAATTTAAAACTAAAATAGTATATAACTCCTTCTGTAATGTAAAAAGATATCAAATTGACCCATTTTGACTTTTTTTATTTATTTATAAAAATAAATCATAGGATGGCTATTTTACTCATTATTCTTTGTGATTGCTTTTTGTCATAATTTCTTTTTGTTCTGTAACGAATTTGTAATGCATTTATTATTGTTACTTCAAAAGCTTAATAAAGAAAAACAAACTTAACATTGTCGAATAAAACTATTAAAAATGCAAAATGGGAAAAAAGTTTAAGAAAATAAAAACACTTGTTAGCAAACCATTATTCAAAAACAACAAAAAAATGTAAAAAGAAAAAAAAAGCAAGCTAAAATTGGTTTGTGTGAAAATTGTAAAAAAAAAATTAATAGTTTTGGTAAAGACAAGGATAATATTATCAATCAATAATTAATTTTTAATAGAATAAATCAAATGGTAAATTTTAAATTTTTTTAGGAAAATATGTAATTTTTGTTGTGAAATGAGTAAATATGCAATTAAAAAGATTAAAAGAGGAGAAATATGTAATTATAATTTTGAATTGGGTAAATATATAATTAAGTTGTTTTATATCAGGATATATACAAATTATTCTTAAAAAAAAGGTGAATATTGTAACCAAAACATTACAAAACTTCACTCACACAATTGACCAACAAACAGATTAACAATATATACGACTATAAGACATATGTTCCCAAACATTCAAACCAGAAAATACATGAACACATTCAAACCAGAAAATACATGAACACATTATTAACCAAATTGACAGCTAGTAAATATACCTTTAACAGCCTTTCTCATCTGGGCCAAACTGTCCCGAGCCTCTACTTTCTCAAACCGTGTCACCATAAATTGGTCAATTAAGTATCCTTTTGCTCAGTGAATATTGACGGTTCGAGACCTGTTTTGAGTGAGTTTCTTGCAGCTATTCGGAAGTCAATCCCATGAAAAACAACACACATCTATCGCCACACAGATTGATAAACGTGAATTTTGAAGAAGACATGATACAAATGGTGATCACTATGACACATGATAGTCAGGGATTCCGGAGATGATGGGCCAGTACTTGCCTTTTTTACTACTACACTTCTTTTTCAGTTCTGGGTGACAACCATGTACCTCTAAACATGAAAGTGAAGGGAGCAGTGTCTCTGGCAGATCTTTTAGCTTTGAGCATTCCTGAATATAAAGTTCTCTAAGGCAGTTGAGGTGTTGTAATCCCTCTAAAAGTGATTCCAACTCTGTAAAACCCCATATACTTAGATTAGTTAGAGATGATGGAAGAAGAAAAGATGATGAACCCGTATCGTCTTCCGCCTTTGCAAATGAAACCACTCTTGAATTTTCACCATTTAACCGTAGTGTAACAAGCGAGGTTGGGAAATTTTGCACCCCCCACTCTGAAATGGGCTTCTTAAAGCCTCCAATTTTTAGAATACTTAAATTAGGAGGCCACAAACCACATGGAAAGGAGTGATCCATACTTGGACAATCAGTTATATGCATTCCTTTTAGAGAACAGAGACGTTGCAGATGCTCATGAGGAAATGACTTGAGATTCTTGCAGTTTCTTATTGTAAGGTATCTCAAGCAAAGAAATGGAAGAAAACCATAACCATTATCTGGAATGGATTCTATGTTATTACATTCACATATTGATAAACTGGTGAGATAAGCTAAGCATCCTTCGGGAAACAACCTCAAATTGGGTATTCCTTTAATAACAGATCTTCAAGTGATGACAAGAAGTTGTTCACAAGCCAACTTACCTCCATGTTATCACAACGACTAATGCTAAGAGTTTTCAAACCCATTGATTGGAGGTTGTCCGTTGTTGGGAAGGTCAAGGATGTAAGAGAAGGGCAATTCCAAATAGTCAAGCTCTTAATGCTATTTGGACAGTTGTAACTCTTTAGACCTGGACAATCCTTGATTTTCACATGTGTAAGATGATCCATGCTAATCACCATATACACTTCTTTCTCTCCTATTGATACCAAACTTTTACACCCTCTTACATTCAACCTTTTTAAATTTACAAAAATCCTGCATGCCGCTGCTTCTGATTCCCATAAAGAAGTCATTTCATTACAATCAGAAATGTCCAAGTCTTCAACTGCTTTAAAATGCTCTAAAACCTCTCCATGAAGCTTAGTTAGTCCTTTAATATTACCCATTCTCAATGTAGCAATTGACGATGACACACCAACCATGCTTTTAAACACCGCTGCCGAACATCCTTCTACCCATAAATCCTGAAGTGACGGTATTGACTCGAGTGCCACTGACTTTAGATTTGGACAGTCAGTCATAGATATTTTATGAACACAAGGAAATGCTTCACCTTCATCACTACCACTAATTGACCATTCTTCCCAGCCTACCATATCTGAAAAACTTAAATATTTAAGTGATGGAAATGCAACAATACCATGGCAAGAATTAGAAGGTTCTCTAAGAAACTCAGAACCCAGCCTCTTCAACCCATACATGCTTGCAACAATTAACGTTTGAAGGGATGGAAGATGTCCAAGCGTCGGTAAACATGTACAACTTCTACAACCATTCAATATAAGTTGGGTTAAACAATCAAATGTCGGATCCCCCATCCAACTAGGAAACTTTGTTCCATTATAGCCCGTGATCTCGAGTTTACCCAACTTCCCAAAAGGCCTTAACCCTGCAAGTACTTCGTATTCAGTTGTTTCATTATGTGAATCATCAAACTGATTATCACTCCATTCTAGCCGCAAATCATGAATACCCTTCTTTTGATGTAAGTTCACGGATTTTGCGTGCACTATATCTTTCACTTCGTGCAGCCCCTCAATTGAAAGTTGACCTCGAAGATGCACTAGGCTCTTCAGATCGGATATTCTACCTCACTGGATCCTCCAATAATGACCCTGGATAGAGTTTGTAAATTCGTCAATCCACCAAGTCCTAGTGGCATCTTGTTCAAACTTGGGGTATTAGCAATGTCAAGATGTCGTAGGTTTATTAACTTTGTAATACTATTTGGCAAGCTAGATAAGTAATCACAACCTGACAACAACAAACTCTGTAGATTGTGAAGGTTATCTATTTGTTCGGGTAAACATAGGATTAGAGTGTTTGAAAAGTTGAGGTATCGCAAATGCTTAAGACTGCCAATGGACTGTGGTACCTCATGAATACCATAATTAGCAAGGCTTAACACTCTTAGAAATTCCAGTTGGCGAGCTATTTCTATAAGAACTGTGTTCGATATGTAGAATTTGTAATATGACCTTGTAATTACCGGTACTGGTAAGAAAGTTCTGAGTCGTTTGGCTCTTTGAAGTGCCTTGAACTTTTTCGATGTTTCATATTCTTCACGAATAAATGAAAGGTGGTGAATCTTATCTAAAGCTTCATGCTTAGTGTAAACATTTGTCTTCTCATCCAACGTAAAAAAGAAATCTGCTCCGGCACTTGTCGCCAAGTCACTTATCAGGTCATGCATTATATATTGTGAATTATTCTCGGTAGAATATTGTTGGAAAAACGACCTCGACACTAATTCTTTGAAATACTCACCACCTAAAATCTCCATTGGTAAATCTCCATTTGGCTGATCCAAAAATCCTTCAGCCATCCACAATAAGACTAGTTCATGCATTTCAAACATGTAATCCTTTGGGAATAAGCAGCAATACACGAAGAGTTGTTTCAAATGCGGAGGGAGATCATAGTAACTTAGCCTCAGAGCCGGAAGAATATCACTTCTATTACTAGAATTCCATATCTCATTATTCAAGAGCCCCTCCCATTCATTGTAATTGGATTTTATTCTAAACACTCTCCCAAGTGTTCTCAATGCCAAAGGCAATCTACCACATTTCTTGACAATATCTTCACCATGCAAATGAAGTATGCGATGCACATCGGAATTTTGCCCACCTGATGCATGCTGAACAAATAAAGATAATGCTTCTTCATGTGACAAAAGCTCGAGAGGGTACATTTGAACTGAGTCCATCACTGATGCAACAATTGTCTTCCGTGTTGTCACAAGAACTATACTACCTGGAGACCCCACACAGAAAGGGCGTTGGAGGAGTTCCCACTTGTTATAATTTTCGTTCCAGACATCGTCTAGAACAAGTAGGAACTTTTTGTTTGAAAGTTTTTCAGAAAGTGCCACTTGAAGAAGATCTAGATTAGCAAAATCTTGGTTACCTCCACTTATAGCTTGAAAAATTGACTTGCTAATGTTGAACACATTAAACTCGTCAGATACACAAACCCATGCCATGAGATCAAAATGGCCCTTCACTTTCTTATCGTTGTACAAAAGTCGAGCAAGAGTGGTTTTGCCAATGCCACCGAGACCAACTATGGACACAACTTTAAACTTTTGAGTCTGACTACTTGGCGATTCACTGTCCAACAACTTCCTCAATAACGCTTCTTTATCATCTTGACGACCTACAATTTCGGACTCATTAACCAGTGAAGTTTCCTCTAACCGTATACTACCAGCTCTATCTCTATTTGTGCTTTCAACATTAGCATTCAGACCCAACAGATTCTTCTCCTTAATGAGATCTTGCAATTTGGTTGTAATCCCATCTAGCTCAGAACTCATCTTATGACCATACTTAAGATCATGAAATTTGTTTGGAATGAACTTTAAAACCTTACTTGTGTTTTTGCTAGTGGATGGAGATGACTCCTGATTCAACCGGCGACCTGTAGCTTCAGTGGCCAAATCATCAAGTATATCATCAATTTCATAAGCCAGATGTTGAAGTTTGTTTAGCCAGATTTCAATAGTTCTCTCTTTGATGTGCTTATGACCTGCGTCGACAAGCACGGCTTGGATGAGAATCAAGGTGTTTCTCCATTTTTTGAGCTCGGAATAGATTCCTGCAGATCGAGCCAACCTGATCAAGTCAGCGGAGGCCAGCTTCTCGAACAACACAGTGATGAATGCTCCGATAAAAAGTTCAGCAACAGCCATGAGAAATTTGATAAAAGGATACAATTAAAATGGTTGGGATGATAAAGCAAAAGGGTTAACTGATTGATTGAATTATGTGATGTCTTCCTCTGCAAATAGAAAACAAGCCGATGCGTTGAGGTATTTTAATATTATATAGCATCATCACGTCTTAACTGATTCATGATTATTATATCCATTGGAATGTTTGTTTGGTTTTAATTTCAGATGCAAAATGATAAAGAAAAGTGTTTGATTAAAGTTGTGTAAACAAAGTGGATTTCCATCTGTCATCCTATGCAAATAAAAATACAGACTGATTCCTTGAGGTATTTTGATATTATATATATTTTGATATTATATATATCATCATCATGCTTTAACGGATTTATCATTTTGCTACTTGTTTTACCTGATTATATGATTTATATATATGCTACTTGGTTAATATTAATTTTTTTAATTAAAATGTCCCTTTAACTGAAAAATCACATCAAATTGTCTCTTGAATTTCCCCTTCCAATATGGACAAACAAGAACCCATATTCGTCTATGGGCGGGCGCCCATATTCGTTTACATCGGAAAAGACATTTATCATGGTATTGATTTCGTGCCACAGGCAGTAGTTTGATCAAATTGTAAGTTTGGTCCTCAGAAATAAATGCAATTTCCTCTAAAAAAAGTTAAATAAACCAACAAAGTCTGCTAACCCTTTTTTGAAATACAAGTGGCTAACAGTAAAACAAGGTCGTCCTACACAGTTTACAAACGAGCAATCCCCTCTATTTTATTGGCAACATATTTCTTTGCTCACTGAACCTAGTTAAGATCGATTGAACCTGTATAAAGGTTGACAAAACTTGTTTTGAAGGTGCCCACCTACTTTAAGGTCGACTAAACGTCTAAACGTGTTGTGAATTCAGAACTATGATGGTGGCTGACTTTATAATGAAGGAGACCGTCTTTAATTAAGTCCCCCAAATATAGATCTAATGAAGCAGCAGCAGCAGCAACAGGAGCAGCAGCAGCAACAGGAGCAGCAGCAGCAACAGGAGCAGCAGCAGCAACAGGAGCAGCAGCAGTAGCAGGAGCAGCAGCAGCAGGGGCAGCAGTAGCCGCAAGAGCAGCCGCAGCAGGAGCAAGAGTAGCGGGAGTAGCAGCGGGAGTAGCAGTAGGAGCAGCAGCAGGAGCAGCAGCAGGAGCAGCAGCAGGAGCAGCACTAGCAGCAGCACCAGCAGCAGGAGCAGGAGCAGGAGCAGGAGCAGGAGCAGAGCAGGAGCAGGAGCAGGAGCAGGAGCAGGAGCAGGAGCAGCATCAGCAACAATGATATATGTTCAACCATGTACTTTTTTCCTGTATATTGTGGATTAAGTATTGGGTGAAGATTAAGATTTTATTAAATTTTGACTAAATGATATATGTTCAACCATCTACTATTTTTTTCCAGTTAAAAGAAAAAAAACTTATCTTTATATGTTGTGATAATTATAATTGTTTACAATTAGAGTCAATCATGGTCAAATATATTCAATTATAATAGTTAGAATCAATTGAATATGTCAAAGTTTAGCTATAATCAAGTAATGAATATCAGTGTTAAATTATATACACGAGAGATTATTATTGTTAAGGATAAGTAAAGTTTTTTTATATTTAGTTATCAAATGAGTGCTAAACAAAGTCAAATATGTTAGGTTATGATGTTTGGGGTCGATTACATTCGTCAAAAGTTAGCTATGATCCAATTATGATTATTGGTGTAAATTACATACGATGTTGGTAATTTACAAGAAATTACTCTTATTAATGGTAAGTAAGTGTTTTTATGCTTAGCTATAATCAATGAGTGTAAAAAAAGATTAATATGTTTGGTTATGATTATAAGGGTCGGTCAAATACATTAAAGGTTAGCTATGATTTAATTACGATGATCAGTGTTAAATTATGAAATTCAATGGTAATTTACAGGAAATGATGTGAAATTCAATGGTAATTTACATGAAATGATATTTATTAACGGTAAGTTAATTTTATTTACGCTTAAATATCATAAATGAGTGTTAAACAAACCCAAATATTTTAGGTTATGATGATTATGGCCGATTATATATGTCAAATGTTCGTTATGATCCAATTATGATCATTGGTGTTATATTAAACACAATGTTGATAATTTTTGGGAAATTATGCTTGTTAATGGAAAATTAAGTTTAGTTATACTTACTTATCATCAGTGAGTGTCAAAAAAGGTCAAATATGTTTGGTTATGATGATCAGGGTCAATTGCATACGTCAAATGCTAGCTATGATCCAATTATAATTATTGGTGTTCAATTATACATATTGATAATAATTTATAAAAAGTAGGCATACTACAGGTAAATTAAGTTTGTTTATTCTTAATTATCATCAAAGAGTATAAATAAACCTCAAACATGATCAGTTATGATAATTAAGGTTGATTATATACGCTAAAGATTAGATAAGACGAACAAATATTATTATATATATGGTAATATGTTTATAATAGTAATAATCATAATCATAATCATAGAAATTATTAAAACAATAATAATAATAATAATAATAATAATAATAATAATAATAACCATCATAATAATATTATAATAAAATACTACTACTATTAATAAATAATAATAATATAATAATATCTTTAATAATAACATTATTAAAAATAATAAAAAATATAAATTTAATGTCGTTGCCATAGATGTTTCATTTGCCGCGTGATTATCCTGCCATTAATTTGAGAAAAAACTAAAAAAAACTTATGGCGATGACATCTCGTAGCCACAAAGTGCAATGTCTTTTGAATTGGGGATTACAACCTTATTAATTTCACTTTCCTAAACCCAAATCCCACCCACAACCAACATATATCTTCGGTGAAAACAACCAAAATCTGACCACCACCACCACCATCCTTGCCTTTACAACCACTATTTTTATCACACCCCAACCTTAACAGCAGAAACGTTGAGATATGAGGGTTAAGATTGTTTAAAGCCACATAACCCTACCTTCAAGTGTAAATATTATTAAAAATGAATTTCATATTGTTACATTACATTCATAAATCCCAGACAAACGATCATTACATAAATTAAATTTAAAACGTCCAAACTAAAAGTGAATTCTTTATTATTTCTAAATCCAATCCTAGATGAATTCAAATCTTCAAGTTCATCAATTAAGCTTGTGCATTTTTTGAAACATGTTAAAATACAATCAACATATGATGTTGGTGAGTTCTCATAAATTTGTACATACATATATAAAAACTTTTAAGAGGCAATTCAAGACATAAGTTAAGAAATAATATAAAAATATATAGATAGCATAATGATACAGTCAAACCTTGACAAAAGTATGAACACTAACATATACTATTATCTATGTGTACTTGGTTCACATGATGAACAAGAATACGTCATCAGGAGCCGACAATAACCTCGGCTTTAGCACCAAATAAGCTTGTCAAGCCTCTAGATCTATTAAGTCCCTAGACTAGCAATAGTTAATGAATGCTTTTACAAGATGACTTTCATATAATGCTCACCATTATTTAAAATAACCATGACAAAATTTATAAGATGAATTGCATGTACATTACAAGTATTTAAGATATTTTATAAGTGTGCATTTATACTGTTTACATGCTTCACCCCAAAATATGTGAAATAAAATAAAAACTGAGTATGGAAACTCATATGATATAAGATGTACTTTGGATAATAAGAAAACTACAATTGTTCCAACGATTTCTTCAACGATTACCTAAGCGAGGGTGTTCCAAGATTAGATTATAACCGAATAAGTCCAAGAGGTTGTTTGAGGAAATCTAGGGTTAGTTATAAGGATTTGGGAGTTTACCACAATTTGATATAATTTTTTTTATAATTTGAAAAAAAAGAACGATCATAAATCATAGGGTTAGTTTTGCAGAGAATGAGTAATTCTCAACAATATTTTAACCTCTTTATAATTTAATCCCTAAAATAATAGGTTATGTAACTATAAATAATGACAGTAAAAAACCTTACTAAAATTTATTAGTTTTCTTGAATTAAAATTATAGGAAGAATAAAAATAAACACCCGTAGGTTTTCTAACACCTTGAAATCATCAAAATTGTTTAAAAATAAATTCTACAGCTTCTAATATCTTTTCAATATAATTTTATTTTTTTATTATAAAATCACTTTATAATAAATTTTGTCATTTAAACATGAACAAACAGCCCCTTTTCCTTTTAAAAAATATAATTCAGATCACAGGATTCAAACCCGTTACCTTAGATACCAAAGGCAGTGCCTTAACCACTAGGGTGGGGCACCTATGCTTGATAGAGGATGGGTTTTAATATTTAAATTAGCACAGACACTCGAACCCCCAGATTCCCCAAGAACCCTAGAATGATTTGAACCAAATTAAAGCATCATTCGAAGTTGTTAACAAGAATAATCATGGGGCTTTTGTTCCCCATGTAAAAACGAGTACAAAGCACTATTAACTTACCCGGATTGGTGTAAAATTGACGTAGATTCGATTGGTTCAGGGTCGAATACGGTTGCGACGTAGGTTGCGATTCATAGGGTGTTTGCGTGGGTTTTTTTTCCAAAAATTGAAGTTACTAAGAGTTGAAAAAGATCGAGTAGGACCTTTCCTCTCTGTTAAATAGCTTCAATTTGTTACGATTCAACTTAAACGGATTCGAGTTTGAGTACGAGTGTTATGGGTTCGATTCGATGATAAAGTCACCGTTCATCTGCAATTGAGCTCATTGATGAGTTAGAAATGATTATAGAATGTTTTATGGTCTTTGATTGCATCAATTGTCAGTAATTGTGAAGAAATGGTTTGATGGTTCGAATGGGAGTGTTTTGTTTTGAGATGAATGGGTTTAATAATTTAAATTCACGGGTTCGAAACCCACACACAATATTGGGGAAATAGGTATTCAGCATTAAGATCGTCCCGAATTTAAAGATAAGATTAACCAAACAAATATGTATACTTCTTCATCATATAATCCTCACGTTCCCAATTAAACTCAGATCCATCTTTGTTTTCCCAAGGTACCTTGCCGATTGGGGTGGTAGTGGTTCTGGTCTTCTACATGATGCGATCCATGATCTCGACGGGCTTCTCAACAAAATGCAAAGAATCGTCTATCTGGATATCATCCAAAGAGACATGCACACTTTCGTCGCCCAAACATTTTCTCAGATTTGAGACATGTTTTCAGGATGAACTCCGCTAAGTTCAGAGGGTAGTTTTAGCTTATAAGCTACTTTCACGACTCTTTTTAGAATCTTGAAAAGTCCTACAAATCGTGGAGTTAATTTACCTTTCTTCCCAAAGCAAACAACTCCCTTCCATGGCGAGACTTTAAGAAGAACCATATCCCCGACCTGGAATTCTAAAGGCTTGCGTCGTTTATCCACGTAACTCTTTTGTCGGCTTCTAGCTACTTCGAGATTGTTACGAATTTTAGAAACTTTATTGGTCATTTCTTATATAAGTTCAGGACCGCTGATGAAATTTTCACCGGTGTCCGTCCAACAAATCGGGGAATGACATTGCGACCGTAAAGTGCTTCGAACGGTGCCATCTTAATGCTCGAGTGATAACTGTTATTATAAGAAAACTCCGCCAATGTTAGATGCGTATCCTAGTCACCATCAAAATCAAAGACACAAAGATGCAGCAAATCCTCAAGAGTCTGAATAGTTCGCTCAGTTTGACCGTCCATTTTTGGATGCTAAGCTATGCTTAAATCCAACTAAGTACCCCAAGAGTTCTTGTATTCACGACCAACAGTATGAAGTGAAATGAGCATCTCGATCAATATGATGTGCAAGGTTACATCAAGACGACTCACAATCTCATCTATGTATATACGAGACAATTTCGATGTTTTGTAAGTCACGTATGGTTATGAAATATGTTGATTTGCTTATACGGTCGACGATCACCCATATACTATCATGACCGCGAGAAGTACGGGGTAATTTGGTTTTGAAATCCATGGATATGTGTTCCCATTTCCACATAAGGATCTTGGGTTGCTCAAGTAACCACTGGGACATTGGTGCTCTGCTTTAATGTAAGGCCCCGTTTCCGGGACGCTTACAGCTGGTCAACCATTGCATATAAAACATACATTTATAGTTATTTTACATAAACATTCGTAGCAGAAACATTCAAAAATGGCATTTCATTTCATCATAAAAACTTTTGCAAAATAATTCATCATTTGTCGGTTACAAAATTACATTTGTTGTATTACATCACAAAAGCTTTGAATAAATGGATGCCATCCAAAAGAGCTAAGCAGCTACCTCGTGCCATCCTCAGCAACATTACCTGCCAACTGCAAACACATAAAAGTCAGTGTTGTTGAGTGAGTTCTAGTTTTATAATAAAACATACTTTTCTTTCGTAAAACCATCCTTTCTCTTAAAATCATATTATACTTTACATTCGCTCGTGATCATACATCGTACGTACATACAGATAATATCATTATTATCTTCGTCATTCTTTCGTTCATACTTTCATTCATTCATCATTTCATTCATTACTTTCATCATCACCATGAACTTTACCCTTCATGCTCGTGATACTGTGCCTAAGCCTATAAAAAACCTTCATCGGTGGTGCCGAGCACCAAGTGGTCACAGTACCTAAGGTAAAGTTCAGGTATACCATTGTCATATGCTATGCCCTTCATGCTCATGATACTGGACCTAAGCCTATAAAAGACCTTCATCGGTGGTGCCCAGCACCAGGTGGTCACAGTACCTAAGACACGCAACAATGGTTCATCCATATGGTCAATCACAAAGAAGGACCCCAATGTGCATCCTTTGGGGTAGATAACCCGCACACCGTTGAGCTAACACCTACAATGGGTGTGCACCTCCATACATTTGCTTGCAAGCCTTTCTTACGTTCATTCATTCATTAATGCATGCATTCATCATCATGTTCCTCTTTCATTATCTTTCACTTTACGTTACATAATACTTCGTTCATTCATTATCATAACACGTAAAGTTGTGGGAAAGAAAAACATACATCATCATAAGGAACATAAACATATCATTCATACATCATCATGCAGGGCATCATACATACATAACATACATCCTGTATAACCATGCAACATCATCATCATCATCATCATAAACATCAATCACATAACATAACATGCCCATCATACCATCTATGATCCCAAAAGTCAACTTACATAAACCTCGGGAATCTCCTAGGTCAAAGCCTATATTACTCCCTTTTTCACCAAAAAGTCAGAATTATTCTAAGTGTTCATCCGCATTGACCCTCTTGTTCATCCGCATTTGATTTGCTTCATCCGCATTTGCTATAGTTCACCCGCATTTGTCATCTGCATTGACTTACTCATCCGCATTTGTCATTCGCATTTCATATACTTGGTCAAATGCTCATCCGCATTGACATACCTCATCCGCATTTCCCAGACTTAGTCAAATGCTCATCCGCATTGACATACCTCATCCGCATTTCCCAGACTTAGTCAAATGCTCATCCGCATTGACATACCTCATTTGCATTTCCTAGACTTAGTCAAATGCTCATCCGCATTGACATCATCCATATTTGACTTCATCCGCATTTCCCAGACTTAGTCAAATGCTCATCCGCATTTCATGCACTTAGTCAATGTTCATCCGCATTGACTTCATTCGCATTTGACTTCATCCGCGTTGACTTACCCATTTGTTAATGTTCATCCAAATTAACCCTTCCATCCGCATTTACTTCCAAACACTTAGGCAGATTTAAAAACTTATCAAATGGGTCTAAAACATCATATTCGATTTGCATGCACCACTCATCATGTTCTAAGCTTAAATCTTACCCTCTGAGCCTTAGAAACACAATCATACATCATCAAGCATGAACATAGTCGCACATCACATCATAACATCATCTTACACACATTCAAGCATACGGTTCCAAAACCCAGTTTAATAAAACATACATTCATGCATTTCCAGTCCCAAAATCAGTTAAAAACCAGTAAAAAGGGGTCCTAGAACTCACCTTTGCAGCTTTTGAGTATGGCTTCTTCTAAACTCATTTGCAAATTGAATTCAACCTCCTAGAAGCCCACTAAAAACATACCCGAACACATACAACACACATAAGCATAAACCCGAGGATATGACCAGTCAAGAACACCATAAATGCATGAATTCTTACCTTGAATTCAAATTCTTTCTTCTTGTTCTTCTTCAAAGCCGAGAATTTGCTGCTCCCAGCTACTCTCTCTCTAAAACCCGAAATCAGTGGTGTATGTGACATATGGGCGGCCATACCACCTTTTACATCCACTTTTCAAACATTTTGTCCTTTTGGACACTTTTTACCTCTAGACTTGGGTTTTATGTCTTTTCCTTCTTTTCTTTCACTTATTCTTCTTTCTTGTCTAAAATAGCCGGGTGTTACAAGTCCACCCCCCTTAAATTGGTTTCGTCCTTGAAACCTGTTATTCCTCCAAGAATTGTGGGTAATGCTGTCTCATCTCTTCTTCAGTCTCCCACGTAGACTCGGATTCCTTCTGTGCTTCCACTGTACACGCACAAGAGGAACCACTTTATTTCGCAGTCTCTTATCTTTTCGATCAGTGATTTCCACCGGGTGCTCCACATATTTAGCCGTTCGTCTACTTCGATATCCTCCAATGGAATAATCATGTCTTCGTCAACTAAGCACTTTCTCAGATGAGATACATGGAATGTCTAGTGAATCCCACTTGACTCATCGGGTAATTCTAATCTATAGGCCACCTCTCCTACTCGAGCAACGATTCGAAAAAGGGCCTATGTATCTGGGGCTCAACTTGCCCCGCTTTCGGAAATGAATGATACCCTTCCAAGGTGAGACCTTCAACATAACTCGGTCACCCACCTGGAACTCAATCGATCTACGTCGTTTAACGGCATATGACTTCTGTCTATCTTTGGCTGCCTTCATGAAGGCCTTGATCTTCTCAAGCTTCTCAGTCATAGCCTCGATTACCTCGACGCTCCCTAACTCTTTTTGACCAATATCACCCCAACAGACGGGCGTTCTGCATCTCCTACCGTATAGCATCTCGTAAGGTGGCATACCAATGCTGGCATGATAACTGTTGTTGTATGAGAATTTGGCTAACGGTAGGTGGTCATCCCAACTTCCATCAAAATCAATCACACATGCCTGAAGCATGTCCTCCCACGTCTGAATGGTCCTCTCTGACTGACCATCAGTTTGGGGATGATAAGCCGTGCTAATATGTAGCCTCGTTCCCATGGCATCGTGGAATTTCTTCCAGAATTTAGATGTAAACCGGGTGTCACGATCGGACACAATAGATACTGGCACACCGTGACGAGTTACAACCTCCTTGATGAACAAATTAGGTAATCTCTCGGATGAATATGTCTCGCGAATCGGTAAGAAGTGAGCACTCTTCGTCAGACGGTCCACAATCACCCATATGGCATCGTACCCTTTCGGAGTACGTGGAAGCTTCGTAATGAAATCCATGGTGATGTGCTCCTACTTCCATTCCGGTATATCCAAAGGTTGGATCTTCCCATACGGCTTTTGATGCTCGGCCTTCACTTGCAAGCAAGTAAGGCACTTACTCACATACCCCACCACATCACGCTTCATACCCGGCCACTAATAATCTTTCTTCATATCTTGATACATCTTTGTGGCACCAGGATGAATGGAGTATCGAGTCTTGTGAGCCTCATCCATTATCTTCACCCGCGGATCCCCAAAACGAGGAATCCACATCCGTTCAAATAGGGTTTTAACACCAAGTGTGTTTTCACCCAATTCTGCGACCAACCTCTCATTCTCTTAGAGTTAAGATGGTCTTCCTTCAGTGCCTCATCTTGAAACTCTTTTACTTGCTTCATCACATCAGAAGTCATGATCAGCTGATATACTTTCACCCGAATAGGTTCGGGTCTCTCCTTTCGGCTAAGGGCATCCGCCACCACGTTGGCTTTGCCCGGATGGTAATGGATCTCACAATCATAATCCTTTATAAGCTCCAACCACCTCCTCTGCCTCATGTTCAGATCCTTTTGCTTGAAGAAGTACTTCAAGTTCTTGTGGTTAGTGAAAATGGTGCACTTCGTACAATAAAGATAGTGCCTCCAAATCTTTAGTGCAAAGACCACGACTGCTAGCTCCAAGTCATGAGTAGGGTAACTGAACTCATGAACCTTCAACTGTTGGGACGCATAGGCTATAACCTTCCCTCTCTGCATTAACACGCACCCCAAATCCGAGTAGGAAGCATCAGAATAAACCAATAGATCTTCACTCCCATCGGGTAATGACAGAACATGAACTTGAGTCAACCTCGCCTTCAATTCTTCAAACGCCTTTTCTTGAGCTTGACCCCATACGAACTTCACATCTTTTCGGGTCAACTTGGTTAGTGGAGAAGCGATCTTGGAGAAGTCTTGAATGAATCTCCTATAGTAACCCGCCAAACCCAAGAAACTGCGAATCTCGGATGGCGTCTTTGGGGACTTCCATTGCATAACCGCCTCCACCTTAGCCGGGTCCACCATAATCCCCTCAGGATTCACCACATGACCCAAGAACTGAACTTCACACAACCAAAACACGCACCTGGAGAATTTGGCGTACAACTTCTCTTTCTCAACGTTTCCAGAACGTCCCGAATGTGACTGGCATGCTCAATCTCACTCTTCGAATAAATCAGGATATCATCATAAACACAATCACTGATTTATCCAACATAGGCCGACACACACGGTTCATCAGATCCATAAAAGCAGCTGGTGCATTGGTCAAACCAAAAGACATGACGAGAAACTCGTAGTGACCGTAGCGCATGCGAAAAGCTGTTTTAGGGATATCCGACTCCTTCACCTTCAACTGACGATAACCAGATCGGAGGTCGATCCTTGAAAACCAACTAGCACCTTGAAGCTGATCAAACAAATCATCTATTCTCAGTAAGGGGTAGTGGTTCTTCACTGTCAACTTATTCAGCTCACGGTAGTCAATACACATCCTCATGCTACCGTCTTTCTTCTTCACAAACAAGACCGGAGCACCCCAAGGAGAGGTACTCGGTCTGATGAACCCCTTATCAAGTAGCTCTTGCAACTGCTCCATCAGCTCCTTCATCTCCGTCGGAGCTAACCGATACGGTGCCTTGGCAACAGGTTGGGCACCCGGTATCAGATCAATCTGAAATTCAATCTCTCTGTCAGGTGGCACTCCTGGTAAGTCTTCTGGGAACACGTCTGAAAAGTCATACACAACCAGTACATCAGACAGTTGTGGTGTTGGTGTATCTACATCCTTTACATAAGCCAAGTAGGCACTACATCCACGCCTCATACACTTTCCTGCCACCACCATCGAAATCACTTTCGGAATTGTCGTGACCTGATCACCATAAACCGTCACCGAACTCCCGTTAGGCGCTGATAGCTGAATCATCTTCTTGCGACACATGATGTTCGCCTCGAAGTCTGCTAACCAATCCATCCCAAGAACCAAATCGAACCACCTAAGGTCATCACAAACGGTCTAACAGGAAACTTATGACCTTCTAGTTTCACGTCACAGTTCTCTATCATCTCAAAGATCCTGGTAGACTTACCTATGGCAGTTTCTACATCAAAGGGCGCATCAACACGTCTACTACTAACAGGAAGCTTAGCACAGAAAGCAGCAAAAATAAAACTTTTACTGGCACCTGAATCGAATAACACAGAAGCTAAAGTTTGGTTTACTAGAAACGTACCGGACACAACGTCAGGGTCCGTCCTAGCCTCCTCCTGTGTCATGGTGAATGCCCTAGCACTCACCCTTGGTCCTTCACCTCCAGTTTTCTTCGCCCCGGAACCCTCGGCCCTTGGCTTCTTACACTCCCTATTCATATGACCCTCTTCACCACAGTTAAAGCACCGGGTCGTACGACAGTCCCGGGCCATGTGCCCCGCCTTCCCACATTTAAAGCACAAGTTTGACCCAAACCTACATTTCCCACTATGCTCTCTCCCACACCTACCACACTTCTTCGTACTCGCACCCGACGTGACCACATGACGGTCGTCCACCCTTTCCTTCTTTTTACCCATCGAGGCATCACCCCGACCAAACCTCTTCCCATTCCAGTTTCTATCACCTCTACCCTTTCGACTACCTTCAGCCACCACCACCACACCCCTTTCGTCATATAATCTTCCCGCCAAATCCACCGCCGACCTAAACATGCTCGGTCGGGCGGCAATCATGTGCTTGAGAATATCTGTTGGCAATCCCTGAATGTACCTCTTGATCTTTCGAGACAGAGGTGTCACCTGATCCGGCACCAGACGTGCCATTTCGTTACATTTGGTGGTGTACAGTTAGTGTGTTCATCGTTCCTGCCTCCAGTTGCAGAAACTCCCTCTCAACCTTGTCCATTTCCCGGTGAGGACAAAACTCCTCGATCACCAACTTCTTCAGCTCCGACCATCTCATTCTCCCGATCACCCGACTACCCTCGGCTTGGACTATATTGTCCCACCAGCACAGAGCCGAGTCCACAAAAGAGTGGGTAGCGAACTTAACCTTCTGGTCCTCTCGGCACTCGCTGATATCAAGTACAACCTCCATTTCCCTCACCCACTGGTGAGCAGCAGCAGTAGTGCCGTTATCATCAAAAGTAGGGGGCTTGCATCTCATAAACACCCGTAGTTACAGCCTCGTACCGTCTTCTTCGTCATCAGACGGAACCGTCTCAGTCTCGGGCTGTCTTCTTTCGCCCGTAGGCCTACTCCTTTCCCTTCTTTCCCCTTCTCTAACTGCCTTTATCACTTCGGTCACCACAGACGGTAGGATTGCATGACTTGATGCACTTCCTCCACAACTTCCTCCTTCACTGAGGCTCTCAGGTTAGCACTCTCATCTCCGCCCTCCGGATGAGGGGTTTCTGGTTCTTCATGAACCACCTTTTCGGTCCTAGGCCTTCCTCTCGTAACCCGTGGTTCAGCACCATGTCCGCCACCACGCGACGCTTTAGATGATCTACCACCGGCCATCCATTAACTCACACTAAAAGATTTAAACACTAATATGGTCATTCAAGGAAACGGCTCAGTTTATGACAAGTATAGTAAGTCCCTAATTACATTGGCCAGTTGTGATTAGCCACTTACTTTACTCTTCATACCCCAAGCGTTACCTGTCTTGACTACATCAGTATTTAAATCTACATACAACACATAACCACATACCATGCGCACATGAAACCAGTTATCTTTACGAAAATACTTGATGGCACGCAGCTACTCAGATTGGCATCCCTTTCCTTTACGTCCCATTCTCTGTTTAAGTTAAGTTTTATTTTGAAAATTTACCCATTTCACTTAAACTTTAGCTCTGAAACCAACTTGTAAGGCCCCGTTTCCAGGACGCCTACAGCAAGTCAACCATTGCACATAAAACATACATTTATAGTTATTTTACATAAATATTCGCAGTGGAAACATTCAAAAATGGCATTTCATTTCATCATAAAAAATTTTGCAAAATAATTCATCATTTGTCGGTTACAAAATTACATTTGTTGTATTACATCACAAAAGCTTTGAATAAATGGATGCCATCCAAAAGAGCTAAGAAGCTGCCTCGTGCCATCCTCAGCAACATTACCTGCCAACTGGAAACACATAAAAGTCAGCGTTGCTGAGTGAGTTCTACTTTTATAATAAAACATACTTTTCTTTCGTAAAACCATCCTTTCTCTTAAAATCATATTATACTTTACATTCGCTCGTGATCATACATCGTACGTACATACAGATAATATCATTATTATCTTCGTCATTCTTTCGTTCATACTTTCATTCATTCATCATTTCATTCATTACTTTCATCATAACCATGAACTTTACCCTTCATGCTCGTGATACTGTGCCTAAGCCTATAAAAGACCTTCATCGGTGGTGCCGAGCACCAAGTGGACACAGTACCTAAGGTAAAGTTCAGGTATACCATTGTCATATGCTATGCCCTTCATGCTCATGATACTGGATCTAAGCCTATAAAAGACCTTCATCGGTGGTGCCCAGCACCAGGTGGTCACAGTACCTAAGACACGCAACAATGGTTTATCCATATGGTCAATCACAAAGAAGGACCCCAATGTGCATCCTTTGGGGTAGATAACCCGCACACCGTTGAGCTAACACCTACAATGGGTGTGCACCTCCATACATTTGCTTGCAAGCCTTTCTTACATTCATTCATTTATTAAGGCATGCATTCATCATCATGTTCCTCTTTCATTATCTTTCACTTTACGTTACATAATACTTCGTTCATTCATTATCATAACACGTAAAGTCATGGGAAAGATAAACATACATCATCATAAGGAACATAAACATATCATTCATACATCATCATGCAGGGCATCGTACATACATAACATACATCATGTATAACCATGCAACATCATCATCATCATCATCATCATAAACATCAATCACATAACATAACATGCCCATCATACCATCTATGATCCCAAAAGTCAACTTACATAAACCCCGGGAATCTCCTAGGTCAAAGCCTACATTACTCCCTTTTTCACCAAAAAGTCAGAATTATTCTAAGTGTTCATCCGCATTGACCCTCTTGTTCATCCGCATTTGATTTGCTTCATCCGCATTTGCTATAGTTCATCCGCATTTGTCATCCGCATTTGACTTACTCATCTGCATTTGTCATCCGCATTTCATATACTTGGTCAAATGCTCATCCGCATTGACATACCTCATCCGCATTTCCTAGACTTAGTCAAATGCTCATCCGCATTGACATACCTCATTTGCATTTCCTAGACTTAGTCAAATGCTCATTCGTATTGATATCATCCGTATTTGACTTCATCCGCATTTCCCAGACTTAGTCAAATGCTCATTCGCATTTCATGCACTTAGTCAATGTTCATCCGCATTGACTTCATCCGCATTTGACTTCATCCGCGTTGACTTACCTATTGGTTAATGTTCATCCAAATTAACCCTTTCCATCCGCATTTACTTCCAAACACTTAGGCCGATTTAAAAACTTATCAAATGGGTCTAAAACATCATATTCGATTTGCATGCACCACTCATCATGTTCTAAGCTTAAATCTTACCCTCTGAGCCTTAGAAACACAATCATACATCATCAAGCATGAACATAGTCACACATCACATCATAACATCATCTTACACACATTCAAGCATACGGGTCCGAAACCCAGTTTAATAAAACATACATTCATGCATTTCCAGCCCAAAATCAGTTAAAAACCTGTAAAAAAGGAGTCCTCGAACTCACCTTTGCAACTTTTGAGTATGGCTTCTTCTAAACTCGTTTGCAAATTGAATTTAACCTCCTAGAAGCCCAC